>CABFPE010000627.1:132278-178886 GCA_900660155.1 Hofstenia miamia | reverse complement strand
CAGTAATAGAGAGATTTTTCTCTGTCTCTGGCCTCTAGATAGGCCTTGGCCAGCATTTGCTGTGCCTTCCTATGAGGGAGCCTTGCTCTGTCATGGGTTTTAGTGT
Organism: Hofstenia miamia; assembly: GCA_900660155.1. Classification (NCBI taxonomy): domain Eukaryota; kingdom Metazoa; phylum Xenacoelomorpha; order Acoela; family Hofsteniidae; genus Hofstenia; species Hofstenia miamia. Next base: position 178,780 of record CABFPE010000627.1, on the reverse strand, counting down.
GGACAGTAGTTGCTCATGAGTTACCCAGTTAGTAGCCTTGGTTGGTGAAAGCTGGAGAGGCGCAACCCTCTCATGAAGCTCAAGCCTTTGGCTTCACTCCTGCTGATCAGACTCAACACAGATCAGCACTCTGCATGCCAGGGGTTGCCAGAGGTCAAGCATGATTAAACCGGCCTTAGTGGTACACTTCTAGGGGTAGTTCCGGATTTTGATCTGTTGACACACACTCTTCAGTCTGTTGACTGGTAGAGTAACCCCAACCTTATGTGGCTATAGCAAATTTGAACGCTTGTTTAAAATATTTCAAAAATAGAAAAGGTGAAGGTATGCAATGTCCAAAATGTTTATCTGGCTTTCATGTAAAGGAAAATTTTGCGAGACACCAGAAAAAATGCAATGGATCCGCAGAACCTGAAATTACATTTCACAGTCAGTCAGAAAAAATTGAGTTTAAAAATTATGGGGCAAAAAACTATGTACCATTAATGGCCACATTTGATATAGAAATGATTTTGGAAAAGGTTTATGGTCCCCTACCTAATCCTTCAAATAGTTATACAATGCAAGAAGTGAGGCAGAGACCTTCAGGCATATGCATTGCAACAATGATGGAAAAGGAGCTGCTTTCTTCCAAAGTCTTTTCTGGTGAGTAGTGCCTATCAGAGGTGTGGGAATGCTTTAGAAAAATTGTGCATGAATTATTTCAGGCTAAGCAAAACACCATACACTCCAAATTACACATGGTGAACAAACAAGAATGCTGGTGAATGCAACATCCTGTGTATTTTGCAAAAAACCATTTGAGGCAACTTTGAAAAAAGTAATAGACCATTGTCACTATAGTGGTAAAATTAGAGGTGTTGCCCATAGTGACTGTAATATTTTACATAGATCACCTAATTTTACCCCCATATTTGCACATAACACATCCCATTATGACTTCCATATTTTATTGAAAACTTTAAAATTGAGGGAAGTGAAAAATTAAGTTGTATTCCCTGCACTAGTGAAAATATGTTATCACTCAGTTTATCAATTCCTGTCTCAACTTTTGTTGATAAAAATAATGTAACAAATAATATTTATGAAGAATTACAATTTCTAGACTCTTATTCTTTTATAACAGATAGTCTCTTCAACCTAACAAATAACATTGGCAGTGATAATTATAAATTTTTACATGCAGGCATGAATTATGAAAAGGCAGAGGCATTCAGCAGAAGCAAAGGGGTGCTATGTTATGATTATTTAGATAGTTTCAAGAAATTTAATGATACACAGCTTCCAGACTTGGTCCACTGGAAGAACCAATTGACTGGGGAAACATCTCTAACACAGGAAGAACTGGACTTTGAGTGGGAACATACCTGGGTAAAAGGAGGCTCTCAGACACTCAAAGACTACCATAATAATTATTTGGAGGCAGACACTCTCTTAATTGGCAATGTAATTCGAGAATTTAGATTGGAGAGCATGGAAACATACAAGCTAGACCCTGTGCACTTCTTCACAATTTCAAATTATAGCTGGAATGCAATGCTGAAATACACACAGATGTCATTGGACCCCATTGCCAATTTGGATCAGCTGGAATTTATTAAAAATGGAATTTGAGGGGGCATGTCCAGCATTTATTCAAGTCATTATTTTAAAGCAAATAACCCAATGATGGAGGGTTACAACAGTGGGAAGGACTCCACATATTCAATCTTCCTCAATATGAATAGTCTATATGGAGCTTCCATGTGTGAGTTGTTACCCACTGGAGGCCTACACTGGACAGATGAGAGTCTGGAAAATATACTTGCTACACTGTCAGAGGCAGACAGAGGCTTCCTGGTAATGGTCAACATTCATTATCCATCACATCTGCATGGAGAACACTCTGATTATCCATTAGCCCCACATAAAATGTGTGTGGGTGATGAATTGTTGTCACCATACCAAAAACATATAAAAACCACGTTAAATTTAAAGATGGGAAAAGTGCCAAAATTAATGCAGACATTTTTTGACAAAAAGGAATATGTAGTGCATTATGAGATCCTCAAATTTTATATTGCACAGGGTCTAAAAGTGACAAAATTCCATAAGGCATTGCAGTTCCAGCAATCACAATTTTTAAAACCCTACATTGATTTAAATACAATGAAAAGAAAAGCTGCCAAGAATGACTTTGAAAAGAATTTTTATAAATTAATGTCAAATGTAGTATTCAGGAAGACTATGGAATCTCTCAGAAAACAGTGCATAGTCAAGTTTGTCAGTAATCAGGAGGCTGCTGAAAAATTAATTAAGACACCCAAATTTAAGTCATTCAATATAATTTCTGAAAATCTAGTGCAGGTCATGTTATGGCATAAAGAGATCAAGTGGACAAAACCAAATTATATTGGTCAAACTATTTTAGATGTGTCCAAATTACAGATGTTTTGATTCCACTATGATGCTATGAAGGAGGCATTTAAGAATCAAATTTCCCTATTATACAGCAACACAGACTCTCTCCTGTATAAAATAAAGAGTAACAATTTATATGACAAATTGCCAGCAATAGCCAGCCATTTTGACTTTTCAAATTATCTGAAAGATTCACCATTGCTTAGTGAGGCAAATAAGAAAACTTATTTAAAGGTGAAGGATGAGCTGGCTGGTGGAATACTAACACAGATGGTGGCATTAAAATCAAAAATGTATTCTTTCCAATATATATGTGCAAATAGTGGGGGTTGACCTTAAATCTAGTGCAAAAGGAGTTACAGGTATTGTGAAAAAGACCATGAATTTTGACATATTCAAACACATTTTGGATAGTGAAGAAATTCTGCAGTGAGAAATGGTGATGATTCACAGTCAAAACCATGATATCCCTATCAAGAGGATGAACAAAGTGGCACTAACACCCTATGATGATAAGAGATATCTGGTGGATCATTACCAAAGTTTGCCATATGGTCATAAAGGTATAGACTGAATTTACATGTGAAAAGAAAAGCTGCCAAGAATGATTTTGAAAAGAATTTTTTTAAATTAATGTCAAACGCAGTATTTGGGAAGACTATGGAATCTCTCAGAAAATGGTGCATAGTCAAGTTTGTTGGTAATCACGAGGCTGCCAAAAATTAATTAACAAACCTGAATTAAAGTTATTCAATATAATTTCTGAAAATCTAGTGCAGGTCATGTTATGGCATAAAGAGATCAAGTGGACAAAACCAAATTATATTGGTCAAACTATTTTAGATGTGTCCAAATTACAGATGTTTTGATTCCACTGTGATGTTATGAAGGAGGCATTTAAGAATCAAATTTCCCTATTATACAGCAACACAGACTCTCTCCTGTATAAAATAAAGAGTAACAATTTATATGACAAATTGCCAGCAATAGCCAGCCATTTTGACTTTTCAAATTATCTGAAAGATTCACCATTGCTTAGTGAGGCAAATAAGAAAACTTATTTAAAGGTGAAGGATGAGCTGGCTGGTGGAATACTAACACAGATGGTGGCATTAAAATCAAAAATGTATTCTATCCAATATATATGTGCAAATAGTGGGGGTTGACCTTAAATCTAGTGCAAAAGGAGTTACAGGTATTGTGAAAAAGACCATGAATTTTGACATATTCAAACACATTTTGGATAGTGAAGAAATTCTGCAGTGAGAAATGGTGATGATTCACAGTCAAAACCATGATATCCCTATCAAGAGGATGAACAAAGTGGCACTAACACCTTACAATGATAAGAGATATCTGGTGGATCATTACCAAAGTTTGCCATATGGTCATAAAGGTATAGACTGAATTTACATGTATTTTTTTAACTAATTTTCCATTTAGATATTCCACAATCTTCAATTAAATGCCCTATAAATGAACTATCTACAAGCAGTAGCAGCAAACAACCTTGTTTAGGTATATGAAAATTATTTTGCACACAAATTTAATAATTATTTCCTAGATCCATGATAGTGAATTGTCTCTGCCATCTTGCTCTGCCTCTGTAGTTGCTCCAGGTTTCTGTATATAGTAAATGGAATTGGTCAATTTATTGTTAGCAACCTTTTACTTGCTTAGATGTTGTAAATAATTTTCATCATTTCCATACAATGCATTTCCTTTAATTCATCCGTACATTTGTGCAAAGTCCACCTCTGGGTTAAATTTACACCACAACAAAGGCATGTGTATATTTTAATATATATAAAAAAATTATTGGAAATATTTAGTGCTGCCTCCTGTCATTTTATCATACTCTATCAATTGAAAAAAAGCCTCTATGCTGAACTCAACTATAACAAAAAAGTATTATCATTTTAGACATATAATAAAATTAATGAAAATATTTAGCTCCATTTGTCACCATTTTACAATGTCCAGTTGTATTGAATGAAAAAGATGCCTTCAACAACAGGTGTATGTAAGTTTTACACATGTGATAAATTCACAACCATATTTAGCTGTGTCTACCACTAATTATGATTTTCTAGTTTATCAATTGAAGAATGTCTTCACATTAAAATGAAAAAAGAATGCCTCCATATGAAAATTCCTTCACAAAAAATGAATGTGTATTTTAATTTATAAGAAGTTAATGGAAATATTTAGCTGTCTGTCACCATTTTACATTGTCCAGTTGTATTGAATGAAAAAGATGCCTCCATCTTAACAATGCCTCCAACAACAGGTGTATGTAAGTTTTACACATTTGATAAATTAACAACTATATTTAGCTCTGTCTGCCACTAATTATGATTTTCTGCAGTTTATTGATTGAAGAATGTCTCCATGTTAGAATGAAAAAAAGAATGCCTCCATGTGAAAATTCCTTCACAAAAAAATCTATGTGCATTTTAATTTATAAGAAGTTAATGGAATGATTTAGCTGTCTGTCACCATCTTACAGTGTTCAGTTGTATTGAACGAAAAAAAGAATGCCTCCATCTTAACAATGCTTTCTCCATTCTCAGTGTTCATATGATTTTGTTAAATTTCCATACATATGCTTTTGTCAATAGTGTTACAAATTCATGTTTTTGTTTTAAACAATTCTGTTTAAATAATTTAGTGTCACTTGTCAAGAAGAAAATCTATTCACTCTGTTGCTCCCTATGTTTAATTTATCTTGCAAATATATTTTAATTGAATGATCATTTGTATATAATTTAGCTTCCATGCTCTGCTGAATGATTCTCTGTCAACTGAAAAAACCTGTTCTCTCCAGTGCTCCCTCTATGTGTAATTTATTTTAAAATGGTATAATTGAAAATAATTATATTTTTTTAAAGGTTTATTTAGATCCCCATGTGTTGAAAAAAAGAATAAAGTTTTCCATCATCAACTGATGAAGGAAGGCCTCTTTGATGCTAGCAAATCTCATACAATAAATATGGTAAAAGAAATTAATTATATATTTTGCTATGGTTTATTTAGTTTCACCAACAATACAAAAAGTTCGCCATTGCTGATGATTTGGTTTAAAACATTTATTCTATTGTTTTTCTACCAGAAGAAGAAGATTTGTTCCCGTCATATAAAACAATCTCCATTAAATACTTGCTCAAAATGAGGTGATACAATCTAATGTGATTTTGATTTTAAATGATATTTAGTATTTTCATGGCTGTTAGCAGATAACCATTGCATGCATTGCTCCCTCCCAATTCTTACAATGTAAAGCCAGTTAACTCCAATCTCAACGTATTATGTTCAGTGTGGAAAGCAGAATTACACCAATGTTAACCATAGGAGGCAATTAAATCAATCACGGAACATATTACTCTTTTTATTCATTAATATATCAATTTCTCTGGCTTAAAATAATACTGTGTTAATTTGATATTTAATATGTCATCAAAAGAGAGTGTCTAAAAGATCTTGAGTATTATTTGCATACGCACATGGCGTAATTATTCCCCATTTAATTTTGTGGATGCATCACTCTTATACCAATGCTTAGATATAATTTATTTGCGTTGTGCGATTCTTTACTCTCCCATCAGATGAACAATCCTTGTCGAAAATTATTGGTGCATGGGAAATGAAGATGGTGGTTGACGACAATATATGAACTCACATCAACATTGGTGAATATAAACTAATACAATAGACAAATTTAATAGTGTGTGATATACTATTATTATAATCAAAGTGTGGAATAAATTACATTTTTGTCTTGTCTTAAAAATGTGGGTTTTACCATGCCTGGTTAAATATCTGGTTTTTATATTTGGAAATTGATGAAATTTGTTTTTAACATGTAAACTAGAGAATGCATTTCTTACTATTGTCTATAAAAATTTCTCTTTTTGTTTAATTTCCACATTAAATATTTTCCATGCAAAATATCGAAAAATGGGTTAAAATAATTTGTTTACTTGGTAACAAAAATGTTGTTTTCATAAGTGAAATAGTGTGTTTTGAAAACAATGTGAAGGCTTTTTGAAAAAATTCCCGAAAAGCGTGTTAAACAGGTTGAAAAAACGTGATATAATAAATGTGTTAACAAGGAATTTTGAAAAGGCGAAATGTTCCCAAATTACACTGTATGTGCAATCATCCAAAATCATGGAAAAAGCAAGGCATAGTGTGTGATAACGAATTATATTAACAAAATGCAATGCAATGTATGCAAGTGAGTGTGATATAGCCATGTATATTAACAAAATAAAATTAGTCATTATATCAAAACAGTGTAAACTAAATTGTTGGACCCAAAATGTAAATGAATCACCACAAAATCAATTAAATGTGTCATGAATCACTAATTGAAATCCATTAGTGGATCTGTCAAAAAAGTGATAAGTCACCAAAACCACTCTGCCATTATCCACTACCTTGTGCTCAACCAATCAGAATAGGTGTTGCAAACCCACCTCTCGACCAATCAGTCTCTGAGTTAGTGATCTCTCATGGTACCCTGTATAACTACTCTGGTCTACGAAAATTCTTGGTATTTGGTTCAAAATTGAAATTTAAGTTGCATGCAGACAATGCCTGGGCTTTTATAAAGGAAAGATGTTGCGCACAATGGGGACTACAAGCTAATACAATTATGAAGTTATTTGAAACCATTGTAGCTCCAATCTATAGCTATGCTAGAATAATCAGGTTACATAAATATATTAAGAAATTCAGTAAATTCCAAAATAATGTAATGAAAACCGCAATTTGTGCAAAATGGAAACCTAAAAGACATGCTTTAGGAATAATTACTCATTGTCCACTATTAGATATCAATCATAAAACCAATACTGTAAAATTTCTTTTAAATTGTGTTAAATCTATATGAAATCAAGAAGAGCCCTTATTACAACAAATTATAGTATCATCCAAATTATACAAATCAGATGAAGCATTACACACATAGTGGATTAAAGAATATCTTGAATTTACAACAAATATTCAGGAATCTAGAGCCTTCAGTCTGCAAACATATAATATGCCCACTACCTGCTTAGAAAAACTTCATTATAAAACGTCTGAAATTAAATCATTTAACCCTTATCAGTACTTGTGACTACAATTTCTAGTCATTCACTTCATCTATGCTTTGAGTTTTTAGTTAATTAGGTCAAACAAGTCAATAATTGCAACATACTTAAATAATTGCTATGTAAACACTGTAAAATTGTTTTCTTACATTCACTCCACATAAAACATGTTATAATTGAACCAGCATCTTGGACGTACTTGTGACTACAAATTGCATTTCTTAGCTTCTGTTTGAGTTTTGAAATGAGTTCAAGACCAATGTTGTTATCTGAATCTTTGTGCTACACTCATAATTTTGATGGAAAAACAGACCCAAGGACAAGGTGATTCTGATAGTGATGAAGACAATGAGTCTGTTCCAGATGATGCTGCCCTAGTAAAAAGGTTTAGAAAATTTGGCAAATAAATTGGAAATTAGTGCCAATTTTTTGGAGTTTATTTGCAAGTTGTTTCCAAAGATTTGGCAATTATTTGTCAAATATTTGGCAAATTATCCAAATAATTTGCAAACTTTCCAAGAATTATCCAAATATTTGGCAAACTTTCCCAAATTTGACAAATATTGGCCAAACTTTCCAAATTTCGGGCTAAGTAAATTCTTAAGAATTTATGAAATATATTAGCCAATTACAATGATACACTTATGCAAAGTATTTAACTTCAATCAGCTTTAGTTATTTAAAACAGCAGTTTATCAAACAGCTTTTACAGTATACATACATTACACTGTATTCAGCTAATCCAAATACTCAAAACAAAATAGTCATGGACTAAACTTTAGTAATTGCAATAATGCATGATATGTCAGTCAACATTATAATTGAAAACATTTCAACACTGAAATTAATGCCAACTAAGTTTGTTTATATTCTGTAACAATGTGCTCAAAATTTTGACAATTATGAATTATAATTTAAACATATATAATTATGTTAGATTTAAAAATTATTTCCAGTATTAACATAAAAAAGTAAAAGAACTACAAGACAAGTTGCCTCCTAAAACAACAATAAACCTGTAATAATCTTAGATTATAACAAAACAAAAGGGGGGGGTAGACTGATGCGACCAAAATTTGGAAGATTCAGCATTCAAAGGAAAACAGGCAGATGACCCCTTTTCTTTATTTACAACATAATAGACAGTGCGACCAATAATGCTTTCATTTTGATGCGTAAAAATGGATATCAATACTAAAAAAACTGTTTTTGAAGAACCTTTCCTTCCAACTTGCCCATCCTTCATCCTTTTGTCTCAACTAGGCTTGCTTTTCCAGTAATAAAGCAATCTGTTAAGCATGCTGAATTAGAATTTGTGTTTATTCTCCCTGTCGTACAGTCACAGCAAAGAGCAAATTCAACGCCAAGAAGATGTTACTGATGTCAGAAGAGCACTTGGTCACATTTCTACAAAAGCGGAAAACCTATATGCCTGTTTCAACCAAATTTGACAAAAAACGCAGTTTGTCACATTTGTACATGGATATACTGCTGATAATCATACTTGCCTCAATTTAAACTCTTTTTATATTTTAATTGTCATTGTCTTTAAGATGAAATGATTTTTTAGAGGAACTTTGCAGTTTTTTATTGACTACAAAATGTAAGACAAGTACTATAAAGGTTGTAGATTTAAACGTACTGATAAGTTAAGTTAAATTTACGGAATCATAGATATTCAAATAGAACAACTGATTTAGACAATCTAACATCAATATTAAATAGAGTCCCAGATAAATCATTTTGTAGCGAATTAAATCAGTAAAACGCCATTGGAAATAATTATTTTAAGCATAATCATTGATAATTGTATGCTCGCATATGATTTATATAAAAAAAAACAAACATATTCACCATTATGTATCTGTCAACAAGATGAAGAGCGTTTATCGCATTTTTTATTCTCATGTGAATATTTTGGAATTGCAGAACTTTTCAACTATTGGATTTAAATAAAGAAGAAAATTTTAATAAATTGATTTATTTTATAATTAACTTTGGTCGATTTTAAAGGATAGAACATTAAAAAAAAAGTAGTAACGGCGAGGTAAACATTCTAAAGGAACTGTGTTCATTGAAAAATTTGAAAATTTTTGTAAATTTATTTAGTATTTTGTAAGTTATTTGCTCACATAGAGGAGCAATTAGAAATATATATATATATATATATATATATATATATATATAATACATATATATATTAGTTAAACTAATAGTTAAAAGATTAGTTAAATGTACAACACTGGATATGGCAGTATGTCCGCAATAATAATGCAATTACCAGAATATGCCATAATTCAACTCTTTCATTCATTTATTATGAGTCACCAGATATACTATTTATTGATCTAAAATAGGTTTTTATAGAAAATTCGATATCCAATTAAAATGGGCCCTAAAGTTTCAAAGAAAAATTCTTCCAGAACTAAGCACTTTTTTCAAGGGCTATTCTTTTCCTAAGATAGCCAATCACATTGAATGTGATGTTAAAGTTTCTTAAACTCATCAAGAAATTACCACCTTATAATACTATTCCAATGCCTGGTTTTATTCATAAGCAGAATTCCAGATCAAAACACTTTACATGCACTAAATTTAGAAAAAAGTTTTGAAGCTATTCGCACTTGAAATTCACTACATAAATAGATAAAGAGCATTGAAAATTTACAAGCCTCTAAGAAGTACATTAAAATTTTTCTTAAGCAAAAGTATACCTCAGATAAAGCATAGCTAGGATACATATTCTACAAAATTGATTAAACAATATCTCGTTCTTGAAATCCTTATAATAATTTATCCCTACCCTGGTAAATTTATTGCTTATATTTATAATGTTTGTATATTTGATGACGCTATTCAGATGAATAACCAGTGTTATTGTCAACGTGCAAATTTCATTCAATCTTTTTAAGTGAAACATTTCAGACCTACTGACCCTAAGCACTAGCATTATATAAAAAAATTTATGCTCCATGTAAAATTATTTTTACTAATCATATTTGTCAAAATGAAAGAAAATGTTGAAATTCACACTTACAATTCCCGTCTGTATAAATTAAAATAGTAGACCATCCTTGAAAACCTATTGTTCCATGTTTTTTATGCTATCATCACAATTTATATACTTTTCAAAGCGTGCTGACCCATAATCGCACTGATGTGAATCGAAAGTAGAATGTTGATTAGCTGTAAAAAAATTATAATAATGAATTTTCGAAGCTTGATCAGTGATATGATTTCATCATATTCCAATGTTTATTGTAATGTTTAGGTGGGATATATATGATAGATTATCATCTGCATATTGAATATATTTAACATTAGGAATATTATTAACATATATATATATATATATATATATATATTGAATAATAGGGGATCTGTAGCACTACATTATTTATCCAAGGCTCTTTTGATGAGTTATTGTTTACTTTGATGTAATGTGAATCATCAATTATATATGATTTTAGAAATAGTGTTTCTGAATCACTATAATTATAAATTTCTCTTAGCTTCTTCAAAAGAGTTAGAGCATCTAATCTCAAAATAATTTTGAACGCCTTTGCTTGATTTCTGGATAGATTTCTATCATGCTAGCCAGTGATTGTATTAAAAGTTGTAAAATTAGCAGAATCATTTGGATCTGTAATCATGTTATTGTAATAATTGATCAAACAAATTCTACAAATAATTTAAAAATATAAAATTCAAATAAAGCTGCATTATTTAGTGATGGACTTTTTTGAACTCTTGATACCATATTCGTCAAAGGACTCTGCAATACTCATTTTGTACTTCATGGCATTTGCTATTTGGGTTTCCAACAGCTGCATCTCTCTCATTATATTAGTTGACGTTTCATCATCATCATCACAATCAGGCCCTAAAAATAAGATTAAGCTTTGCTTAAGACCTTATCCACTGAAGTAAGGTAAAGTAAAGTATAACGATTGTTTAACAGACATAAAGAGTTAAATAAAACCCAATTTATTAGCAAAAATTACAACTAAAAGTATTAAAATATATTTTGGTTTATTGATAATATGCATTCCAGTTCAACTTAATAAAATATGATATGAAATGAAGACATTATTAATGTGATATATACTGAGACTGTACTCACTTGATTTTGATAACTTCAAAGATTTTGATGTTTATAGAATTTATTAATTTGGGTTTACACGTGCTTTGATTTAGTAAAATATATTTATTTTGGTGAATTCTAATTGTTTACAGCAAGGTAGAAAGCCAATCGCAATTGTAATGTGCAAACAAAATGATTGACAAGTTGTTTATCTATCCCTATTACAGCTTAATGCGGAGCAGTGAATTCTTCTCGGAGTAGCTACTAAAGCAGAGCTCATGTAGACACCCTTAAGGCCACGGTTAGACTAGTGATTGGTTCAAAAGTGATCTATCACATTTTGATTGAATCACACGTCTAACCACCCGAGATAATTAGCAATGTGACGATCATGAAGAAATCGTGCGTGTTCGATTTTTTGTGATAGTCACATTGCTAATTATCTCGGGTGGTTAGACATGAAATTCTTTCAAATGTGATAGATCACTTTTGAAAAAATCACTAGTCTAACCGTGGCCTAATGTGGCTAATTGCATCATTCACTTTTTACCAGGTCATCTGATTCATGCAAATGGTTCTAATCTCAAGGCAAATCTATTTGATATAACAGATATCTTGGTAATTTACTACAATCAAGCACATTTCCAATTTAGTAAAGTCAATATTTTACAATAGCTTGGCCATGGACTCTGAGATAAACACGCTGGACTGGAACAATAATTAAATCGGCTATTTCAAACAACCAATTGAGGGCTATTGCGAATTGGCTCGAATGGATTAATTTCACAATTACAATTTCACAAACAAAAAGTCATCACGCATATGACTCATTTCTAATTGCAATTTCAATCAACATGGTTAACTCTTGTGTAGCTCCTGGTTGCTCGAGTGGATACAGATCTTACACAAAAAAGGATTTTACATTACATTGTTTCCCATTAAAGGACAAAGATCTCCTTTCAAAATGGCTTCACAATCTGCCACACCACAACTTTGTTCCCAATTGAAATTCCTGAATATGTAGAAAACATTTTACTGAGAATGATTTTGTGAAAGCACGCATTGATTCAGACAAGTGTCGAGCAACTAAGGCCACAGTTAGACTAGTGATTGGTACAAAAGTGATCTGTCACATTTTGAATGAATAGCATGTCTAACCACTGGTGATAATTAGCGATGTGATGGTCACAAAGAAATTGTGCATGTTCAAATTGCTTGTGATCGTCATATCACTAATTATCTCCGGTGGTTAGATGTGCAATTCTTTCAAGTGTGACAGATCACTTTTGAACCAATCACTAGTCTAACCGTGGCCTTAAGTTTGGAATATGTTTCTTAAGAAGTTCATCAAGCCAATTTGATCGTGTTTAGGCGTTTGAGTTGAGTTAACCACTAAAAAAGGTGGGTCTAAATTGTGGATCTTTGGTATTTTTATGAAGTTTCAGTAGACCATTGAATAGGCTTGTCTAACATCCTGAACTGTGAAACAACATATCTTAATAATTTTAAGATCATTATATAAACACCTAATGCTATGATTTCTGAAGCCTTAATTATAAAGAACTCGAATAAAAAAATATTAATGAATAAACAAAGCACGACCAACATTTTGAATATCGTTTAGTGTATGCATATTGGGTGCATCGCGATTGCAAACCGGCACAACTGAATAGTTGGCTTTCAGTTGTCAACGTATTCGCGATAGCATTCCGTTGTTTACCAACCTATTCGCGCATCGCACCGGTATTGCACTCAGCGTCAACTGGAGCATTCGTGCAATCCACCGGTTTGCAAAATTTATAACACCCCATCTATTTGCATAACCTTGAATAATTATATATTTTACTGTTTAACACTTACCTTCTCTAATGTACTTAACTAACTGCCAAATTTATTTACTAAAATTATATTGCAATTGTGTATAGTAAACAATGATAACAAACTAAGGACTAATTGAATTTTATTTTTTAAATGTTGCAGTTAATACTTAAGCAAGCTTAACTTTACATCTGTTACTAATTAACACTATGTAGAAGAGCCAATTGGTCAATTGTTCCATTTATATAATTCTTTCTGTGATAAAAATATATTTGGAATAGAATTTCCATAAATATTCTGACTTTTAGTATTTTTTAAGTAAAAATTTTGTGAATATCAATGTTTAAAAATAACGCTTAGAAAGTTCAGGTATTTCTAAACATGAACTGTCCTTTCCATTTAAATTGTTATAAGGAACTCATTCATTTATTCTTTGATAAACAGTTGGTATTTAAAATTATTATACAAATAATAAGTTTTACATTTCGAAGCAAGCAATGACATGACTTTTTATTCAGACTCATGAAAAATTTATGGGTGTAGCCACTACGTGCAAGGCAACTGTTTTGCTGACGCAGCATCTGCTTGAAAAATATAAATTTGAAATCGTTTTGTTAGGAAAACTGCAGTCCAATCATCTTGAATCACGCTTTTCTACCTACCATCAATGATCTGGTTGAAATTATTTTGTTTCCATAAAACAAATTTTTGAAACAGAGAAAACTATTAAGGTTATTTCATTTCTTACAAAATCTGGTTTTCATTTAAGGTATTGTGATAAACAGATTTCATCATTAGAAACAACACAACCTTGTTCAAATAATGAAAATCTTCAAGAAATTATATCTGTAATTGAATTTGATATTATAGATAATATCTCAAATGTTGATAAAAACATTATTTATTATGTTGCAGGATATATTTCTTTTGGTCTTTCAAAGCAGACGTCATGTGATTTCTGCAGACAGCTTCTGACTAATGCGCCGGATAAACTTGATCAATTTGATGATTACTTTTCTTTGATTGATCACGCAGCCTTATGAAATCTAGCTTTTATGTTTATGAAATCGTAATTTCTGTTTGGCACATCTTTCAGCAACTTTGTTCTCAATCTTTACTCATAAGTCATGTTCTTAATGAATCTTGTCCATCTGATTTCTTTCTAAAGATCTGCTCAGCATTTTCTGAAATGCACCATTTAGAAATGGAATCTTGCAGTATATGTTGTAAAGTGTTTTTTAAACTTATTGTAAAAAAAGGCATTTAATTGTTTTATGCAAAATTTTGTAAGAAACCAAAACGCAGTTTTGTACAATTCAAAAGGAATTGCAATGCAAAAAATAAACAAGTTTAGTTAACTTATTTTCTTTATTAGAGTTATTTTTTGTAATATTATTTTTTATGATTAAACAACATTATTATATGCCTAAATCAAAATAAATGGTTTATTAGAGTATTAATTCTCGTTTTTACCAGCAGCCCTCAATTGGCTGTTTACATAAATATTTGTTCCAGTCCAGTGTGTTTATCTTGGAGTCCGCGGCTTGGCGCAAAAATCGAATTATTTACATTATGAAAATTTGTTTACCTTAATGCAGCAACAAGGAAAAGTATGTTGTAATTAATAGTGCATTTTCACGAGCATGCTACAGCCGCAATTCTACCCTGTTACCACAGCAACAATGTTTGTTATTTCATTGGTTTGAATATTTCAGAGCAGGGCTGCTCAAAAATTTATTTTAATTTAATGGAATTAAAATTTCTTAAAATCAAATGGGAAAAACAAAAAATTTATTTTGGAAAATTATTGGCTATTTTAAAAAGATATATGGTTTCTGCACATTGCATCACTGCTTTTTATATTATGTTCATCAAATATATCTGCATCATGTAATTTAATTGACAGTATTTTTAAAATTAAATTTCTAAAGATAATAGGACTAAAATTAAAATATAACAGTAACAAAATTATTTTTTGTAGAAGACTTATTTGTTCTATGAGGTATTTTATCACAAAATTTTAAAATTCTGAAAAATGGCTGATTTTGCAAACAATTAAATTTCTTGATATTCTGGAAGGAGTTGCGTTACTACTGGACCTGTTGTTTCCAAAATTTTCTATTGATTATTTTGAAACCAAACCACAGAATGAAATATGTAGTAGGAGTACAGCAACTACTTTATTTATAAGGTTATGAGAATTAGTTTAAAATAATCATCTTAATTAAAGACTTTATTGGGTAAACATTTCCCTCAAAATTTAAGCAATGTAACTAGATTGTAACACCAGTGAATTAAAAATTGGTCATACAGTAGCATGAAAGGAACTCATCAGGTCAAATTACTTGTATAAAATGAAATTTAAAATAATTAGTATAAAAATATAAGCATTTAAGTTAATAACAAATTCTTATCAAATCTATATATTGTATAAACAAATAATCAATGAATGTAAAAACATTAACAAAGTAATTATTAATTATTCATTATTAATTCTACAATTTTTTTGTTCCAAAATTTTTTGTTGAATTTACAGGCGACAATGATTCACGAAAACTTGTGAATGAAAATCCAATAGCACTAAATAACCATTCATAATGTTCATTTGATGACAATGAAGTTTCTTCAAAAAGTGTGTAAAAGGCTAGTAATACACTGTTTTTATTGAAATTGTCATCAATATAAGTTGCAAATATGCCAGCATAATGTGTTGATGATTTTGTTAATTCATTGAAAACTAGAGCAAATTCTGAAGGTAATGCAGCAAACACGTTTGCTTCAACCTGTTTTGTTACCAAATGCATATAATTCATAAACATATTTCTGGAAATTGGGTCAAGTTTGTTGTATTGCCTTGGACATTGGTTTTCAGCAAAAGTAAATACTTTTAGATCAGTACAAACCCAGTCTAATCAAGCATAAGTGTTGTTAGGGCCTTTTGCAGTTGTAGTGGGGAAATTTTCAATCCCATATATTTTTTGTGTAGAAGGGGAAACCTTTATCAGATAATTTGGATGTGCACTTTTAAGCAGTGGCGGCTTGTGCTTTCAAAAGCTAGGCAAGCTAATATTTTTAAGCAACCAAACTAGTATATATAATAAACCATGAAAAATATATTTATATGTAAAATACCTGAGGGCAATTTTTTCAAAAACATATTTGTAATATTATTATTATAAAAATAAGATTAGTCCTGCAGTTCATTTAGTAAAACATTTTCAAGAAAATTTGCTAATATTGACAAATGTGATATATGGTTTTGTAAGTTTTCCCCAATTACACTGTACATGCAATCATCTGAACTCATGGAAAAACAATAATGAGGTATATTAACAAAATGAAATGTATGTAGGTGAGTGTGATATTAACAAATTGAAATTAGTCATATCAAAACAGTGTAAAAATTGGCCCTAACATGTATATGAATTACCATAAAATCAATTAAAAAACCAATTAGCAATAGTTGCCAAATATGCATTAACGTTTTTTACCACAACCTGTAAAAAAGCACTTTGCGAGTTACCCCAACCTGTCATAAAAATACATTAGTGAGCTGTCAATCAACATTTGTTAAGTAGATGAGTCAGCACTTAAACAAGTCTTGATATTCACTAACTGTCACATGACATGTGACGTCATAAGCTCTTGACCAATCAGAGGCGTTTTTGTGTGTTCTCCTCATGACTTATCTTACTACTTGCATTAACAATTCCTATAAATTTTGAACATTTCTGTCAAAGAAAAACAAATGGCTATCAAATCTTATTTAAGAATTTATACAAGGATAAAAAATGCGAAAAAGTCATTATCCCAGATAGGAGCCTTGCTCAAATATATTCTGTTTCCAGCACTGCTTGAATAGAGCAATGTTTCTGATTGATATTTAAATAATATCATGTTTGGTTTTGGGTTATTGGATGGAACGAAAATATTTCGCCTGATTCTTTTACAACAACACAACAGTGATGAATGGACTGCTTGCCTTGCTAGCTAAATCTTAACGCAAAGAGATGAAGAAAACATATATAATTTAATTGCTTGAGTGAGTGTAGGTACAGCATTAAGGCATCTGCTTGCTGTGGGACAATCATTTAATTATTTTTAAAGCAAATTGTAATGAATGTTGTTTTAAGGGAAACTAAGAATTTACAATTTGTACAATTGTATAGATATAAATTCATACAATTAAGAATGAAATTCGTTTATTTAAGAATTATTGGGCAAGCACTGCTTGCCTTGTTTACAAGCAAGAGCCGCCTATGCTTTTAAGGTGATTTATAAAATTGCTGTAGCTGTTATGTGAGAGAGGAGATAGAACAAGGTTACTGCTAATCCAGCTTTATCAAAACAAGTCTGAAAACAAATCCCAAATAAGAATGAGTTAAGTACACATTAAGAATGATTTAAGTACACATTATCTTTACATGCTCCCCTTGTTTAAAAGTCTGCTGTATAATCAGCAAGGCAAACCAGGTGTCTTCTCTTCCTGGTAGATTGACAAACTTCAGGATGGACAGTTTCATCTTCATGTTGGAGGTCATAAAAAGTTTTGCAATGAAAGGCTTCTTTGTTTGAAACAACTTCTTCATTCTGATTATTGAAATCACTAATACTATTTCCACATTTAGATGGAGATGTTGGTGGATTGTGGTAACATCTGATTGAGTAAATGTTTACTATTCTTTGTTAGGTGAATCTTCTTGGTGATGTTGCAAATCAGAGACTCTAGGGTCTTCTTTAGGGACATTTATGAAAACTTTTTGCTTATGTTCAGTTGCTTTTGGAGCAATGTGGTTTATAGAATAGGATACCCAACACAAATGACCTTATGGTTCATAATTTCTACTATTTTTACTAGCTTGACAAGGTCATCTCTTTTGTTTCTAACAAAATTTCTCAGCAAAACATGAGCTTCAGCTGATACCCATGAAGGTAATTCACGACCAATGTAATTTCTTCTTTCATAACATAGTAACATGTGATGGGGTGTATCATTGGTTGCTGTACACAGTAAAGTTCTGATAGAAGATAAAGCTTCTGGCAATACTTCTTCCCAATGATCAGGTGATAATTTTCATTCATCTAACAAACATACTATGGCTTTCCATATTATGCTGTTATATTGTTCATTCTGCCCATTTTCATTTGGATGGTAAGGTGTTGTTTTTGATTGTGATATTCCATTTTCGATACAAATTGCTTTACTTATTTGGGTTGGAATTGACTTCCACGATCACTGTGGATCAATAACAGATGACTGAAAATGGAGAATAGGTCTTTCAGAGAAGATGCTATTGCAGTTGTTGTCGCTTCCTTCATTGAGTAAATGACTGGAAATCTGCTATACTTGTCAATAATAGTAAAAAGCATCATATTGCCCCTTCCAATGGCTGGTGTCTTGGGTCCAACAAAGTCTATCAATAATCTTTCAAAGGGTTTGGACAATTTTATTAATTTGCTAGGCTTTGATTTAACAAACCTGGGTTTTAGTTTGCAACAGGTTTCAAAACCTGCAACTCCATTCTTCATGTCTTGCAGTGAGAATGGCAAATTCTGAAAGCAAATATAGTGCCACATTCTTGAAACTCCTTGGTGAGCTAATTCACAGTGAATGTCATAAAGTTGCTTATTTTGACTTGCCCCTACTGTTGCTGTTCCTGACAGTGTGTTGGCGCCAATATTTTCAGTTCCAGATTTGTAAAGAATGTTATATCTATAATCAGCAAGTTCCAAGAGCTTCCTAGAAGTTTCTCATTTTTGATCTTTGATTTATTATTGGAAAAAATAAATGCTACACTCTTCATGTCAGTTTTGGTGGTAACAGGAAATGATCTCAAAATTCCATCAAATTTTCTGAATGATTCCATGATAGCCAAAGCTTGTTTCTCAACAGAAGGATAAACTTTCTCAGAATGATTAAGACTTCTTGAAAAGAACGTCATAGGTCGTTCCTTCAGAGTAAGCACTGATCCAATAGCATATGCAGATGCGTCTGTTTTGACAGTGAGCTTCCCATCTTCTGGTCTAGGCGTCAATAAGCAAGCTGAGCAAATTTCTTCTTTGAGTATCAGCAGCATTGTTAATGGGAAAGGAAGCTTGCGTAAGCATTCCCAATAATGGCTTTATCTTATCAGAATAGCTTCTAATCCATCTAGCATAGTAAGCAAAAAACCTGATTAACTGGCGCAGTATCTTTTTGTCATCAGGGAGAGGAAAATTCTTTATGGTTGTGAATCTTTGTGGGTCAGGTTGTTTTGCTCCCAAAGATATTATGTGCATGAGCATTGATATTTCAGTGAGTATGAATGAGCACTTGTTGGCATTTAGGGTTAATGATTTCTTCTTTGCTGCTGACAGAAAGGCTTGCAAATTCAATTTGTATTCTTGAGTTGTCATACCACTTACACTAAAATCATCTAAGTAAGGGAACACACTGCTTAAATCATTTCTTTTGACAAACTCTTTGGAAAGCAGGAACAGCATTCATTAATGCAAATGGAAGACAAGTGAACTGGTATAATTTCCCATTCACTTCAAATGCTGTTAAAGGTTTGTTTTGATCAGACAGTGGCACTTGACGGTATTCCAACTTCAGATCAATTTTTGCAAAAATTGATACTGTGAGACTTTGTTAAGAATAGCTTCCATATAAAGGAAAAGGATAAGCATCCAGCTTTGTGAACTGGTTAACAGTTTCTGAATAATCAATGACCATGCTTTCTTTAGGTTTATGAATGACGAATGCTTGAGATTGCCAGCATGATGTGGAAGGTTTGATTATACCTTCTCTCAACAATTGTTGAATTTCAGATTTAATAAACATTTGATCATTCTTTGATGACCATTTGCTTTTTGTTGCTACCAGTTTTGCTTGATAAATTTCTTCATTGAAAATCACAAGTGGGTTAATTTTCATCACAGGGAATCTTCTTGGAACTTTGTTTGCAATAGATGCAATGATCTCTAATGGTTCTTGAACACCTTGAAAATTGAATTTAACACTTTGATGTTGTTGTAAAATGTTTAAGCCTATTAAAACGTTTGAAATGAGTGATTTTACGACAGATAATCATACTGTATAAAATCTTCCTTTAAGCAATAGAAGAATCTCCATGTAGCCTATAATGTCCAAACTATCTTCATTGGCAAGCTTTGATTTGGATGGTTGACTACAAATTTTCAAACTGAACTTTTCACAAATCTTCTTTGTTATATACGAACCAGTTGAACCAGAGTCAATAAGTGCATTGACTTCTCTCTCCTTTTTGCCAATTCTTACAACTTTGTGTGACGCACAGATGACAACAACAAACTGTTCTTCCACTTCAGTGAACTCTTCCTTTACCACTGCAATAGTTGAACAGCAGACAGCTGCCCAATGCCTGGATTTGCCACATTTGAGGCAGTGCAAGTTTCTCACAGGGCACTTGTTGCAATTGTGGTTTTTCTGTCCACAAAAACTACAGTTGGAGCCCTTACGACTACTGTATTTTCTTGGATTATTTTGAGGCTTCTTTTCCACTGCTGCAGCTAAAGAAGAAAAAGTCGGCAAAGTAGCTGTATTGAATGATTTAGAAAAATCAGCAGACATTTCTATTGCATTTGGAAGACTGATGCACTTGTCTAGGTTATCTTCTTTATTGCCTAACTCAAGTAATCTCACTCGGAAGATATCAGATTGTAACCCAAAAACGAGTCCATCCTTGAGTAAGATATCTGTGTGTATGCTTGCTTTTAGTTCTTTGCATTTGCATTGCTCCACTAAAATATGTAATCATTTACTAAATTCTGCTATGCTTTCTTCTGATTTCTAACAACAAGAAAGAACTTGATGTCATGTGAATATAACTCAGGTTAGTTTCAGAAATTGAAAGTCAAGAATGGTTAATGCATCATCAAAAGATGTTGTGGGTTGGAGAATTGCAAATAAATGTGATCCAGCATGGGAATGAAGATACATTATCTTGTGGTTGTCTTCTGTTATTTCATTGATAGATAAGCCATCTATGAAGCATGTTTTCCACCATTTCCACTGTTGTGCTGTGGGGTTTGTAGGCAGGTCAGGCGGCCTGAATTTAATGATTAGACTTGTTTGAATAAATTGTTGTGTGAGATAGGAGATAGAACAAGGTTACTACTAATCCAGCTTTATTCAAACAAGTCAAAAAACAAATCACAAATAAGAATGAGTTAAGTACACATTAAGAATGAGTTAAGTACACATTATCATTACAGTAGCTTTTGTTTTTGACTTCCTTTATAACTAAAATATTCACACGGCAAATTTTTTGAAAGCTGGTGCTTTTGTTGTAAAGGCATTTTAACTATGAAAAATGAAAAACTTAAAATCATACAAAGTAATTTTAGTCAAAAAATTTTAAATCAATTATTTCCGCACTACAAAGGTGTAGGGATGTGCCAGAATCCAGTAAAATTGGCAATTTCACAAATGGATCTGGATATCCAGTCAAATTTAACTTGTTTACCAGATTCTACCAGATATCATATTCTGAGGTAAAACTTGATTTAAAAATGGAATTTTTGAGGAAACAGCTATATTTTTCAATAATATGAAAGTTGTCATGCAACAAGACAAGTTGTGTTTCTGTCACATCAAGACGTATTCTATTCAATATTTATATTTTTTCATTCACAAGAGGTCGATATTCATTGAGAAATGAGGTTTTTCTTCATTAATAACTAGGCAAATGAAAGTAATAAAAGTCATATTTTTTCTGTTGGTCTATTTTCTAAATTAGACGGTTTTCAAACCATGGGTGCAGTTAATTATATAATCATAAAAACTTTAATTTTGTATTTTTAAAAAACACAGTAATGTTTGGGTCTGAAATGTCACAAAAGTCCATTTTGGCAGAGTTTCATTAAATTAAGAAAAAACTTTAAAAATTTATGATGGATGATGATTGCTTTAAATCAATCAAACTAAAATATATATATATTCACTCAATTTCAATTAATGAATTTACTGGCCTAACCACTAGAAATTTAATTGCTAGGTAATTGTTGACCCAACCTACTGTTCGACGCGTTTCTAAAACTGAAAAAAAAATATTAAAGGAACTATATACATTATTATTTTATGGATTTTGCAAAGCACACGTGCTGCAGAAGTGTGGCTTTGTATTCAGGCAAAATATATGAGGTTTAAAAATCTAAATGCTCAATTAAGGCTGCTATCATAAAATATTAAAGTTGTTCAATATTTATCTGAGTTGAAATACTACAAGATGTTGTTATTACTGCCATCCTTGATCTTGTAAATGATGGCTTTGAAATAATAATATATCAAATCACGATTAGAATATATTGGTTACACTGCTATAATGAAAGGAAGAGGATGGACATTTAATTGTAATTTCATGCCAAGTAATGAAAGGGGGGAGATAATGTGGCATGTGTGAGACTGATGCCACCAGTGGCATCAGTGGCAACCTTAGTAATCAATAATCAATGAACAGATGCTTGCAAATAGAACTCAATTTATTATTGTGATTCCTAGAATTGCAAAAAGCTTTCTTAAAATTTTTAATTTGTAAAAAATTATAGTATACCTGTTAAATGAATTTTCAAAATAATTTATCCATGCATATTTGGACGCCTTGAAGTGAACTATAATATTAAAAGGTTATGATTTAGCAGAAGAGATTTTTCATGATTTAAAAAGTACTATTTCAAAATTGTTGATTTTGGCAGATTTATATGTTTATTGTTATCATTTTATAGAAGACATTCTTCCAATTTTCTATTAAATGATTGTACTGAAAATGGTTGAATGGATGTCAAATTTAACCTTCTGCCCATTATTGGCTTGTGTATAATCAAGCGACAATGTTTGAACCACCAATGCCCCATCAATGCGTCATTGTCATGAATACATCACTGGCCAATTAATTCCCCAGTGGTAATCTGCCAATAATGGCCATCAATGGCAACTTCAATGGCCAATTGTCGGACCATTAATGGGTTGGTATTTGGGTTATTCTTTATTGTGATTCACTTCATAATTGTGTGATGTGCGCATTTAAAACTTTTTATTATTCCTTTATCATATTCTAGAATTTTCAAAATATTTTCAAAGAACCAGGTATTATAACTATGGTTGTTTTTCACATGATCAAGACCGTCTAAAAAAAACTCAGTGTATGCCCCTGTTACTACCCATGCAATTTCAGAGCTCATTTACGAATTTTTTATCTATTCAATCTAAGGACTAAATAAGAGAATATTGATGCTGTTAACAGCAAAATGGGAAGCCCTGGTGATCAGCCTTTAAAAATTTTAGAAATGAAATTATTTGCTTATCACATGTTTGTAAACCTAACCTAGAGATTTTTTGGAGTATTGTATTGATTCAGTGTCATGTTATTCTAGTTATGTTTGTTCTTTGTTAACATGATTTAACTGGCTCATTTTATTTAATGGAATTAACATTGTAAACAAAACCTAATACAGTGGCGGCAATAAAGGTTCACACAGTTGAAATTAACATCATGTTCCTTCTAGAAGCTGATATTTCAGAATGCCACAATATTTTTGCAATATTAGATATATCACATTCCTAACTGCTCGTCAGGTGGACAATATAATGTTAACAATATTAGTAAAGCATATTTAAGGTTAATTTTGTTTTCAACAGGTGTACACTACTGGACAAAAAGGTTCGCACCCAAGTGTTTGTTGCATATCTTCTCTGGCAGTCTTATTTGCTTCATTACAGCAAATCAGTGTTGGCTTTGATAAGTCATTTAGTTAAATCATGCAAGAATCGAATACGTCAAACCTATAAGGAAGCTAAGTGTTGCTTGCACAGATTTTGAAAGAAATATAACAACCAAAGTTAACTGTTCACGATTTTGTCAATCATTTTAATGCAATACTTAGCCCAAAAAATTCCAGTAAAAGGTTGTGCAGCCATCTAAATACACATTGAATAGCAAATCCAAGGCCAACCCCATGCTTACAACCACTATCCTTCAGAAGAGTTGTAGCCAGGTAAGTGAAGTCAGAAATTGGACTATCAAAATGATCCTCAATAATGCTGCTCTTGTAGGAAAAAATTGCAACTAAATACCCTACATTGTTGGAGAAACTGCAAAATGCCAAAGTCAAATGATTTCATGACTTTGTTGTTATATATAACAGTCAATGGAATGAAATCCTTTATAGAGACGAATCCAAAATTTTGTTATGTGGGTGAAAGAGAACCCATGTACAATTACCACATAATGCTCCAAGAGAACACCCAAATACTCTTTGAAAACAGTGATGGTTCTAGCGGGTAGTGTCATGATGTGGGGGATATCAAAAACTGTGGAAAGTGACGAATATTCAAAGTTGATGGCAATATGGGTAGTCATACACACGTCTAAATATTGAATAAGATTATGTTGCTATTACTTCAAGACACAGAAATTATGCAACAAGATGGTGCACAATGTCACAAACTAGACAAACTCTGCAATTTCTAGAACAAAATTGATTCCCAAATTGGACTGTTCAGTCACATGGAAACCATAAGCATTATGTACATGGTTCAAAATACACAATGCAATGATCATGACATATTGAAAACAAACCTGAGCACATGGTATCCTATTAAGGAAGAATCTGCTGAAAATGTCAATAATGTCAATGTAAAAGCAACTAATCAGGCATCAACAACCCTAACAAAATGAACAAAGCCTGAAATGCCCATGAATATCAGTCAACCTATACCTAATGAGATAAGACAATGCTATCATTTAGGCCAGAAGGGCAGTGTCTGAAGGACTTGCAACCAGGAGAACAATATTCTTGAGCAAGACAAAAGTATTATTTGGGATGCTCAAAGCAGTGATGGTTTAAAAGAGGAATTACTAAATAAAGATTTCATGTTAAACTACTAGGAGTGCCACCTCCTGTTAACAATGCACATGACGTTTTTTTTTTACTAGTCTAATGTGTTGCCTGTTGACATTATTGGAATGATAGTATATGCTACTGTGAATACTGGAGCATCTGTCTCCATAATTACCAAAAATTTTTGTCTGAAAACTAGAATTACCCACCATCAGATTCAACCTGTGTGTCATTGTCTAGATGCATCTGGAGAGGATGTTACAATCTGTAAAAATTAATGACATCTGTATTGAAGTGAATGAAGAGAAAATGAAAGTTTTCTAGTTGGATAGTGATTTACACAAGCAATGTTATCTTGGTATACTGTATAAGACTGTTGAAAATCTGCTGAGCAGTGTGGCCTTCCATTGGCAGAAATGCCAGAAACTTTTCAACAGGGCCTGTTGGTTCATTATATCTTACTGTGAAACAACCCGATCCATATGAGTAATGTCAGGAGTTGAATCAAGTGATATGGAAAAGTATTTTGCATTCCGCAGTTTGTTGACAATTTTCTCCCAGTATCTGCACTAACTCTTTGCAAATTGTCTTTAATAAGTAAGAACTGTGTCCTTTGCCACAGTTTGCATGAATCTTGATGTGTTGGCACAAAAATGGAATGGTAGTAGCAAGAATCTCTAACAATCCTAAGAATAGTTTCAATTGTTTGAAGACCCTATGCATTCATCTGTTCTCCTGAAGGCCAACACTCTTTCAAACAAGAGCTTAATGACATTAATAATTCTCTCAAATAAAGAACTCCAGTATTGTTTCTCATCTTTGAACTGTTTTGTCAAGGCAGTATCAATTTTTCCTCCATCACTTTGGAGAAGAATTAGGTATGCTACACCAGCTTTGTGGATCAAACTTTGTTCATGTCTTTCAATGATCAACTTTGCATTCTTCCAATCATTGAAACCTTCACAAAGTGTGTGTAATTCATTGCTTGATGAGGTGGCCAGTTTGCAAGTAAACCAAAACAAATTTCCTGTGGACTTGCTGTAGCATAACCACTCCCTAAGTTGCTTGTCTTTTGTTGTTTTATTGGTATGATAGAAATATTGCATCTTACAAAATCTATTACAGCCATCAGTTTCATAGAACTTCTTTGATTTGACAAAATTGCCAAATATATGTTGACATTCCAAGCTACCACTCACTTTTGATTTTCGTTTTTGTTCATAAGTAAGTTTTGAAGGCCATTGTCCCAGGTCATTGGATTGAGCTGCCAAATCTTGATTAAATGATGTTGGTGAGTAGGCAAGCTTTGTACTTTCCATTGCCTCAGTTGCTTTTTTTTCTTGTAGGAATTGAATTTTTGCAAAGAAATTCATTTATATCAGTACTATTATCAATTGAGGATGATGATGTAGTAGAAAAAAACTTGTGAGCACAGGCATCTTTTAAGTAATTTCTCTTGCTGTTCAGTTGTATCTCTCTTCTTGCCTTGTCAGCCCCAGAAAGATACTTCCTTACAATATCTCTGTCTCATGAATTCATTGCAAATTAAATGGACTGTCCAAAATAGAAAGGTAAATGGGATTGGATTCTTATTAAGTATTAGCACAATATGTTTTAAAACCATACAAACAGATAATGTGTACTTTTATATATACTTTTAATATGATGCATAAATGCATATATGCATAAAAATTCTGAAAAGGACATTTCCACAATCATTCATAGGAAAATTAGAAGTTACAAAATGCTATATTTATTTTCCATTTAATTAGGCCAAAATATTTTTAAATTAACATTAACTATTATTTTTTTAGCTATTTTTATTTTTTTCAAGTTTACCACATTTTCTCTGTTGGAAAATCTTTTTTTATAATCAAATGTCAAAATTTTTGGTCAGGTGTGGGGCCTCTGTGAAGCACAGAGCCCGTAGCAGGTGCTACATCTGCTACTAGGTTAATCCAACACTGATGCCATGTGGAATTGGTGAATCTAGTTAAGTTTAATTACTGATCTTATTGTTTTTTAGAATCGAAGATTAATTAGCTTTCATATCAGACTTTCTATACCTATGGAGCAACCTTTGGATTCAGAATACTAGAATTTCTGTCAATTTTTTGCCATAATTATTTCTTCGATTCTGCACACATTTATTACATTTCCAAACCTAATAATTTAATCCTGAACAAAATGTTTGTTTGTAAATTGTTTGATTGTTCAATATATGCAGGTCTGTGAACCAGCCCAAATATTTTAAATTAGAAATTATTTAGTCAAATGTTGTAATAAAAGCTTTGTTATAATTTTAAGGATCACCATCATTGCCTAATAAAAATAGCTGTATTCTAGAACAATTTTTAGAGATTCGTGAAACTTTCTGTCCAGCAATGTGTATAATAATAATATATATATATATATATATATATATAATAANTATATATAGATATAGATATATAGATATATAATACAACAATAAATGAAAAGTTTAACTGGTAAATTCTACTATGTTTAGTATTAGTAGACTAAAGACAAGAGATAAACTACAATTTTTAAAAATTTTATCTTCATTTTACCATTCTAAGTAGATAAATTCACTAATTCAGGAGTCTTTTATAGTACTGTTAATTAATTAACTCAATTTATTATTTGAATTTTATTGATGCATCTACTTGATATATATTTAAAATTAAACACTGCAGCATTGAACAACTCATTTTCAATATTCAAAATTGGATTCTAGAATAAGTTACCACAAAATATTGGACTAATGACACATTTGAGAAAGTTTATAAGAATGCTAAAACAAAATTTTTTAGATAATCAGTACAAATTTTGCACATCAAATAGTAGCTTTATTTGCAATTAATGAATTACGTTTCAATTTTAGAATTTTGTAAATAACGTGTTTTCATAAATGTATAATTTGTACAAAATCTTTTAAAATTAACAAATGCTATTAAAGAAAAAATATATATGATCATACAGGCTCTAGATACTATAAGATTTGTATTTAGTTTCCCAAGCTTATGTTTTTGCATAGCATCCAGCACACTTTTGATAGAAAACCAAAATAATTCATTTTATCCAAAAATTTAGGATTCTTATTTCTTATGAATGAGTTCTAGGTTTCTTCAAAAAATATTTTTGTACCCATATCCAGTCTCTCTGCCAAAGTATCTAATGAATATATAGATTTTTTGAATCCAGTGTCTTGTAGATATTTAAATACTTTGCACCTGGGCCTCACATATATATATATTACTTACCAACAATGGATGGATCTCGTTGCCTTTCATAATCTATTGACAGACGTTGTAAATCTGCACGTTTTGATTTAATATGATCTTCAAGAAAAACCATGGAGGCTCGTCGATAAGTTTCAAAATCTTCAAAATCATCTTCATTTAGTGAAAAAAGTGGGGCATCATTAACTTTTAAGACATTTTCAATTGTCTTTGAAACAAGAAAATTGCTGCTTTTTGACATTCTAAAGAGATTGCATGTTTTGAATAGTTCACAAAATCCTAAATTTTGTTAAGGAAGGAAAGGAAAATATCTATATTTACAGTTACTATTTACAATATAAAATGCTGTTTACAAAAACACAATACAAATAATACCACAAATACACAAAAATATATTACAACCCAGTTTAAATGAGGAGCTTGGTTTTGGAAAATTTTGATTGTTTTTTAAATAGTTAATAGTATAAAATTGAAAAGCTTGGAATTAGTTTTCAAGCTTTCCTTTCAATAACTAGGGTATAGTTTATTCATTTCAATTTGATGTTCTAAATTTATTAATTTGATTTATAGATTTTGGTAAATTTTTTCATGTATTTATTATTGTGCTGAGAAATGAATTTTTAATTATTTTCTTATCAATTTTAGTGTTCAATGATTATTTCTATGCAATATTTTGAAGGATAGAAAATTGAATTTGTGGAAAGGAACAATATTATTAAATATTTAAAGAATGTACTTAGTTTATATTTGTCCACACTGATGTAGAGAGGTATTGTATTGATATTATATTATTGAGTAGTTGTTATTTTTATAGCTCATTTTATTTACACACTGAATTGTTTTGGTGATTGGAACTGTTGACACATATTGCTAAGGGCCTTAATTGAAATCTTCATTTTTTTAAGAACGTTACTTATTTTTTTGTAAAATTAAGTTGAAAATAAAAAATTATACCTAAATATTTAAGAGAATTAACTTGGTCTGTGTGCGTCATTAAATTACCATTTACACTGAGGAATATTTGTGAAATTATGGTTAGATTTAGGTCTAATTCAACACAATTAAAGTATAAATTGGCTTGTCTTTAGTTTTAGTGATGCAAACTGTTATGAAAGAGAAATTAAATTTTCTTAGAGAATTATTATTGCAATTTCAGGAGACTTATGTGCACTCATTACATGAAATATTTCTTGCTATCAAATATTTTTGTTCCAAGATAGCATATGAAAATTGATTTCATGTGCTATCTTATTACATGGCATAAAAATATTTTTAGCAATTGCTCCAAATTGGAGTGCATTTTATGACGTCATGAAATCTTTCTGCATAGTGGAGCAATAAACATTGTAGTGCTGCCTTTCTTTAAATGAAATGTTTGCTAGATTTTGGGGTCATTTCAATTTTATTCTCCCATATATTTTCTTAAGAAGTTATAGAAAAAAGTATTTTTAGTGATTTCTCTAAGTTGATCTGCATTTTTATGCCATCACAAAATCCTTCAATCCATGCATTAGACTTTTTTAATGAAATTATCAATTTTTTCCAGTGTGTAAATATTATTTTCTGTGTAAAAATATCTAAATATAATAATAATTTGTTATTAAACATGTTAAACATTTCATTTAGTGATTGTAAAGGGGAAATTCTATTGCAATTTTCTTTTTCTAAATAAGTATTATAACATTTTTTTTCTGATTTCTCATATTTTGATTGAAGATCTACACCCTTTGCCATTTAATTTTAAAATATAATAGAATCAATTTAAAATATAAACTATTCAAATTTAAAACTAAGGCATTCAATTTAAAATAAATATCAACTATACTATTATTAAAAATATTAAACTAAGAAACAAAACAAACTATAAACTAACACAAGGACCATAGCCACAGGAGGGTTAGGAGGGGTCAAACTCCCTGGAAAGTCAGGGAACCCCTCCAAGACAACAATGTTAGAAGCAAAATCAGCATGTAAAAATATAATTTGTTAATTCAATTGTTGTAACAATTGTTGTAATAATGCAATTCCAATGTCTATTTTGTCTATATTTTCAAAAAATTTTCTCAGGGTCATTTACTTGATCACTATACTAGATGACCTCAAAAGTCAGAAAATCCATGCATGCTCATGGATTCAACAAAAATAAAATGGTGTACAGACTTGAAATTCCAAATAACTCCTCCCAAGGTGTTTATAGTAGTTAAGAAGAGCGCTAGGACGTTCCAATTGGACAACCTACCCATGACTATTTGAAATGTGGAAATGAAGCAAATTTATTGGATGCCATCTAGCAATGAAATATTTTTGACAAAACTAAATTGAGCAAATTAATTTTTTTTCAGAAATGTGCTCAGACCAATGTGGGAATTTTTTATTTTTAGGAATTAGGCAAACAGATATTTTTGATGACAAATTTTGCCTAAGGCGTGTTTGTTGTAACAATGTTTAAATATGCAACACTCTGCATTAAGGAAAATAATTCATAGATGTAAAAGCCAACATTTTTATAGACATATATTTCATTATGTATTAAAATTAATCAAAGATATAGTATGCAAGAGGTAGAAAAAAGCAATTTCTTTAACAATTGTGTATAAATTGTACTAATGTAAAAGTGTACATTACACAACAACTCTGAGTGATGGAGTTCTTAAGCCATGTTTGTTGTAACAATGTTTAATCATGCAACAAGGAACAAAAGCAATACTAGCTTTCCAGTGGTATCCAAATACAAAGTGGAGAAATATTTGCTAAACATAAACACTATAGTCAAGTGAAATAGATGTACATTTTCAAAAATGAGATAGAAATATCCGCCAAAGCAAATGAAATATACCATTGATAAATCAATAAAAATTGAAATGTTTGATATACATGACAAAGGCAAGTTCATTTTCACCAATATCCAAATAAAAAATGGAATAAATATTTGCCATGCTTAGGAATTACATGTGAAGCAAAATGTATTGTATATGAGCTGTTTTTGTGCAGACCAAGTTGTTGTGCAGAGCTTCACTACATCTAGGAAAATTTCACAGAAGTATCACCATTTATTTTTTGTAGTTGACATGGGAAATCATGACACCCAAACTTGTTATCTAGATTATTCAGTACATTGTAAAATGATGTATCAATAATAGTAA
Organism: Hofstenia miamia; assembly: GCA_900660155.1. Lineage (NCBI taxonomy): Eukaryota > Metazoa > Xenacoelomorpha > Acoela > Hofsteniidae > Hofstenia > Hofstenia miamia. Next base: position 147,138 of record CABFPE010000627.1, on the reverse strand, counting down.
TGCATTAATTCATTCTTCCAAAGTTACCCATGCTTCCATGTTGAATTAACCATTCTAAATGCATAAAATGTTTGTAAATATGTAAACAAAGCTAGTTAATAGCATATTATTTAGATGCAAAATCCAAGTTCTTGCTAATAAGAAGACAAGTTGCTAAGAATTTTGAAATAAAAACGTCATTTATGTAAGTTGATGTATCCATAATAGTAATACATTAATTCACCCATCCAAAATATCTTGTACACCCAAAACACTGTTTCATTTCTACACAACAAATTTAGAGATTCAATAAAAGTAATCATTTATTCATTTGTAAGATTTCATTCTGTAAAGCCAATATTATGAAATCGCATTTGTACCAGTTGAATGCATTTGGATATGATGAGGGAGACAGTAAAATTTTCCCTTGATTGATGTACTGTAATAATGTATATTTTGTCATCCAACAAATAAATAGTTCTTTAATATAGTAAATGTTGTTGTAAGCATTTCACACAACATGAAAAACATACTAGATTTCAAACAAGGCATCATGACTGATAAAACAACCAACTGCATGTTGCATGTTTATACAAGTTTTTCAAGTTTTCACTTTATTTCATTTAAGAATTTGCATAGCTACCTACATTACTAGGTTTTCTACTTTGAAACTTCAATGCATAAATATAATAACACATTCATTATTCATAGTTAATGATGATTTTTCCATTGTTAGATGTGATTTCCAATTGTTAAATTTGTTAACAATAAACATGTACAAGAAATCATTTTTCACTTAATCATATTATTTAATTGTAAAAATAACTTACCCATGGTGGAGAAATTCAACCATCCTTAACTTAATCTCTGTAAAAACTGAATAATGTGCTACATTTTGCAACTCAGAAAATTATATCAATAGATTTCTTTAATTAGAAACGCAAAATGTATAGAGTTTACACAAATGCTTCAAACATCAAATGAAAAAATTTTGATTTTCCGTCATTTCTTCATTCTGTGCAAATATCCAATGTGATATACATTCTATTAGCTCCTGTGAATTCTATTATTTGACCCTGATCACTACAAATGCTAAGTTTATTCTATCAATATATGATCCTGATGCAGGTTTATACATTGGATTTCATTTTTTCAAAACAGTGCTTGGTTTATAGTATGTCAGCATCAAGGAAAATTTATCCAATAAGGGTAATTGTGTGAATCCAACAAATTGAGGTTCTACAATGTTGATTTGTACCATTAAAACATGATTTCCAGTGCATTTATCAAGTTCATAGCTAGTACTGGTTGTTGTGTTTGGATACATCTTTACATTAATTTCTAGTATATTTTCAAAATTAAACAAAATTANTAGAAAATGCAAATACATATTCCTTGTTAGATTTATTTTTCTCCTTGCATATATTTTACATAAATTATCAATTTNCAAAATATCTTGTACACCCAAAACACTGTTTCATTTCTACACAACAAATTTAGAGATTCAATGAAAGTAATCATTTATTCATTTGTAAGGTTTCATTCTGTAAAGCAGATGTTAGGAAATTGCGTTTGTACCAGTTGAATGCATTTGAATATGATGAGGGAGACATTCAAAATTTTCCCTTGATTGACATACTGTAATAATGTACATTTTGTCATCCAACAAATGAATAGTTCCTTTCCAAGATTGAAGTAAAATTAACATGGTATAGTTATAAAATGATATTACGCCTGCCAGTGTTTTGACATAAAATACAAGCATGTAAAAAATAAATCTTACAAGGAATATGTATTTACACCCTAAATTTTGTATAAAATTATATATTTTAATGATTTTTGTATTTTTCTTAATGCAAATATGCCCTCACGTTTTTTAAATATCAATCAATTTGTATACAAAGCAACTAATGTACAAGCAATACTGAGGGAATTTTTGCAAATAGGCTAATTTAAGATGTTTATTATACAGTTATGTAAACTATGGATATACTTAACCAAATATTATTCTAAATATGCTTTTTTGATGAAATTGCAAAGTAATTTCAACAAAAAGCATTCATCACATTTGTTAAGATTGATTGACAGGTGCTAATTGATGAGTCATAAACCATTGTTAATTCATGAATAATATGGGGGCCTATTTGCAAAAATTCCCTAAGTATTGCTAGTAAATTAGTTGCTTTGTATGCAAATTGATTGATAAGTAAAAAACATGAGGGCATATTTGCCTTAAGAAAAATACAAGAATCATTAAAATATATAATTTTATATAAAATTTAGGGTGTAAATACATATTCCTTGTAAGATTTATTTTTTACATGCTTGTATTTTACGTCAAAACACTGGCAGGTGGAATATCATTTCATAACTATACTGTGTTTAATTTACTTCAATCTTGGAAATATATGTATAATTTCAACAAAGCTCATTAGCAGACAGAAAATCTAAAAATTCCATCATTTTAACTGGAACAGCATGTTTTTAATGCAAAAATAAATCTTTGTGGGAAGATTAATTGCAGAAGATATCTTCTTATTTACTATGGTAAGTTGTTTTTATGCTTTGAAATTTCAACACTTTATAACACATAGCAAGGGTGTCACAAAGACTCATATTAAGCAGAATGGGTTACATTTTTACAAATTATGTAGAACTTGTGTGTGATCAACATCATTAAATATATTATTAATGAAAGCAGCATGTATATGTATAAATCCTACTACTGAGATTGCATGCATAATTTTTCAGAAAAGTGAAATGGCCTTTATCATGTAAGTCTATATATCACACGCCTGTAATGTTAACTTGTCTTTATGCATAACCAATTTTTTATTTTTTCTGAAAACTAGTTTGTTTTTATCATACAGTATATTACACTTGTAATGAAATATCTCTCATTTTTCTGTATTTGAATATTACCAAAACAAATGGAATTTTACAATGGAAAAACAGCAGCATATTTGAAATAATGCATGTAATGTATTGATTCCCAAGAAATTATCATGTTCTGCTATAGTCAGTGAACTTAACTCAGTTTCAGAAGAACCTTGTTATGTAAAACACATATCACTTTATGAGTTGTCCATTGGTGAGCAGTTTATAATTTGCAGTGTGTATTCAACTCATACAAAGTATGGCCCTGTGGTAAAAATTATTTTTTAAAAGGGAAATTGTTTTTTTCTTCTCAAATGATTTGCACATCAAACTGATGTATGGTTTAAAATGTTAATTGGACTTAAAGTTCTTTGATGTCAGAATAAACCTTTGAAATATTTTGGTTGTAAGCCAAGTATTGTGCTGAAATTTAGCATGTATATTTATTTTAGAAAATGCAAATACATATTCCTTGTTAGATTTATTTTTCTCCTTGCATATATTTTACATAAATTATCAATTTGTGGCTAAAACCCTTAAAAAATAAGGAATACTTTGGATGGGCCAGATTTGAACCAACAAAGCCATGTCAGAAATCTAATTTACTTTAAAGCTATGCATTGATGCATTAGGTGAACATTTGTGTCTTAGAAATGTTGAAAATTCCCCTCATGTTAACTAGAACAGTGTGTTTTTATGTCTTGAAATTTGAAATTATCTTTCTTTTCCATGTCATTTATACAACAATCAAAATAATTTAATGTTTGTTCAATTCATTAAAATATTCTAGAACATATGCATGTAGATATATTTTTATAGCAATGACTAATGACTAGTTATTTGAATACCTTCTCCATGCAGGGAAGTGGGAATCAGAAATAGTTTATGCCTTCAATTAATGATAATGTCTCTTAGAATGTGTAATGACTTTCTAACGATATTTGTTATAACATTTGGTCATTACTATAATTCCATCTTGTGTACATGCATAACATATAATGTGAATATTAGCAAAGCATGGTTAATCAAACTTCAATAGAAATTGGAGATATAATCATACCATCATACAATAGATAGATATTGATTAATTTTCATGTTAGAGGCCTTAGTGATCAGATGTAACAATGCATTTCATACTAATAATTAAATTTATAACAGATAGAATGGCTTTCTATTGTGACAATCATTCACCATGAAAAAATGAAATATATGCCATTATTAAACACATAAAGCCTTGGAGGATTAAATGAATTACAATGCTAGATCAGATATATTTCAGCCACCATGTAAAGAGATATAAATTTAATAATTACTCGAAGGTTGTGGGTGTGCATCTGATCATTTTATCTAGTAATACATCAATAATTTGGTAAAACAACAAAAACATATTAGTATGTCAACCATTCATTGGAAAAAGGAAAGTTCACAGAAAATTTTTAGCAATGGAATTATATATTTAGTGAAAAATCAGCAAAATTCTTGAGTGAAACAAAAACATTGTTCAATTTTTGCATGGATTATGTGGAAAATTTATTTGGCAACATAAATCTTGTTATAATTTCAATAACAAATATCATACTAATTTTGTTTAATTTTGAAAATATACTAGAAATTAATGTAAAGATGTATCCAAACACAACAACCAGTACTAGCTATGAACTTGATAAATGCACTGGAAATCATGTTTTAATGGTACAAATCAACATTGTAGAACCTCAATTTGTTGGATTCACACAATTACCCTTATTGGATAAATTTTCCTTGATGCTGACATACTATAAACCAAGCACTGTTTTGAAAAAATGAAATCCAATGTATAAACCTGCATCAGGATCATATATTGATAGAATAAACTTAGCATTTGTAGTGATCAGGGTCAAATAATAGAATTCACAGGAGCTAATAGAATGTATATCACATTGGATATTTGCACAGAATGAAGAAATGACGGAAAATCAAAATTTTTTCATTTGATGTTTGAAGCATTTGTGTAAACTCTATACATTTTGCGTTTCTAATTAAAGAAATCTATTGATATAATTTTCTGAGTTGCAAAATGTAGCACATTATTCAGTTTTTACAGAGATTAAGTTAAGGATGGTTGAATTTCTCCACCATGGGTAAGTTATTTTTACAATTAAATAATATGATTAAGTGAAAAATGATTTCTTGTACATGTTTATTGTTAACAAATTTAACAATTGGAAATCACATCTAACAATGGAAAAATCATCATTAACTATGAATAATGAATGTGTTATTATATTTATGCATTGAAGTTTCAAAGTAGAAAACCTAGTAATGTAGGTAGCTATGCAAATTCTTAAATGAAATAAAGTGAAAACTTGAAAAACTTGTATAAACATGCAACATGCAGTTGGTTGTTTTATCAGTCATGATGCCTTGTTTGAAATCTAGTATGTTTTTCATGTTGTGTGAAATGCTTACAACAACATTTACTATATTAAAGAACTATTTATTTGTTGGATGACAAAATATACATTATTACAGTACATCAATCAAGGGAAAATTTTACTGTCTCCCTCATCATATCCAAATGCATTCAACTGGTACAAATGCGATTTCATAATATTGGCTTTACAGAATGAAATCTTACAAATGAATAAATGATTACTTTTATTGAATCTCTAAATTTGTTGTGTAGAAATGAAACAGTGTTTTGGGTGTACAAGATATTTTGGATGGGTGAATTAATGTATTACTATTATGGATACATCAACTTACATAAATGACGTTTGTATTTCAAAATTCTTAGCAATTTGTCTTCTAATTACTAAGCACTTGGATTTTGCGTCTGAATAATATGCTATTAACTAGCTTTGTTTACCTATTTACAAACATTTTATGAGTTTAGAATGGTTAATTCAACATGGAAGCATGGGTAACTTTGGAAGAATGAATTAATGCATTACTATTATTGATACATCATCTTACAATGTACTGAATAATCTGGATAACAAGTTTGGGTGTCATGATTTCCCATGTCAACTACAAAAAATAAATGGTGATACTTCTGTGAAATTTTCCTAGATGTAGTGAAGCTCTGCACAAAAACAGCTCATATACAATACATTTTGCTTAACATGTAATTCCTAAGCACAGCAAATATTTATTCTATTTTTTATTAGGATATTGCTGAAAACAAACTTGCTTTTGTCATCCATATCAGACATTTCCATTTTTATTGATTTATTAATGGTATATTTCATATGCTTTGCGGGTATTTCTTTCTCATTTTTGAAAATGTACATCTATTTCACTTGACTATAGTGTTTAAGTTTAGCAAATATTTCTCCACTTTGTATTTGGATATCACTTGAAAGCTAGTTTTGCTTCTATTAATTATGTTCCTTATTGCATGATTAAACATTGTTAACAACAAACATGGCTTAAGAACTTCATCACTCAGAGTTGTTGTGTAATGTACACTTTAACATTAGTACAATTTATACACGATTGTTAAAGAAATTGCTTTTTTCTACCTCTTGCATACTATATCTTTGTTTAATTTTAATACATAATGAAATATACGTCTATAAAAATTTTGGCTTTTACATCTATGAATTATTTTCCTTAATGCAGAGTGTTGCATGTTTAAACATTGTTACAAAAACATGCCTTAGGTGAAATTTGTCATCAAAAATATCTGTTTGCCTAAATCCTAAAAATAAAAAATTCCCACTTTGGTCTGAACACATTGTCAAAAAAATCAATTTGCTCAATTTAGTTATGTCAAAAATATTTCATTGTTATATGGCGTCCAATAGAATTGCTTCATTTCCACATGGCAAATTGTCATGGGTAGGGTGTCCCATTGGAACATCCTAGTGCTCTTCTTAACTACTGTTTATGCTGGCTACAGCCCAACTAACAGAATGTTTTCTTCATTCTCCATTCAGTAATTCATATTCTGCCATAAATCTTGTGCATACCCTCTGTACATGCTGCATGAAAACAGCCATCACAATTACCCTTAAAAACTGAATTTTAATCAGGAAACCCACAGTTATTGCTCATTAAAATTCAGGAAAACCTTATTCTTAATTTACAAATTAGAAAATATTCCTAGTATTCCTAGTACAGTATAAAACATGCTTTTACAAAATTGTCAAGCACCTGTAAAATGTTGAATTCACTGATAAATTGCAAAGTCCTAAATGTACAGTGCATCTTTATCACAGATATGAAATTTTGGTCTTCTGTTAAATCAAGGATCAAGGACTAAATGCAGTTAGGTAAGCCCAAAAATTAGAATATCCACAAACTGACTTAACCCTTATGAGTTATACACAGAATCTATTGAAGATTTAATCAGCTATGCAATTCTGCTATACATTCAATTCATCTTTTCTGCATGAACAGAGTCAATAAGCAAGAGTTAGTACTGGGGATGAATTACTATATGAAGAATAAAATACAAATTGGATTAGTTTATAGTTTTTGTTTCCTAATTTCATTTTTTTAATAAAGGCATAGCTTGATATATATTTTAAATTGTTTTAAATTGAATGTGTTAATAGTAGTAAAGCAGGTCATGACAAGGTTCCACAAACTGACCTTTTGTCCTCTGTGATTCACAGATATCAAGCAAGGGTTTAATTAGTGATTCACTGTTTCATGACATTTATGGAATGAATCATTCTTGTTACATTTACATTGTGAATCTTTTTTTATGACATTTATTGGGTCTGATTTTTTACAATGATTCATATATGTGTTATTTACATGATGGGGCCAATTTAGTTTACAATTATTCATAATCACATGTTTTGCTATAGTGACTAATTTATATGGCTAATTTCATAACATGTTTTTGTTAATATACCCAGTTATATCACACATTATTTAGTTGGAGTTACATCACATTTGTGATGATGAATTGCTGACTAATAATTTTCCTATCAATATAAATTCCTCATACTTTGACTGCTTACAGTGTCTATGTACAATGTTTAACATGTTTTTGTGAATCTAACATTATATGTAACATTTTCAAAATTCACACTGCTACATACAGTTGTGTTATTATTGTAGAGTCACTCAGGGAATTTTTGTGATTATTATTTTCAATTGTATTAACGTCATTCTGACGTCACAATAATTTCGAGGTAAGATTTACGAAAGCTAGTTATGTCCCCTTGATGGTGCTAAACATGTTGCTCAAATTTAATTTGTGAGGGAAATTGATAACATGAATAGCTAATGCTTAATTTCAATTGTAAACAAAGACAGGTAATTATTTAGTATTTTGAAGGTGTATAAATTGAGTAACAATGTTGAGAATGGTTAATAGATTTTATCTAGCTTCAATTACTGTTCACTTTTCTCTCTGTTACTTTGTTTAGTATTTTTTGATTATGAAAATAATTGCTTAAGCTTGGCAAAAATTTGGGAGTGCTTTCTTAAAGTACAGGGCAACACGTAGCTCCTGGTGATCAACAGATCTTCCCAGCCCAAATTGTGGACTCATTAAAGTTATGAAGTTATGGTTACGAAGGAAATAATAAACTTTTCGTTCGTTTTGTTTGATATTCAACACGTACATGCACTTATATTTTATGACACTGTGATGATACCATGCTGTTGGCTAGCACGAATGTCTGGCAATTACAGACTATTATTTAGTGAGCTGAGAACTAATGATGAAAATGAGATGTTTATTTTGTTTATGAGATAGAAATTAATAAGTGAGACAAATAGGGTAGCACCATGCACTAAGTTGAGCACTAAACTGTTTCTTTCTGAAGACTTCACTTCAGCTGGAAGCCATGTGAGTAGGTCATCTTGGAGTTACCTAAATTATCAAATACTTGGATGAAGTACCAATGTTTATATTAGTTTGTTTTCTTCTTACCTGTTTTCCCAGAATCGGGGCTGTTGTTTCCTATGTTAAACCTTCTGCAGAGTCAAATAGTTTCTAGTATAATTACAGCCCGTGATTCTACATGGCGACCATGACAGGACGCTGACGTGATAACAACATATTCTCGGTTGTCTCTTTTGATGGTTTGGAATTGGTTTTGGTCTAGTTTTGGTGCTTGTCAGCTGGGATAGTTGTTTCCCCTGACGGCTATTGGATTTCAGTGCAAATCTACCAACTGATGTATATGGATCCTTCTTCTCTCCATTGGAAGGGCAATCACGATTTTAAGTGTTCTGCTTAGTTTATGTTTGTGTTTTACTTTTTACAATTCTGCTTTTTGTCTCAGTGCTTTATGTGTTGGATTTATTACCAAGTGCCGCCATATCCCACATTTGGGTTTGTAGTCTGTGATTTTTATGAGCTGTGTGTTTCTTTTGTAGTTGGGAAGTGCTCCCAGATGTCCGTTATNAACTACAGCAAAAGAACATATGACTGATGCTCTGAGCCCGCTAAATGGTACCACCTCAGATAAGCGACCCTGATTTCGTCGTTCAATTCTCCCCTTTGAGACTCCCGGACAAATACAGGTGCACAGTAAACATTCATTTTTACCTAAATTCACGGGACAAATAGATGCAGTTTCGCAATCCTTTGAGGAGTGGTTTTTTTTGTTCGAACTTCACATGAAACAATATAAAACATCTCAAGAAGACAATTTCCACTGTATTTGAGTGGGCTAGCATACAATCAATACATGATGTTGGATCAGAATATCAAGACCGACTATCAACTGTTAGTTGGATTTTTTGAGGATCACTACAGGGCCCCTCATATAAAACACCAATACAAGACATTGCTTTGTGATATGTCTTTCAAGAGAGGTGACGATATTCGTAATTACATTATGCAGGTTGAAAGACTCTTTCAATTAAGTAGTTTGTCTCCTGAATACTCTCGGCATGACCTCTTCTCTTATGTTTGCAGAGGGTTCCCTTCTTCTATCCATAGTCGCCTGGAAATGAAATGCAACCCAGAGGAGAGTTTGCACGATATCATACAAAAGGCAATTAGTGTAGTATACATGATTTATAACTCTAATCGAATTGATAAAGATCTTTATGAATTATCTGGAACCAATGTATGACCAGAGCCTAAGAAGACCATTTTAAAGAAAGATTTTGACATGGCTTCAGTGAGGTGTTTCCGCTGTGGTGAGAAAGGTCATTTTAAATCTAATTGTAAAGCAAAGATTCAAATTGTTGCTGAAGGTGAGGGTTTCTTAGTTAATGAGCCTGCTGCATCTTCTACCAACACATTATTAGTAGATTTGACAGAAAACGAGTCACCACATTTAAATTAAGTGGAGTGCCAACTCCTTCAAAATGCGCATGGGATGTATTGGTTATCACTAGTATGATAAGGAAGAACCTAATTCCTGTGGAAATGAATGGACGAATTATTAATGCCACTATCAATACCAGAGCTGCTGCGTCAATCATCAGTGATGAATGCTGCAAAGACATTTGCTTTACCTGTGACTCACTCAATTCCTCATCTGATATTAAACTCATTGATGCGTCGGGAAATTCAATTTCATTGAAAGGGAAATTAAGAAATGCCATGTTAAAGATTCTTGCAGAACAATTTGAAGTAGACCTTATTGTCATCGATACTGCTAATCATAAACTCCCCTACGATTTGATACTGGGTAATGACTTTCTTGAGCAAAACTCCTGTGATAGATTATAAAAATAACACAATATCTATAAAAGATCAAGATGCCACGCAGTTAGCTAAAATTCCTGAATGGGAAGTTGTGTTTAATTTGAACGAGCCTGTATGCTTAGAAGCTAAACACTGGATCTGAGTAGCTGTGTTTTCGAATTCAGAAATGAATGGAGACGTGATGATAGTGGGCCAAAGGGGCAAATACATCAAAGGCATCTCCTTTTCACCTGACTTATGTAAAGTAAGTTCAGGAAAAACCTATGTCACTATTCTTAACAGATCAACACATCCGGCATGATTTAAAGAATCTGATCTCCAGATAATTGGCGTGCCAGTTTGGGTTGAAAGTGTTGAGACCTCCTGTTTATCCATCTGTACCACCATCCATGATCTCGAAGAGTTGTCCACTGTTAAGATCCCCACTGTGAATAACGAGACCCATTCACATCTAAAGGATACTGAGAAGAAGTCACTCATTTCTATACTGCAGAGCAAGAGTGAAGTGTTTAACTATGGTACAATTAGCATGGGGCAGGCAATTGGAGAAGAACATGTGATTGAGGTAAAGCAAGAGAAGCTGATTCGACTACCTGTCCATCGAGTTCCAGAAAACCTAAAATCAGAATATGAGAAAATTCTAAAAGATTTAATAGAGAGTGGAATAATTCAGGGAAGTAATAGTCCCTACACAGCCCCCACTGTGCTTATTAGGCAAGGGGAAAAGTACAGGCTCTGTATTGATTTTCGAAAATTGAACAACATTATGATCAAAGATGCTTACCCATTGCCTCGAATTGAGGATCTGCTATATGACGCCAGTAAATATAAGTTTTTCTCTTGCCTCGATCTCTGTAAAGCCTATTGGCAAGTACCAATGCATCCGTCCGATATTCCAAAGACCGCATTCATTACACCCTACGGTTTATATGAATGGAAATATATGGCCTTCCGGTTATGCAATGCTCCTGCAACTTTTCAGTGCTATGTCACCAAGGTCTTAACCAATGATTCTAATATTCTTGAACCTGGGATTTCCGCGTATATAGATGATATTCTGGTAGCCAGCGACACTTTTGATGAACATCTTGAGAAATTAAATCGAACTTTGGAATTGTTGCAGAAAGCTGGTCTTAAAGTGAATGGGAATAAATGCTCTTTGGCACAGATTAAAGTCACCTTTCTCTGTAGAGTGATTGAGCATGGACGAATCTCAATAAAAACCAATGCAAAGCAGTTTCTAGAGTGAATCAAGACACCCCAGAGCAGAAAAGATGTGCAGAGGTTAATGGGATTTCTGAATTACTACGGAATGTTCATCCCAGATTTGGCCGAAAAAACAAAATCTATCACTCAATTGCTTAAAAAATCCCACGAATTTAAATGGACTTGGACTGAGCAGGAGGCGTTAGAAGGGATAAAAACCGAACTGCAGAAGATACCGTTGTTGAATACCCCAGACTACACAAAGGAGTTCATTGTTGACTGTGATGCAAGCGCTGTCGCCATTAGTGGCATATTGAGCCAAGAGATAAATGGAGTTGAATGTCCAGTTCAGTATTTTAGCAGAAAATTACGAGCTGCTGAAAAAAATTATGGTGCAACCAAATGTGAAATGCTAGCATTAGTAGAGTAGCTCAAGAAGTTTCGGTATTTTATCTTAGGTAGAAAATTCATTGTGCGCACTGACAACAGCGCACTAGCCTGGCTTAAAAAATTTTCAGGAGATAGGTCCAACATAGTAGCCAGATGGATAGAATATCTTAACGACTTCTCTTTTTCTATCAAACATTGCCCTGGACGTTTACATTTGAACGCTGATTATTGGACGGCGTTGCCAAGCTATGAAAGGGATTTAAAAAAGCCGGCTGGGGAGAAAATCCCATTCGCATTCATACCACACACTGAGTATGAATTAATTCCCGAAATAAATGCTGATCGAAATGGTAAAGAAATTTTGCCAATCTTAATCCGTGAAGAAATATCTGAAGAAGAAATTATTAAACATCAACAAAATGATCTCATCCTATCTGATATTATGAAAAGAATGAAGGACCCCTTCTTTCCTCTTTCACCAACGGCGATTAGATATTATAATCGATACAATTGGACAACAACAGAGAAGGGTTTATTATATGTAAAGAGTCGAAATAACCGTCTTGCTATTCCAGAATATTTCAAAAGGGATCTTGTGAGGAGGGTTCACGAAAAAGGTCATTTAGGAATTATCCAAACAGAAAAGACGTTTAATTCTCGCTATGTTACTATCGGAATTAGATCAACAGTTCAAGATGTAATCGACAAATGTAAGAAGTGTCTGTTAAATAATTCCGCTCACTTTCCAGAGCAACGGGCCGAATTGGAATGTCGTGCTGCATCAAGCCCCAATGAAATTGTGCATATCGACCTGGAGCAATTGTCTTGTGATAGTGATGGATTTCAGTATCTGCTAGTACTAGTCGATCATTTCACTAAGTACGCCCAAATAATCCCCATGGATAGCACACTCGCTGAAAAGGTAGCTGATAAAATAGTCAAGGAGTGGATTTTAAAGTATGGCCCTATGTCTCGTCTTGTCTCAGATCATGGCCCGCAATTTGAAAGCAATTTGATGAAAACCCTTATGTCTGAATTGGAAATATTACATGATTTTACTACTGCTTACCACCCTCAAGCAAATGGATTAGTGGAGCGACTCAATAGAACTCTGATAAAATTAATTAGGGTGGCGGTATCACGAGCAGCAGGAAAAAGTTGGCGATGGGTAATAGAGTGCATCGAATTTTTTTATAATACATCAGTTCATTCGACCACTGGGATAAGTCCCTTTAAAGCTATGTTCTGGCGCAAAGCCTTAACTTCTTTATAGATGATGTACCCTAACTATTCAGAAATTACATTAGAAAGATATGTTAATCAGTTGTTACGTGATATGCAGGAGATTCACTTAACCATTTCTCATAATACCAGTCAATCTTGTATAAGGCAGAAGAGAATGTTCAATAAAAAATTATATGGCGAATCTCATAGACGTGGTGATAAAGTATTCGCATATTTGCCTCATGTAACAACTGATCACAATCAAGTCAGGAAATTAGCCAATAATTGGCAAGGACCATTTACTGTAGAGAAAGTGCTTGACCACAACACATATACACTTAGTATTGGGAGAACTGTACATTTTCAGAGATTAAAACGAGCAATTAAAGATATTGAGAATGTCATCATTGATGACAATAATGAATATACCTTAATTGATAACGGTATTGATGAATATGCAACTTATGATAATTTAACAGAATTTGCTGAAGAAGATTTAGATGATACTGATTTTGAACCTGAAATAATAGATAATTGTAGTTCACGAGTTTTGCCTTCAAGGCGCACCAGAGTTAATCAAACTTACGATCCCAACATTTGGGACCTTAACCTTATAGATATGTTTAGGAATGATACTGATAGGGAAGAAACGTGAGTCGCCAGCTCCTCTGTCCCGTTGCCGCAGAGTGAGATGAAAGATGGAGGTTAGTCACGATTCCTCCTCATCCAGGCGTGATGAGGCTCATACCAACAAATGAGGACGACATGAAGGTGCTGAGGAGAACCCTATACTGTGCGGGCGATACGTAGCTCCATGCTTAGGTGAGCAGATAGCATCTACACCGTCCTCATCTCGCTACTCTGTGGGGGGATACATACCTCCACGCGTGCGAGCAGAGCTGGCACAATCAACTTCACAAACTGTTAAACCTAAAACTTTACGTTACCCTTTTAGTGCAATACAAAGTGTAAATAAATCCCCTAAGAGTGATTCGATAGCCCCCTCAACCTCTGATACTTCCGTTACTTCATCAGTTAGGTCTCAGAAAATGGAAGAACGCAAGCAAAGGATGTCCACAGTTGGTGCGGATACATTACACCCTTATTTCACAGCTCCATGTCGAGCAGTGCATTACATTCGTGATGACATTTCAGAGGCCATTCAGAATCAGTTACGATGGACATACAACACCAAAGAGTTAAGTTGTTCAATAGACATAATACCTTTTATAATTTACACAGAAGACGTCTGCAAATAAATTGCATTATTTGTTATGATTCTGGCATGCTTGAGGAAATCAGCTGGTTATATTGGCGAAGCATGGTCCACATTTCTTTTGACGAAGATTTTACCATACACAACCTCTGCAAGTTTTTAAATAGTGGCAGTACAATAAGAAGCTTTGAATCAGTTAATATTGATTTCCCAAACCTTTTGGTCATTTATTTCCTTAGAATTCATGAGGTTCAAGATGAACAAATAATGGAGCAGATTGAAATTGCGTACCGTATAGCCAAGGTTGAAGGAGTACGTCTGGTAATAGTTCTCTGGGAAGAACACGAAGACAACATCCC
>CABFPE010000627.1:111456-128379 GCA_900660155.1 Hofstenia miamia | reverse complement strand
GATAAGGTTTAAATCCCAAATGTTGGGATCGTAAGTAGTTCTCGCCCTTCTTGGGGGGAGCGTGCGTGTTTCTAGGTTCTCAGTATTAATATCGTCACAATTGTACTCGGTGTCGGAAAAATCATCTTCTGAAAACTAGTTAAATTTTCGTATTTTTCATACACATCAACACCGTTATCTACTAGAGTAAATTCATTATTATCGTCTATAATTACTAGGGTAAATTCATTATTATCATCTATAATTACATGTTCAATATCCTTTATGGCTCTCTTAAGCCTTTGAAAGTGTACCGTTTTACCGTTGTTTAAGGTATATGTGTTATGATCAAGCACTTTTTCGATGGTAAAGGGGCCCTGCCAATCGTTAGCGAGCTTCCTTACTTGATGACTATCTGTAATAATTCGAGGTAGATACGCAAAGACTTTATCACCGCATTTGTGCGGTTCACCGTACAGTTTCTTATTGAAAGTTTTCTTTTGCCGGATACTGGACTGATTAGTATTCTGACAGATTGTTAGATGGATTTGTTGCATGTCGTTCATTAATCTATTGACATAATTTTCGACACCACTCTCCGTGTATTTGGGAAACATCATCGCTAAGGACGTAGCGGCCTCTCTGCCGAACATGGCTTTGAAGGGACTAATGCCAGTCGTTGTATGAACCGAGGTGTTGTAGAAGTATTCGACACATTCCACAATGCGTTTCCATTGTTTGCCAGCGGCTCAGGACAGCGCTACTCGGATCAGCTTGATGAGAGTCCGATTTAGCCTTTCTACCAAACCATTTGCTTGATGATGGTAAGCCGTTGTTAATTCGTGTATTATTTCTAGTTCTTTCATCAAAGCGCGCAGGAGGTTGCTCTCGAACTGCGGACCTCTGTCTGAGACAAGTTTGCGCATTGGCCCATATTTTAGGATCCACTCTTTAAGGATCTTTTCAGCCACCACCTCCGCAGTCGTGCTGTTCAAGGGAATAATCCGGGCAAACTTGGTGAAATGGTCGACTATTACAAGTAAATATTGGAAGCCTTCGTCATCTTTAGATAGCTGCTCCAGATCGATGTGTTCTTATCGAGGCGTCAGTTAGCTTTCCTTTCAAAGACAGTGGGTTTCCAGAGGCGTCTATCAACTTCGCACTAGAGGGATCCAACGAGTCTTGATTGAAACACAATTCCTTGCAACACTCGTCGCTGATGATATAAGCTGCTGCTCCTGTGTCCACTGTGGCATTAAAGATGTTTCCGTTCATTTCAATCAGTATTAAATTTTTCCGAATTAACTGAGTGATCACTAGGACGTGATCTTGTGCGCATTTTCCAGGAGGCGGCGCTCCAACTAATTTAAATCTGGTGATGTGGTAGGGTGATCAGTATCAAGATTGACTAAGTCGTCAACAGACAAGGTTTCATTGGAAGGTTCATCAATGATAAAACCCTCGCCATTGGCAACAAGCTGGATTTTAGCCTTACATTGGGATTTCAGATGTCCTTTGTCTCCACACGTATAACATCGCACTGATGACAAGTCAAACATTTTCTTACCAGGCTTTCTGATTTCGAAATTTTTCGTCCCTGGCACGCTGGAGAATTTTGTAATGTCACTGTTGATACGTTGCGAGTTCTGGAGCATGTTTACCACAAAAATTTGTATTTACTGGCGTCATAAAGGAGATCTTCAATCCTTGGCAGCGGGTACACGTCCTTAACTGTGATGTCGTTCAGCTTGCGGAAATCAATGCACAGCCTATACTTCTCACCTTGGCGAATAAACACGGTGGGGGCGGTGTATGGGCTGTTACTTCCCTGTATAATTCCACTTTCAAGTAGGTCGCTTAAGATCTTCTCATATTCATGTTTCAGATTCTCTGGTACACGACGTACAGGTAAACGAATCGGGCGATCATGTTTTAATTCAATAGTGTGCTCTTCACCAACCGCCTGTCCAACACTGATGGCACCGTAGTTGAACACGTCATGCTTGCTGTAAAGCAGAGATGCCAGAGACCTCCTCTCTTTTTGACTCAGATGTGGATGAGAATTCTCGGTAACCGTGGGCACCCTGACCGGATGCGAGGGAGCTTCGATGTCGTGCACAGTGGTACATATTGGCAAACAAGTTACAGGAACGTTCTCAACCTTTACCGGCACTCTGATCAGCTGTAACTGGTGAACTCCAATTTTTACGACAGAAGACGACGCATTGAGAACGGTGACGTATGACTTTCCTCTGATCACTTTACATAAATCCGGCAAGAAAGAGACTCCGCGGATGTATTTGCCTTTATGCCCTGCTATCATAACATCCCCGTTAATACCGGCATCAGAGGAAACTGCGACCCTCATCCAATGCTTTGGCTCAAGGAGTATGGGCTCATCCAGGTCAAAGACGACCTCCTTTTCAGGAACCGTGACCAATTGAGTCGCTTCCTGGTCTTTGATAGATATAGTACTGTTCTTAAAGTCGATAACACAGGAATTTCGTTCCAAAAAATCATTGCCTAATATGAGGTCGTAGGGTAGACGGTGGTTCGACGTGTCTACTACTAACAAGTCAACTTCGAAAGGCTCCGAGTGAATTCTTATTGAGGCATCAGTTAGCTTTCCTTTCAAAGAAAGTGGGTTTCCGGAGGCGTCTATCAACTTCGCATTAGAGGGATCCAGCGAGTCTCGATTGAAACACAATTCCTTGCAACATTCGTCGCTGATGATGGAAGCTGCTGCTCCTGTGTCCACTGTGGCATTAAAGATATTTCCGTTCATTTCAATTGGTATTAAATTTTTTCGAATTAGCTGAGTGATCACTAAGACATTGTGATCTTGTGCGCGTTTTCCAGGAGGCGGCGCTCCAACTAATTTAAATCTTGTGATGTGGTAGGATGATCGGTATCAAGATCGACTAAGTCGTCAACACATAAGGTTTCACTGGAAGGTTCATCAATGATAAAACCCTCGCCGTTGGCAACAAGCTGGATTTTAGCCTTACATTGGGATTTCAAATGTCCTTTGTCTCCACACGTGTAACATCGCACTGATGACAAGTCAAACATTTTCTTACCAGGCTTTCTGATTTCAAAATTTTTCGTCCCTGGCGCGCCGGAGAATTTCGTAATGTCACTGTTGATACGTTGGGAGTTCTGGAGCATGTATACCACGCTGATAGCCTTGCGGATGATTTCGTGGAGGCTGTCCTCAGGATCGCACCTGACCTCCAGCCGATTTCGGATTGACGCAGGGAAACCTCGACAAATGTACGAAAACAAATCATGTTTGGAATATTCTTTCGACAAGCTGCTCAGGCGAAACAGGCGTTCAACTTGGGTTATGTAATTGCTGATGTCGTCACCAAATTTAAAAGACATGTCGCACAGAAGCGTCTTATACTGGTGTTTTATGTGCGGCGCTTGATAATGGTCTTCAAAGAACCCTACCAGCTTTTGATAGTCAGTTTTAATGTTTCGATCGAGCATCATATACTGGTTGTATGCCAACCCACTAAGATACAAGGGGAACTGCGACACGGCGGTCTCTTGAGAATTCTTATGTTGTTTCATTGTTAGTTCAAATAGAAAAAACCACTCGTCAAAGGACTGGGCGACGGCGTCGATTTGCCCAGTGAATTTGGGTAGAACAGAGTGCTTGCTGTATACTGGTATCTGCCCATGTGACTCGAGAGGGAGGATCGACTTACGGTACCTCGGCTGATGTTGAGAATCGTTGGTCGGACTGATGTCACTAATGTGCTGCTCTTTATAGGCAGGAACGACAACCGTACTTACTGGATCAGGCAATGATTGAACGTAGCCAGTTTGAGGAGTAGCTCCGGTGGTTAACGTAGCGACTTGGGTGAGAGCCGCCTGAGCGAAGGTCGGCTGACTGTGTGAAGGTGATGTGGCAGAAGGCATAGACGAGGACACTCCACACAGAGGAGCAACTGAAGGAGGCTGGTTCACACCAACAAGCTGAACCACTCGGCCGATGATTCTCTCAGCTAGTTCGTCCAGGGCTTCATTTAACACGACATGAGTAACGTATTCATCATTTCGACTGCATTGCGGAGGTGAGTTATCCTCTCGTTGACTCAATTTATCCATAGAGTTTTTTAGTTCATGAATTTGCAACTCGAGAGCGAAGGTTGACTCCAGCATCTGCCTCTCCATGCGCTGATATGCTACATGTTGAGTGTTCAGCTCAGCTTGTAGGGATTCGACCTGGTGTTCACTCTCCATTCGTAGCGCTACTTGCTGTGATAACTCATCCTGCAAATGATCAATTTCGGCTAGGTGGACATCAAAGTGAGGTGTGGATTGCTGTTCGCGACCACTAGCGTAACTGCGAGGGCGCAGAGGAATGGGTGGAGCATTCTGAGTGTTCAATACGCGTCGCGGGTTTCTCTGGAATGACGGACTTGTGTTGGCGTTGCTATAAGGGATAGTAGAGGCATTGTGGCTATCATCCATTCTTTGAACAGTAGGGGAAGTCAGAGGACAAAAGTTCAACAAAGATCCAACGGTGCAAGGGGCAGCGTCCGGGCTACCAGCGCTTGCACAGGGGACACTCCGAGTGGGAGGAGTCCCAAAAGTAGGAGAATAAATTACAGTACGACTTGAGCTAGAATCCATGGGAGTATAAAGAAGAAAACAACAATTTTCAGAACTGACAATGGGAGCACTCCCATTCACACAGGAATGAAACAAAAATACTTACAAGGGGTAACAGTGATTAGCAGCCCAAAAAGGGAAGAAATGAATACGGCAGTACTTGGTAATAAATCCAACGTAAGAAGCACTAGTAACAAGTAAAACAAACAAGAAATTTAACAGTTGACATCAGCCAAATAAGAAACGCAGAATTGGCGTCATCATCCTTCGAGGGTGAGGAAGTTAATGAATACATCGATGGGTGACTTTCCATGAAGTCTCAAAACGATAATACGTACCAAAAGGAAAACCAACTCACCACCAAACCATCGATCCGGAATTGTCGCCGACTTAAGCAATAAGTTTCATTTAAAGTAATAAATAAATAAGAAATACAACGGTAAAGACGGCAGTTAAGAGTAGACAAAGTCTATTGAACGTTCGCTACAGTTGTCTCAGTTTATATACAAAAATGTCATCATTACCTGCCTTTGTTTACAACTTTTAGATAGCAACGTAGTTTAACATGATCAATTCTAAATTCCCTCGCAAAATTAAATTTGAGCAAAATAAAAGCACCAACGAGGGGACATCAATTAAACGATAGCAAACTAAGATTGAAATTAATCGATACGTCATGGTGACGTAATAATACAAAGATATAATAAAAGAATAAATTCGAAAACTACTTTGAGCACCCCATTGTAAATAATGCATTCTTGAATCAGTTCCATAGAGAATTTGTCTACATTCAAGGTTTGCTGAAAGATGAAATTTGTTTGGTATGACCTGAGTGAGATTTATAAACAAATTGCTGTATGGTTTGCTAACAGCTGTTTTATATGCAGCCAACAATTCATACAAAATTCTAATCTATCAAACACAAAAATATTCCAGAAGGATTTTTCTGAATTAGACTTGAATAATGCAGAGCAAGGAGAAAATCAAAGTGTTCATCATGTAGATATCAGAGTATTTGGGATTAACATGTACTAAATATCCATTTTGTGAATCTTGTGAATCTTCAATACTAGCTGTAGACCATGTCAGGCTGCCTACAGGGAGGTTTAAACTCATGGTTTCACTATAGAGAGCAATTGCATCCTTGTACATCCCATATGTGGTCTCTCTCTCATTAGATTGTTTGCTTTGAAATACCACATTCTTCCTCATATACTTTTCACTAAAAAATTCAAGCATTCTTCATTGCATATACTTCAACATCACATGCCATCTAAAATTTAATAATGGGAAAAAAGTGCACAGTGTTAAGATTGTAAGTCTCCATGCTCTGCACTCTAAATTCTCTGATATTATCTAATAGTAATAGTGTGTCAGCTTGTAAATAATTGTCATGGAACTGTCTAAATGTTTGACAATCACCCAAAATCCATGTATTGTCACATTCAAATTCCAGCTCCTCCTGTGTTATGGGAATTTTTCCAGTCAATCTATTTCTCCAAAGTTCTAAATATGGTAGTCCAATTTCATTACATTTCTTGTAATTGTTGAACCAATTGTATGGAAATGTTCCTTTGCCCTTGGAAAATGCCTCTTCCTTCTTTTTGCATATTCATTCATTTAAAAATTGATATTTTTCTCCACTGATATTTTTTGTAAGATTTGATAGACTGTTGGATATGAAATGATTACTGTCTAAAAATCTTAGCTTTTTGTATATGGGCTTGTACATTTCATGTTTATCATTATACCCATCTACTGGCACCATTAAACTTAGTGATATAAACACATCAGATGTACATGGAATGCATGACATCTTATTTCTATCCTTCCTATGTAAACCTTTTAGCAAAATATGCAAATCATTCTTGCTCCCATTATGCATAAAAATTGGTTTAAATTTAAAAAATTACAATTGTTATGTGCATGACCTCTAATTTTCTGGTAAAATGATATCTTAATTATCATCAGATGTAAATGTGTTCTTACAAAATATACACCTTGTTGTTGTGGCCATCATTGTTTTCTGCTTCTCCTCTGAAATTATTAATTCACAGTATTTTTGCTTCATCTCATATGACTGTTTTGCCAGCTCATGTAAATGGTTCCATCCCTCCTCCATACAATTTTCACCACAATATATTTTACATGATAACAATTTTTCCAAGCTAATAGTTGCAACACACCAGATTGAATTTGCTCAACATCTCATACTGTGTAGCTATTAGAAAGGTCCAGCAGCACATTGTGGACTTTACTGGAAATTGCCTCAATGTCTAACCTCCCCACAATCAGTTTTAATTTTGACTGGGATATGCTTTAAATTTGATTTTATCTAGTTGATCTGGAAATTTGACATTGGGCTCTGATGACCTGTTGCATTTATTCTCATGCTTGCTCAAATTTTTTTTGTTACAAATCCAGACAAATAATTTAGGCAAAAAAATCCAAATCATCTCCTAGGAGCTGTATCTTAGACTACTTTTCCACCCATTAGGAATTTGTAAATGATGCATTCTTGAATCAGTTCCATAGAAAATTTGTCTACTTTCAAGGTTTGTTGAAAGATGAAATTTGTTTGGTATGACCTGAGTGAAATTTATAAACAAATTGCTGTATGGTTTGCTAACAGCTGTTTTATATGCAGCCAACAATTCATTCAAAATTCTAATCTGTGCTCAATCACACACTGAATTAGACAAAAAGATTCCAGAAGAATTTTTCTGAATTAGACTTGAATAATGCCAAATGGGTGATTGATTTAAATGTTTTTCCAGCAATAACAAGGTTAGCAAATGCTTGAGATTGTAGCACAGTTTCACCCATATCATCAAATATTATTATAAAGTTTTGAATGCTGTTTTCACTTAGTAAACTTTCTGAAAATTCCTTGAAAAATTCCACATGTTTCATTTTCATTTTAAATTTGTTATAAACATAACTTTAGAGGTGATGATAAAAAACAATTGCTTCAGAATATCTATTAAAATAGTCTCTATCAATTAATTTCCTAACTAAGCTAGTTTTTCCTGAATTTGATGGACCACTGAAAATGTAAAACATCTGACTGCTTCATGTAGGAAAAACATTAAATGTGGGTATGCTTTCTTTATAATGAGAATGAGTAGAAGTTTACATTAACTTATATATTTTTTTAATAAAGCAAACACATAGTTTCAAAAAATTCATGCTTCTTCCCAGTGTTATATATTAAATTTTATGTTTATCACATTTTTATTTCACTTTCTTGAGTGTTTTATTACCTGCATTATTAAATAGGAATTATTTTAAGTATGCACTTTATTATTTTGTGGCAGTGTGTGTTTTTTTAAAAATATTGCATTAAGGAGCTGTTAATTTTAGCATGGAAATCAAAAGAGATGTATTCTCCTTGAGAAATGTTTTTGATGTGTGGAGAATCAAGGTGATACTTTGCATAGCATAAAACACCAGTGCAAATTGTTGATTAATTATCTTGACATGTAAGAGATTGAAGGTGCTAATGGGTTTTGGAGTAGGGAATTCATGTGAATTTTTCATTTTTAATGTACTTTAAGAAAGCACTCCCAAATTTTTGCCAAGCTTAAGCAATTATTTTCATAATCAAAAAATACTAAACAAAGTAACAGAGAGAAAAGTGAACAGTAATTGAAGCTAGATAAAATCTATTAACCATTCTCAACATTGTTATTCAATTTATACACCTTCAAAATACTAAATAATTACCTGTCTTTGTTTACAATTGAAATTAAGCATTAGCTATTCATGTTATCGAATTCCCTTGCAAATTAAATTTGAGCAACACGTTTAGCACCATGGGACGGACATAACTAGCTTTTGTAAATCTAACCTCGAAATTACTGTGAAGTCAGAATGAAGTTAATACAATTGAAAATAAAATAATAATCACAAAAATTCCCTGAGTGACTCTACACGCCCCCCTTTGCTCAAAATTAATTCTGCGGCAGTAGGTGCAGAGTAGGACCTGACACGATATGTTGAGTGGCCATAACCATTTCCATTGCTAATTGGCCTTCCCATTGTTCTAATTCAGCTTACTGTGGCTCGCGGAAAAGTTGCATTAAGACCTCTCTCTGTGTTACAACTTCATCTTTTAGCTTAAAATAGTGGATCGTAGGTAATCAATTGCTGATGGGACAATTCTTTCTTAGATTATTCAGGCTACAAGTAAATGTATCGTAAAATCTTTCATAAAGACGGAATCCTTTCAATGCGACCATCAAAGTCATTAATGCATCGGTATCTGACGTGTGCACATCCTCAGAACAAATATTGGAATTCGGGTAAAAGTGTTTGAACACATCCCTTAATGATCCCATACAGGTGGCATGGTCCATGAATAAAGAGCAGAACTCCTGTACCTGACTTAAGGTCATCTCATCGGGATCAGAAACATTGGCTCAGAGCATGGTTATTATTTCGATCCTCTTTGTTACATCATAATATCTTGTGGTCGTTTCTACGTTATTGATCCACATCAGATCTCCCGCAGCTTGAAATAGAATTAGTACCCGGGGGTCGGTAACTTGTAACGTCTCGTGTACCTTCCTTAGTTGCTTGTTAATTGCAGTCCCTCTGTTAAAGATATCACGAATCATCAGCTTTCCATCAATAAAGATTCTTTCTCTGTTATCACCAGCCAGTAATTTTTCACGTACCGCCTTGTATTCATCAGTTTTCATTAGTCTATTCGCCTCAGCGGAAGTACTCACATAATTCAATCTATCGGGGAAATGGGCTGACACTTTCTTCTTATTTTTCTTCACTCGCCATTTTGGTTGAATAAGGGGAGTCTCAACACATGGAGGGGAATGCATAATAAATTTTCTTTTCTAATATTGCACTCCAAGTCTGCAAAAGAACACTTGTTTTGTAAGCTAGCGGTTCCAATCATAACAGGATAATTAATCTGCGCATGCTTAATTGTATCCCAGAATCGATTTCTTAAGCCATGTGTACGCAATTCTTCAATTTGTTTGCTAGAAATCTTCACTCAAGCAGTAGTGCATTCTACGTCCAGAGCTACTTGTCGCCCTGGAGATTGTAGAATGACTAGTTCCTCTTTCGAAAACATCTCAGTTAAACACCACTTCATCATCCCAAGCACATCTTTTTCGTTGTTTTCCACTAATAATCTCTTTTGAGTGGACAACTCTTTATCAAAATCGGAAGGGTCATGCTCTAGCATGAGAATCTGCTCATTTTCTGTAATTGACCATTGAGGAGTAGGCTGAGGTGATCCACCAAATTTCTCTAAGTTCGCTTTCTCTATGAGGTCACGGATGTGTGGAGATAATTGAACTGAAGATGTAGCTAGTAATTCCTCTTCTCTATAGAACTGTTCGGGAGTCTTCATAACCTGTTCGAAGATAGTAATAGGGATTATTTTTCCTTCTTTCTCAACTTGTCTGGCGGATTCTGCGAACTTTCCGTAGCCACATTCTGGGTAAGAGATCCTGTGTGCATCAAAGAATTTCTCATTCTTCTCTATCACCCCACTTGTTCTTATCAACTCCAAAAAGGTTTGCATCGAACCAGGTTGTCGTTCAATTAATCTCTTGGTGCTTAACAGGGCATTCTCTGAGGAAAAAATTGCAAACTTAGTTTCAGCAGTGGCACCCCACATGTACTTTTTCATCGTTTCTGAAAAAATATTGATGTCCGACGGACAAATTCCCAACTGATTGCTAATCAATATGATTGACATTTTTCCTGTTATACTACTCGCCCCCACCAGTCAGGCATAATATTTTTCGTAATGATCCATAGCCCTTTTAGTTTTACAGGGAGAAGATGGTGGTGTACATTTATGTAGTAACCAATTCTTCACTTTCCACGCAAGAGGACAGACTGCTATTTCATGATCCGCTTTTTTGGACATCGCTTTTTGTTTATTTTGATTGATAGGTAGACATAAATGAGGATCTCTAGTGAGATAAATGGAAATGATCCATATAGCACCTCTCACATAAATATCTGGCACTCTATCTTCAGAAAACAAAAACAACTTGAAGTTTTTCCGGTCTTGCATGTCATAGGAGAACTTAATTTCACGTAGTAACGCTCAACAGAGGGATGGTATTGGGAACTAGGGCTTTTTATATGTAGATTGGGCCAATCAGACTCAGGGTTTTTAGTAGCTTTCATATCAGACCATATCGCCTGGATCTCCTGTAATGTATCAACACTTTGCGCAAAAGCAAAACTGACTCTCAGATCCGTTACTGTGTATATGGAGGGAACATTTAATATCTCAAGTGTCTGTGCTTGCAGTATGGTGTCAATTAAGAGCTTTGTGTCCACGGCTAGTCTGTGTGAGGGAATTTTTTCACATAGCATTAAATCTCTAAGTAAGAGTTTAGTCACTGATTGCGTGTGAGCATGGTGCATTGATATTTGAGAATAGGCAGAGTGATAAAGAATAATAAAATTCTCCATTCTGTAATGAAGGCTCTCTATTACGTTGGGGATACTGTCTTCATGTTCTTCTCAGAGAATTATTACAAGACATATTCTTTCAACATTTGCTATCCTATATGCAATCTAAATCTGCTCCATTATGTTGTCATCCTGTACTTCATGAATACGTAAAAAGTAGATTACAAGAAGGTTTGGGAAATCTATATTCACACACTCGAAGCTTCGAATTATGCTACCATTATTTAGAAACTTGCATAAATTATAGATTGAGAAGTCTTCATCAAAAGAAGTATGAACTGTACTGCGCCAATATGAATGGGTAATCCCTTCAAGCATACTGGAATCATAGCATATTATGGAATTTATTTGTGGACGTCTTTCCGCATTGATTATAAAAGGTATCATATCAATAGAACAACTTAGCATTTTGTCGTTATATGTCAATCATAATTGATTCTGTGTATCTTGCAAAATATTGTCTCAGACGTAGTGTACTGCTCTCCACGTAGCTGTGAAATAGGGGTGGAGGGTTTCTTCACCAACTCTTGACATCCTTTTCTTTCGTTCTTCTATCTTCTGTGATCTGACTGTTGAAGTAACAGAAGTATCAGAGGTCAAGGGGGCTGTCGAATCACTCTTAGGGGATATATTTACACTTTGTATTGCACTAAAGGGGTAACATAAATTATTAGGTTTTACAGTTTGTGAAGTTGTTTGTGCCAGCTCTGCTTGCATGCGTGGAGATATGTGTCCCCCCAAGGAGTAGCGAGATGAGGACAGTGTCAATGCTATCTCCTTTCCTAAGCATGGAGCTACGTGTTGCCCACATGGAATAGGACTCCTCAGCACCTTCATGTCATCCTCGTTTGTTTCTGTGTGCCTCATCAATCCTAGATGAGGAGGTGCCATCATGACTAACCTCCATCTTTCGTCTCACTCAGCGGCGACAGGGTGGAGGAGCTGGCGACTCGTGTTTCTTCCCTATCAGTATCATTCCTAAACATATCTATAAGGTTAAGGTCCCAAATATTGGGATCGTAAGTTTGATTATCTCTGACACGCCTTGAAGGCAACACACATGAATCAGAATTTTCTACTATTTCATGTTCAAAATGGGTATCATCAAAATCTTCTTCAGCAAATTCTGTTAAATTATCATAAGTTGCATATTCATCAATACCGTTATCAATTAAGGTGTATTCATTATTGTCATCAATGATGACATTTTCAATGTCTTTAATTGCTTGTTTTAATCTCTGAAAATGTACNAGCACTTTCTCTACAGTAAATGGTCCTTGCCAATTATTGGCTAATTTCCTGACTTGATTGTGTTCAGAATACTTTATCACCATGTCTATGAGATTTGCCATATAATTTTTTATTGAACGTTCTCTTCTGCCTTATACAAGATTGACTGGTATTATGAGAAATGGTTAAGTGAATCTCCTGCATATCACGTAACAAATGATTAACATATCTTTCTAAGGTAATTTCTGAGTAGTTAGGGTATATCATCGATAAAGAAGTTAAGGCTTCATGCCCGAACATAGCTTTAAAGGGACTTATCCCAGTGGTCGAATGAACTGATGTATTATAAAAAAATTCGATGCACTCTATTACCCATTGCCAACTTTTCCCTGCTGCTCATGATACCGCCACCCTAATTAATTTTATTAGAGTTCTATTTAGTCACTCCACTAACCATTTGCTTGAGGGTGGTAAGCAGTAGTAAAATCATGTAATATTTCTAATTCAGACATAAGGGTTTTCATCAAATTGCTTTCAAATTGAGGGCCACGATCTGAGACAAGACAATACATAGGGCCATACTTTAAAATCCACTCCTTGACTATTTTATCAGCTACCTTTTCAGCGAGTGTGCTATCCATGGGGATTATTCAGACGTACTTAGTGAAATGATCGACTAGCACTAAAAGATACTGAAATCCATCACTATCACGAGACAATTGCTCCAGGTCAATATGCACAATTTCATTGGGGCTTGAGGCAGCACGACATTCCAATTTGGCCCGTTGCTCCGGAAAATGAGAGGAATTATTTAACAGACACTTCTTACATTTATCGATTACATCTTGAACTGTTGATCTAATTCCGATAGTAACATAGTGAGAATTAAACGTCTTTTCTGTTTGTATAATTCCTAAATGACCTCTTTCGTGAACCCTCCTCACAAGATCCCTTTTAAAATATTCTGGAATAGCAAGGCGGTTATTTCGACTCTTTGCATATAATAAACCCTTCTTTGTTGTTGTCCAATTGTATCGATTATAATATCTAATCGCCGTTGGTGAAAGGGGAAAAAAGGGGTCCTTCATTCTTTTCATAATATCGGAGAGGATGAGATCATTTTGTTGATGTTTAATAATTTCTTCTTCAGATATTTCTTCACGGATTAAGATTGGCAAAATTTCTTTACCATTTCGATCAGCATTTATTTCGGGAATTAATTCATACTCAGTGTGTGGTATAAATGCGAATGGGATCTTCTCCCCAGCCGGCTTTTTTAAATCCCTTTCATAGCTTGGCAACGCTGTCCAATAATCAGCATTTAGATGTAAACGTCCAGGGCGATGTTTTATAGAAAAAGAGAAGTCGTTAAGATATTCTATCCATCTGGCTACTATGTTGGACCTATCTCCTGAAAATTTTTAAGCCAGGCTAGTGCACTGTTGTCAGTGCACACAATGAATTTTCTACCTAAGATAAAATACTAAAACTTCTTGAGTGACTCCACTAATGCTAACATCTCACATTTGGTTGCACTGTAATTTTTTTCAGCAGCTCGTAATTTTCTACTAAAATATTGAACCGGACATTCAACTCCATGTATCTCTTGGCTCAACACGTCACTAATGGCGACAGCACTTGCGTCGCAGTCTATGATGAACTCCTTTGTGTAGTCTGGGGTATTCAACGATGGTATCTTTTGCAGTTTGGTTTTGATCCCTTCTAACGCCTCCTGCTCAGTCCAAGTCCATTTAAATTCGTGAGATTTTTTAAGCAATTGAGTGATAGATTTTGTTTTCTCGGCCAAATCTGGGATGAACATTCCGTAGTAATTCAGAAATCCCATTAACCTCTGCACATCTTTTCGGCTCCGGGGTGTCTCGATTTTCTCTAGAAACTGCTTTGCATTGGTTTTTATTGAGATTCGTCCGTGCTCAATCACCCTGCCAAGAAAGGTGACTTTGATCTGTGCCAAAGAGCATTTATTTCCGTTCACTTTAAGTCCAGCTTTCTACAACAATTCCAAAGTTCGATTTAATTTCTCAAGATGTTCATCAAAAGTGTTGCTGGCTACAAGAATATCATCTATATACGCGGAAATCCCAGGTTCAAGAATATTAGAATCATTGGTTAAGACCTTGGTGACATAGCGCTGAAATGTTGCAGGAGCATTGCATAACCCAAAGGCCATATATTTCCATTTGTATAGGCCGTAGGGTGTGATGAATGCGGTCTTTGGAATATCGGACGGATGCATCAGCACTTGCCAATAGGCTTTAAAGATATCGAGGCAAGAGAAAAACTTATATTTACTGGCGTAATATAACAGATCCTTGATTTGAGGCAATGGGTAAGCATCTTTGATCGTAATGTCGTTCAATTTCCGAAAATCAATACAGAGCCGGTACTTTTCCCCTTGCCTAATAAACACAGTGGGGGCTGTGTATGGACTATTACTTCCCTGAATTATTCCACTCTCTATTAAATCTTTTAGAATTTTCTTATATTCCAATTTTAGGTTTTATGGAACTAGATGAACAGGTAGTTGAATCGGCTTCTCTTGCTTTACCTCAATCGTGTGTTCTTCTCCAATCGCCTGCCCCACGCTAATTATACAATAGTTAAACACTTCGCTCTTGCTCTGCAGTATAGAAATAAGTGACTTCTTCTTGGTATCCTTTAGATGGGAATGGGTCTCCTTATTCACAGTAGGGATCTTAACATTAGACAGCTCTTCAAGATCGTGGATGGCAGTACATATGGATAAACAGGAGGTCTCTACACTCTTGACCCAAACTGGCACTCTGATTATCTGAAGATCAGATTCTTTAAATCGCACCAAATGTGTCGATCCATTGAGAATAGTGACGTAGGTTTTTCCTGAACTTACTTTACATAAGTCGGGTGAAAAAGAGATGCCTTTGATGTATTTGCTTCTTTGGCCCACTATCATCACGTCTCCATTCATTTCTGAATTCGAAAACACAGCTACTCGGGTCCAGTGCTTAGCTTCTAAGTAGACAGGCTCATTCAAATTAAACACAACTTCCCATTCAGGAATTGTAGCTAACTGTGTGGCATCTTGATCCTTGATAGATATCGTGTTATTTTTATAATCGATCACACATGAGTTTTGCTCCAGAAAGTCATTACCCAAAATCAAATCATAGGGGAGTTGATGATTAGCAGTATCAATGACAACAAGATCTACTTCAAATTGTTCGGCAAGAATCTTTAACATGGCATTTCTTAATTTCCCTTTCAATGAAATTGAATTTCCCGACGCATCAATGAGTTTAATATCAGATGAGGAATTGAGTGAGTCATGGGTAAAGCAAATGTCTTTACAGCATTCATCACCTGGTGTCGATAGTGGCATTCATTTCCACAGGAATTAGGTTCTTCCTTATCATATTAGTGATCACCAATACATCCCGTGCGCGTTTTGAGGGAGTTGGCACTCCATTTAATTTAAATGTGGTGACTCATTTTCTGTCAAATCTACTAATAATGTGTCAGTAGAGGATGTAGCAGGCTCATCAACTAAGAAACCCTCACCTTCAGCAACAATTTGAATCTTTGCTTTACAATTAGATTTAAAATGACCTTTCTCGCCACAGTGGAAACACCTCACTGAAGCCATGTCGAAATCTTTCTTCAAAATGGTCTTCTTAGGCTCCTGTCATACATTGGTTCCAGATAATTCATAAAGATCTTTATCAATTCGATTAGAGTTATAAATCATGTATACTACACTAATCGCCTTTTGTATGATATCGTGCAAACTCTCCTCTGGGTCGCATTTCATTTCCAGGTGACTACGGATAGAAGGAGGGAACCCTCTGCAAATATAGGAGAAGAGGTCATGCCGAGAGTATTCAGGAGAGACAATACTTAATCGAAAAAGTCTTTCAACCTGCGTAATGTAATTACAAATATCGTCACCTCTCTTGAAAGACATATCACAAAGCAAGGTCTTGTATTGGTGTTTTATATGAGGGGCCCTGTAGTGATCCTCAAAAAATCCAACTAACAGTTGATAGTCAGTCTTGATATTCTGATCCAACATCATGTATTGATTGTATGCTAGCCCACTCAAATACAGTGGAAATTGTGATACCGCGTCTTCTTGAGATGTTTTATATTGTTTCATGTGAAGCTCAAACAAAAAAAACCACTCCTCAAAGGATTGCAAAACTGCATCGATTTGTCCCGTGAACTTAGGTAAAACTGAATGTTTACTGTGCACTGGTATTTGTCCGGGAGTCTCAAAAGGGAGAATTGAACGCCAAAATCAGGGTCGCTTATCTGAGGTGGTACCATTTAGTGGGCTCAGAGCATCAGTAATATGTTCTTTTGCGGTGGTTACTGCAGAAGCACAAAGTGGCTGCACATGAATGGGAGGAATGAAATCTCTCGGAGGGGTAGCAACTGTGGCAATGGATGCTTGTGTAAATGTAGGATTAGATGACACAAATGAATTGATGCAAGATGACACTGAAGTGGGGGGAATCATCTTACTTTCATCACACTGTGAAGGTATTGGTGCATTCAAAAGAACAGGGGTTGAATTTCTACCTCCTTCAGATCAAATCATCTGGGCAAATTGATCAGTGATCTTCTCAGCCAAAT
>CABFPE010000627.1:87481-110456 GCA_900660155.1 Hofstenia miamia | reverse complement strand
GCCTCAGCTAGGCGTGGGAGACACGTTTCTCCGCTTGCTGAGGCCTGCATACGAAAAAGAGAACATCAAGAAGGTGCCGAGGAGAATCTGATTCCTTGTGGGCGACACGTTGCTCCAAGACTCGGAGAGCCAATAGCACTGATGCAGACGCCCTCCACATCTCACCCCTACGTGGAGAGACACGTTTCCCCCTGTGCGCGAGAGGAGCTGGCCACCCCAAATTTAAAAACTGTAAAACCGAGATTACCTTTTACGCTGATACAACCTGTAAATACCCCCCACATGAGCGACTCAATAGCCCCTTCGACCTCTTCCCCTGCTACGTCCACTGCGCGATCACAGAAGACAGAAGAATGAAGAAGAAAACTATCAAAAGTTGGTGACGAGACGCTACATCCCTACTTTATCGCTACCAGAAAGGCAATCGCTATTACTCGAGACAACATTTCAGAAGAAACGCAGGATCAACTGCGGCGAACCTACAATGGTCGCGAGATGACTTGCTCAATCAACGTCATCCCCTTCGTCATAGACGCGTCCCTCTGGCCAAGAATTAACACCATCATAGCCTACGACTCAAGAATGATGGAGACCCTTAGCCGCCTGTATTGGCGTAGCACGGTACACACATTCTTTGATGACGATTTCAACATCTACAGCTTATGCCAGTTCCTAAACAACGGACCCACCATCAAGAGCTTCGAATGTGTAAACATCAACATCAAAAATCTCCTGGTCATCTACTTTTTCAGAGTATCCGAGATACAAACAGAAGATGTTATGGAACAAATTGAAATAGCCTTCCACATTGCCAAAGTCGAAGGAATCCGCCTGATCATGATTGTGCATGGTGAACATGAAACATCTATACCTGAAGTGATCAAAAATCTTCACTTCAGAATGGAGAACTTCTTAATCTTGTCCAAAGCAGACTACACTGCCACGTCGTCACACTTGCTGAACCACCTTCCTATAACTAGGCTGATTTACACCGATCTCTTGCTTTGTCAAAAGGTACCATCACACCGCCTAGCAGTGGACCAAAAGTTAATCGTGGATGTGTTGCTCCAGGCACAGACGCTGGAATTAACGGACCCTAACACTCCGTCATTAAACAAAATCACAGATATGAGAGTAAGCTTCGCCTTTGCTCAAAGTGAACAACTACTTAACGAAATACACACCATTTGGTCCGACCTCAAAGCCAACTTCAACCCCGAGTCCGATTGGCCCATTTTAGATATATCGAGCCCGTCGCAGACCTACCATCAGTCAGTAGAACGCACCCTACGCGACATAAAAGTCTCCTATACAAATCAGGACAAGAAAAATTTCAAAGAACGCCTCTTTACTGAGAAGAACCTACCCGACATATACGCTAGAGGCGCAATATGGTTGCTAGCCATATATCTAACCAAAGAGCCGGCGCTCCAAATACCAATGTCGCACGATAAAAGGACAGCCTTGACGAAGCTAACAACCCACGAAATAGCAGTATGTCCATTAACATGGAAAGTTAAGAACTAGCTCCTCTACAAGTGTAGCCCTCCTTCCTCCCCAGGGAAGACGAAGCGAGCAATGGACAAGTTTGAAAAATATTATGCCTGACTGGTGGGGGTGAGCAGTGTCACGGGAAAAGTGTCGATCTTCCTGAGGAGTAATAAACTCGGTATCTGTCCGTTGGACATCAATATTTTTTCAGATACCGTGAAGAAATATATGTGGGGCGCCACTGCTGAGACAAAGTTCGCGATTTTTTCCTCTGACAACGCACCCCTTAGCACACGAAGATTCGTAGAAAGATTGCCAGGATCGACAAAGCGTTTCCTCGAACAGGCCTCCAAGTTCAATGTACACAGAAAAAACGAACTTCTGTTCACTGCGCAACAGATGAAATACCCTGAGTGTGGATATGGGCAATTCATTGAGTCGGCCAGACAAGTTAGCAAAGCAGGACACGTCATTCCAATCACCATCTTTGATCAGGTGATGAGGACGCCGGAACAATTCTTTAGAGAGGAGGAGCTCTTATCATCCTCGGCCGTGCAAATGTCTCCCCACATCTGAGACTTAATCGAAAAGGTGAATCTAGAAAAGTTTGGAGGGGCCGTCACTTCTCTGAAGCCAACGCTGCAGTGGTCCGTCATGGAAGTTGAATGCATCTTAATGGTCGAACATGACCCAACTGAATTCATGGACGAGCTCACAGTCCAGCAGAGAGTTTTAGTTGAGAGTAAAGACAAGGATGTACTATCATTAATGAAATGGTGTCTTACCGAGATGTTCACCAAGGAGGAGTTAGTCATTCTGCAGTCCCCAGGGCGACACGATGCTCTGGATGTGGAATGTACTACTTCACGGATTCGGATCTCCAATCAACAGATCGAACGTTTGAGACAGAAGGGACTACAAGGGCAATTTTGGGACACCGTTAAAGACGCCCGCATAAACTACCCTGTGACAATAGGGACTGCCACCCTCGCCTCTCAGTCGAACTTTAGAGAACTAGAGAAGAAAATCAGCATGTCGAATCTCCTATGCATTCCCCCACCAACAGTGGAGACACCTCTGATTCAACCAAAGTGGAAGGTGTGTAAACTGAAGAAGAGAGTAGCAGCTCACCTCCCAGACCAAATGAATTTTGTTAATAGCAAATCGGAAGAAATCGGAAGCCATAAAAGCCAGATGCACAGGTGAATACAGAACCGTCCGAGAAAAACTCCTCGCAGGAGACAACGCCAAGCATGTATTTATCGATGGCAAGTTAACCATCACCAACATCTTTCTAAAGGGAGCACCCATCCACACCCAGTTGCAAATTATCCAGGACAAAATAGCCGCGCTACAGCCACGTGTTCTTATCTTGTTCCAGGCCGCTGGGGATCTAGCATGGATCAATAATGTGGAAACGATAACACGGTACTACGACGTCACGCAGCGAATAGAAATAATCACCATGATCTGAGCAGGCGTATCAAACCCAGACAACATGACGTTGAGTCAGGTCCAGGAATATTGTTCGTTATTTGTGGATCATGCCACAACAATGGGGTCCTTACGACAAGTCTTCCTCCACTTCTACCCCGACATGGAGATCAGCGCCGAGGATGCACACATGTCGCACACCGACGCCATGATGACGCTTATGGTAGCACTCAAAGGCCTGCGTCTTTACGAACGTTTCTATGATACCTTCACCAGGTGATTGAACAACCTTTGGCGGAACTGTCCTATCAGCAACCGTATGCCAGCTATCAAGTTCCTGAAATTGAAAAACGAGGTGGTCACCCAGAGAGAGGTCCTTATGCAGATAACCCGAGAAGCCAGCTACGTGGAAGTTACCACCTGGGACGGCGAGCTCGCGACCAAAATGATTATGGCTACTCAAAGCATCTTTTCCGGGCAGCCCTTCAACTGCTAGCCGAAAATTAATTTGAGCAAGGGGGGGCGTGTAGAGTCGCTCAGGGATTTTGTTGAATTTATTCTTTTTATTATATCTTTGTATTATTACGTCACCATGACGTATCGATTAATTTCGATCTTAGTTTGCTATCATTTAATTGATGTCCCCTCGTTGGTGCTTTTATTTTGCTCAAATTTAATTTTGCGAGGGAATTTAGAATTGATCATGTTAAACTACGTTGCTATCTAAAAGTTGTAAACAAAGGCAGGTAATGATGACATTTTTGTATATAAACTGAGACAACTGTAGCAAACGTTCAATAGACTTTGTCTACTCTTAACTGCCGTCTTTACCGTTGTATTTCTTATTTATTTATTACTTTAAATGAAACTTATTGCTTAAGTCGGCGACAATTTGGGAGTGCTTTCACTAGCACGGGGCGACACGTTGCTTCTGGGGGTCTTTTGACTACCCAGTCCAAATTGTGGTTCATTAAGTTATGTGTACAGTTATGTATAAGGAGATAATAAGTCTCTCGTTTGTATTTCAACATGTACATGCACTCATAAAACCTTACACTGTGATGATACCATGCTGTTGGCTAGCATGAATATCTGGCAATTACAGATTATTTAATAGTGAGCTGAGAGATAACAATGAAAATGAGAGTTTGTATTTTTGAAGTGAGATAGAAATTAAGCAAGTGAGACAAATAGGGTAGCACCAGTCAATAGGTTAAGCACTTTACTTCTGGATGTTCCGCTTCGGCTGGAAGCCATAGGAATTGGTCATCTTGGTTCTTACCTAAAAGTAGTTCTGTTACTTGGATGAATTACCAATGTTCCATCTATATGTTATAAGTTCTCTGTTAACCTGTTTTTCGGAATCGTGGCTGTTCAGTAAATGCTATTCAAACCTTTTGTGGAGTCAATTAAGTTTCTAGTTAAGTTTTCCTACCAGCCACCAATTCTACAATACAGCTCCTAGGACATGATTTGGATTTTTTTCCCCAAAAAGCCTTGTTGGCCTCTGCAATGCAAGTCACATCAAAAACCATAATCATGTGTTTGTTATACTTTGTGTAGGGTATTCTGCCACCATCATTATTTATTCCCAGAGCTTTTAATGATTGATAATACTCATATGCCTGTGCATATTTGTCATCTCCAACTAACTTTGGGGTGTATGCAATATTTGATTTTACAGGTTATAGTAACTTGATGCAGTCCTCTAAATTTATATGAAAACTGATTTGGAAACATTGACCCTGTAAACTGGTGATTTGGACCAATTGCCAAGGCAATTCTTCTAACAGGTTAATTGATAAAAAAATTTTCACTAGTAATCATGTTCTGACCTGCTTGAATTATAAATGTATGCATAAGAATTCTTGTGAAGTGGTATGTAGGAGGAGCTGTCAATAGCATTTTTTCAATTGCCAAATGCACACTTTCTGTGACTCTGAGATTTCTTAGAGTTAGGAAAGCACCTCTAGTTTGAGTTTGTAATCTGCATTATCATCTGCATTTAGGAAAAATCATCTTGTGATTATAAAAGTTTTAGCCAAATATCAACACCTGGTATTAGTAATTTTTCACATTGGAAAAAAACAGATATGATTGCCATAGAAGCTTGCCACCTGGCTTTCCTAGTTAGTGCTCTATGTCTAAACTGACCATTTTTTTCATCACAATCTTTCATCAGTTTATCAGGGTGTTTTTCATAATAATACCCACTTGACACTAATATTGAAGTCTTGTTGGCTGCACCTTTTGATAGTTCATTGGTGATCATAACCATATGAGGCAATACTGCATCAGCCGTATGTAGTAAAACTCCATTTGCATATAAACTATAATCACTAAACAATTAGTGTAAGGTGTTATTTGATAAACAAACTTGATCTTGTTTTGTATTATCTGCAGCAACACAAACTAGGTTCCCACCATTGCTTTTGCATACAATTTTCACCATTAAACCAAGATGTATATTCTGCAATTTCATGTACTTGTTTTGCTCTGATCCAAAATTAAATTTAATGAGTAGCCCATTAAAACCAGAAGTTGGGAAATATGTCTGTGTACTACCCCCATTAAAGTTTGCCAACACCTTATCACATTGAAAATATCCAAACAAGAATGAGTTAACATGGCCATGACAGGGATCAAACTAAAATCAATTGTCAATGTGTACAGCTATTTATACCAAATTCTCTAAAATGTCAGTTTTCTTTGTGATGGGTTTCTTTTTCACTATGCATGGACTAGGTTTATATAGTTTTTTTCCTGTGGAAACTGTAAATTGCTTAATTCCACATTTTGTTTTTATTGTTTTGTTATCCCCCCTGGCTCAGAGAAACCATTACCATTTTTTTCAAAATTCTTATATTGTTTATTAAATTGACTTCTGACTGTGTTTCTCACTACATTGCAAATTCTGTGTTTTAAAACATTTTTCACATTTTTGCAAGAGACTATGTTGCTTAAACCCAAAATTAATTCATCCAAAATCTCATTACAAATATTACTTAACACATTTTTCAAGGGCAGAATCATTTTCAATGTTTGTGATATACAGCTCATCTGAGTGTAGTAATCACTCCAAACCCTTTCTGTTGAGTAATTGTTTTAGGGCTTCTACTCACATCTTAACTATAATATCACTCTATACTAAATGATTTGACAATTACACATATAAGTTATTTATACTATTCTATTCTTGTCCATGCATGCTTCTTAACTACTAGTCAATTACCATTGGTAGAATTTTCCTTTAATTATTTCACCACCAGCATCACTACTATTTGACTTTAGTTCATATGTAAAGGGGATTGTGGGAAACACTTTGTTAATTTTAAAAACCTGTTTGAAATTGTGGTGAATAGCCTTTTTGAAAAAGTGTAATCAAATTTTGGAATTCTTACCAAGTCACTGACGTGAAACAAAGGTGGTCAGTAATGCTTATTACTAACACTTATTAGTTTTCCAACTAAGTATGGTACATGTTTTTTTCTTAAAAATTTGGAGATATACCTATTGTGTGATTTACACTAGAATTTAACACACCAACAATTTGTTGAAGTTTATATATTTATAACTCCTCTAAAGTGTAGATACTTAAATAGAATTTCTTTCCAACTCCTTATCACTCTTTCTGCACAAACTGCTTTTATGCTTGCTTTTGTGCTATACACTGCTATATTATTTCCATTGCAGAAATCATTAAACACTCCTTTAAATTCTGTTCCCCTATTAACCCAAATCTTTTTCACATTACACCAATTATCAAATTTTTTTAAAGCAGACAACAAAACACTAGAGCAGTTTTATTATACAATGGTTTTACATGAGATTTTTATGATAAAATATCAACAAAAAAGAAAATACTTTATCCCTCTATTGTAAGATGCTAGACTTTCAACTACTGCCAAATCCATGGTCTATATTTCATCAATGCCAATTACAATAACACACTGATGTGGGAATTTTCTCATAGCCAACTTGTGTATGTATCACTTGTAGCAAGGAAATTTCAAATATTTTAAAGAGTTATTTTTGGGAATTTCATCTTAGCTTTGCAATGCAACTCAAAAGCACCCCAAACTAGCAGATGATTTTAATGATGTGTGTAACTGATGCAATCATGGACATGGTTGTAGAATCTCAGGGCACATCTAGCAGCTCAAGCAGCACTGGGTAACACATAGTACAGACTTAAGGTTGCAAAGATATACCATCACTGAGAGTGACCTACATTCCAACAAAACATGAACATTGGTAGTTTGCTAATTTCACTATAGAAAAAACTGAAACCATTCCCCAAGAAGGCATTCCAGATAGCAACCAATTCACACAGCATCGTGCTGAAGCCAATTCATGAGAAACCATCCTTACTCGCCAAGGTGCTAATTGTGTGTCTCTAGTATTAATTTCTAGCTCAATAAACAAATTTAGCTCAGTGTTCTTCCTATCTCAGCTCAATAAATAAAATATAATCACATGTAATTGCCATGCATTCTTGTTCACCAATTGCATATTATATTTGAATTGTGCTGTTCATAAGTGCATGTACAAACTGATCAATGCTAACAGTTTTTATTCTCTATACATATACTTAGCCCTAAAGCAACCACAATATGGGCTACCATTTGTCCAGGAGCAAGTTGTTGCCCCAGGCACAGTGGAGTTCCTCCCACATTATCACCAAATCTTACAAATGCATTCTTATTAAATTAATACTGTAGCTAAAAAGATTAAAAATATTAAGTAAATAAAAAGCAAATGTTATCCAGCAAGACAAGATTTATTTGACATTTGCTACAATGATTTCCCTACTTATATACAAGAAAAAGGTAAATATTTACTGTTTTACAAAATTTGCTTCAATTCCCATGCAATTCAAACAAGCACTTACATGTTCAACTTGATTGAGGGGACAATTAATAACTACTTCAAAACTTAAGTTCAAAAACACTAAAAATCATTAAAATCACTGAATTAAATCAAAAATTAGAACTGAATTAATAAAAAGAAAGTGCCATTAAATAAATAAAAGCAAAAATAAGGGCCCTGAGTGGCTCTATGTTATATTTAATGATTTGAGATTATAATGCAATTAGATATTATATATAGTTCATCATAATTGAAAATTGAAGAATGATAGTCTATTAGGCATTCTTAAAATTCCATTTTTTTTACTTTTAATATTTTAATAGTGCAGTCTCTGCATACTGATGGAATTTTAGAAATGTAGTATTTTCATCACTAACAGGATAATTCCTTGCTAAATGTTAAAAATAATCCCACATACTAAATTTAAGGTTTTATCATCTCCTAGGAGCTGTATCTTAGACATTTTTGGGCATCCCATTAGGAATTTGTAAATAACATGTTCTTGAATCAGTTGCATAAAAAATTTGTCTAGCTTCAAGGTTTGTTGAAAAATGTAATTCATTTGGTATATCCTGAGTGAAATTTCTAAACAAATAGCAATATGGTTTGCTAACAGTCTTTTTATATGAAGCCAACACTTCATGCATAATTCCCATCTGAGTTCCCAAAATTCTAATCTGCACTCTATCATACACTGAATTAAACAAAAATATTTAAGAAGCATTTTTTGTGAATTAGACTTGAGTAACACCCCTTTGAAAAAACAAAATATTTGATTAACACAATGCTACAATTTAAATTTCTTCCAGGTATAACAAGGTTAGCAAATGCCTCTGATTATAGCACAGATTCACCCATATCATGAAATATTATTATCAAGTTTTGAATGCTGTTTTCAATTAGTAAACTTTCTGAAAATTCCTTGAAAAATTCCACATGCTTTATCTTCATTTTATATTTGTTATAAACATTACTTTGGAAGTGATAATAAAAAAACACTTGCTTTTGAATAACTATTAAAGTATTCTCCATCAATTAATTCCCCAAGTCATCTTTTTTGCCCAAATTTGACAGACAACTGAAAATTAAAAATGTCTGACTGTTTCATGAAGGAACAACATTAAACATGGTCATGCTTTCTTTATAATCTGCATAGTAAAAAGTTTACATTAACTTATATATTTTTTTAAAAAACCAAACACATAGTTTC
This sequence comes from Hofstenia miamia, assembly GCA_900660155.1. Lineage (NCBI taxonomy): Eukaryota > Metazoa > Xenacoelomorpha > Acoela > Hofsteniidae > Hofstenia > Hofstenia miamia. The sequence goes on along the minus strand of CABFPE010000627.1, from coordinate 101,452 downwards.
AAATAATTTGCATTGCTTCCTAGTTTTATATATTACATTTTATATTTATCACATTTTTATTTTGTTGCTTGAGTGTTAAATTACCTGCATTAGTAAATAGGAATTATTCCAAGTATGCACTTTATTATTTTGTGGCAGTATGCTTGTTTTTTACAATTCTTGAATTTAGGAACTGTTAATTTTAGCATGGAAATCAAAAAGAAATGTATTCTCCTTGAGAAATGATGAGTCAACTCATTGTATATTGCAGAGAGAAATGTTTTTGATGTTTAGAGAATTGAGGTGATACTTTGCATAGCATACAAGACCAGTGCAAATTGTCAACAAGTATCTTGACATGTAAAAGATTGAAGGGACTAATGAATTTTGGAGTTGGAAATTTGAGTTCATTTTTCATTTTAATGTTAAAAGATCAAATTCGTCACTAACCAACTCACTGCTTTTGAAGCTACTTAAACATCAGAGTGAATTGGGCTAACAATTTTCAAATGCATCTCCACAAAGAATAACCAGGTATGTTATACACTTTTTGCTTTTAAGCAATTTTATATGTGGTATTGTTTTATGTGTCTATATACATATTTTTGTATTATTTCTATTTCCATCATATACATTTTTGCTTTAAACAATTTTATATGTGGTATTGTTTTAGTTGCTTATATACATTGATGTAATATTTCACTTTCCATTGTAAACTTTTCCTTTTAAAATGAATTTACACATTATTGGTTTATCCACTTATATTTGTTGATGTATTATCTCTTTACATCATACATGTTTTTGCTATATACAAAATTATATATGTTTAAGGTTTATGGGTCTATTTACATTTGGTATTTCTCATTTTTGGTATGAATGATGTTATGCATTATTGATTTATTTGACTATATTCATTAATGTATTATCTCTTTCCAACATACATGTTTTTTGCTTTAAAAATTTTATATTTGGTATTTTTTTATTAGTATATATACATTGATGTACTATTTCACTTTTCATCAAACATGTTTTTCCTTTTAAATAAGTTTATATGTACTATTGTTTTATTAAGTACTTTGTTTAATTTCTTTAACTTGCAATTGACTGAATGGCATTATTTTAAACTAAAAACTAAATTACAAATGTTGAATTATTAGAACTCAAATTGTTTTAATCACTTTTTTAATTTCTTTAACTTGCAATTGACTGTAAGCAATTATTTTTACATCATAATTTTTAACTAACAACTAAATTATGAATGTTGAATTATTAGAACTCAAATTTTTTGTAGGCATTTTGCTTTTGAATTTAGCAACTAGCTCGCTGCATGCATTTTCAAGTTTATACATTTAGAACAAAGATGGTGCATATCATCAAATTGTGACTAATTTGGTGATACAAAGAATGGTAAAGTTGAAGACTGTGTAATGCATACAATCATGTAAAACAAACCCCATAAACCAAATAAAGCTGAAAAATAATGTTTAAGTTGACAAAATGTGTAACAATCTGCAAGCATGTCCACTCTCCTAAATTGTAAATAAACTACAAAGAATCACTGAAAAAAAGGTCACTATGTAAAAGTCAACAAAAGCTATAACAGTCTACATATGTACAGTCATGAACAACCCATATACACCAAAAAGAAAAGCAGAAGAAGATCACAATGTAAAACTAATAGATATTGTATATTGAAATGCATGTGTGTGTATAAATTATATTAATAACATTGCATACATAATTATGTCTTTATGTAAAAAACCATATTAACTTTTAATGTGTAAGTCTATATTTCATACATCTGTAATGCTAAGTTGCTTTTATGCATAACCCATGTTTAGTTTTTCCAAAAACTATTTTTGATTTTAATGTGTAAGTCTATATTTCACGTTTTTGTAATGTTAATTTGCTTTTATGTATAACCCATGTTTAGTTTTGGATTTTCTAGCTTGCTTTTATTATCTATTATACCTTTAATGTTTAAGTATAACAAATATTATCCTGTTTTGTCAAAAAGAATTAAATATATGGAATTTTTTACAATGAAATGGCTGTGTATTTGAAAATGAAATGTAGCCTTTTACATGTAATGTTAGATTCCTGAAAACATGTTAAACATTGTACATTGGCCCTATAAACAATTCAAATGCATGGGTTAATTTTTATTGATAAATTACATGGTAATAATAATAACATGAGTGTATGTAGCAGTGCACATTTTGAAAATGTGTGTGGCCTTTTACATGTAATGCATAGACATATTTACATAGATACTGTAAGCAATCAAAATACATGGGAAATTAATCACTAGTCATCAAAATGTAGTGTGATAGTATGTATGTGTAATAAAACATGTAAACTTAATAATGCAAGGTATAGCAACATGCAAACTAAATTGGTCCCCATCATGTAAATAACATATATATAAATCATTGTAAACTAAATTGGCCCAATCATGCAAATAGCATGTATATGAATCATTGTAAAAATCAGACCCCCCATAAATGTCATATTAATGATTCATCCAGTAAATGTCACAAACAGGTGAATCACTAATTAAAACACTCCTTGATATTGGTGAGTCAGCAGAGGACAAAAGGTGTTATGAGAACTTCAGTGTGTCCCATTGGGATGGGGTCTCCCTTATGTACACTACTGTTAATGTTAAATTTGAATAGCTTATGATTAAATGGATTGTGTTATGTTTAAATTTGAATGCAATAATTTTTAATTTGAAGGCAGTTGTTTTTAAAATTAATGGTAAAAGGTGTAGTTGGAAAGTTAATTTTTTATTTAATAGAATATGCTATTATGTGGCAATGTAAACATATTTATAAGAACAGTCAATTTCTGAAACAGTGAAGTAATCAATCAAGATTTGACTATTCTGAAATTCTGAATGGGATACATTGATACATTTGTGAAATATTGAAAGTTGAAGAAAAACTTTTTAACTTAGATTTTTTAGTAATATTTAAAAAGTTCACATTTCAGTCACCCATTATCATTAGATTTGTGCTACAACTTAATGCTGTAAAGATTTCATTTTCCTTTTGTTCAAATGCTTGGTACTATGATATATTCAGATGCTATTGTTTCCAACGTTTTTAAGCTTATAGGTTTTAGTTCTTTATCAATTAAGAGTGTAACACAGCCACTCTTTGTTTTAGTTTTGTGCACATTACTCTTTCCAAATGTTCTAAATAGTTACAATTTAGACTCATAAATTGAAAAGGGAGGATTTTCATGATTTTTCATAAGTCATGCTTTAAATACTCCAGGGACAAAATTTGAGCCCAATTTTTGCATGAATTGCTTGAATTCATAAATTTTTGAGAAAGTTTTGAAAGTTAATATGAATATACTTAGTCGAGTTTTTGATTGTACCTTATTAATGCCTTATGTGTATTTGCTTACATTGATTGTTTTGATAGGGCTAGGATTAGGTCTGATTGTTTGACATTGTTTTTCCAATTTATTGTTGACTATAGTAAGTTATTGCCATTAAAAAAGTGTGTTTTAGAAACATGAGGGAAATAGAATTGTAATGCTGAATCTTAGAAGAGTTTTTCTTTGAGACATGCTCATGTTAATTATACATCAAGATTTTTATAAAGTATGCTATTCAATTAAGTTAATAATATATTAGTGTAGTTAAAGTGATTCATAATAAAATCATGGATGAATTGAATAATTGCACAAGGTGGTGATTGCCTAATTACTAGTGCCATACTTTTTACGCCTATTTTAAAATTTCTAACAGTTATACTAATCTGATACTTATGAAAAATTTGACTAACACAAACATTTACCCCTTAAGTAGCATACATACTTCTAACTTTGTGCACAACTTTCTAGATCAGTATAAAGTTCACAACAAAAATATTTGTGTACACACAACTTTGTGCATAACTTTTAGGTTGAATTATATTTATTGCCATTTTTAAAAATTAAATCTACCATTAAAATATACTACAAACAATACAATTAAGGAGTCTGAAGAAAGAAGACCTTGTTTTGAAAGGATTTTGCATAATTTTAATCAGTTATGCAAATAATAATCTGCAGTTAAATTCTTTCTCTGTGAGAAATGACAAAATATATGAATTAAAAGTTCACAACAAAGTTGGAATCACGTACACACTTACAACTTTTCTTGTGTGCCTCATACAGTGCTGAATTAACCTAGTAGCAGATGTAGCATCTGCTATGAGCCCACGCTTCAAATAGGCAGCACAATTGTTCAAAAATTTTGATATTCCATTATAAACAAGATTTTCAAACAGAGAAAATGTGGTAAACTTGCAAACAATTTAATTGTTTTTAATTTCTTTGAATTAAAAGTTAGCATTTGACTTTTTTATTTTTCTGTTGTTGTCAGCATGAAAAGATAAGTAAATTAATTTCAATTGTTATCCTTACATCCAAGAAACTGCAACAGGCAGCATGCCTTATTAATCCAGCATTGCCTTATAAAATCTAGAAAGGTTGTGCACAAAGTTGTAAGTGTGTATGCTACTTTGCATTTCAATTCATTGTCATAATAAACTCAATCAATGCTATATGCAATGTTTGCTATTCCTTTAAATACAAGTTACCTATTTCAAATTCTGATTAGTAGAAATAACTAGTTGTTTTAGAATGCTCCTTCCTGCATGATATATGGAATTTTAAATTATTCATATGACTAATGTGGAGTAGGCATTCTCTAATCAGTAAACACAAAAACAAGGTTCAGCTTAAAAGGCATGTTGAAAAATATTGAGGGACTTAAATAAGCAAAACTTTTTGAATATTACATAAATTGAATCATGAAATAAAAATTCCAAGAAAGTAAAATGTTATATTTTAATAATTTTACAATGTTAATTTAAAATGTCCAACTTGAGATCCATTATATTTACTAAGTAAAATTTTTTTCAATAATAGCTTGTTAATTATCAAAACTTTATACTTAGCAATTTCTCAGATGTTGCTTTTTTGATCTGTTGTGGTGGACAGTTTTCCATGGAAACATTATTCCTTAACTATTGCAATACACTTCATATCTATTAACTGCAGTCTGAATAAAGAGATTGAAAGTACTTCAAAATAACTTGCAAATACTGGCAGTGAAATATATACCTCAAAAGCAATTGTGAAATTCTCACATTTTGGAAGAATTATATTTTAATCATACCTGTTATAGTTAAAGATTTATAGGTATCTAGAATTTCTAGCATTGATTTTGTACATCCTTTAGTACATTCCTGTATATAATGCTAATATTTATCTAAGATAATATCCATTCAAAAGATACAAAAATTTGTGAATGATAATATATACTTTTTTACAGATAAATTACTATTCTTCAGTATGTTTTCATCAAATGACTGTAACAATCATGTCCATCTAGGCAATCTTTCAAAGGTAATGTACAGGGGGTTTTGACATGTATGATATCACAATTTTAATTTTTTCTACCATTTTTGCTACTTCTTCAAATTTAAGGATGGGTAGAATAGAAATTTTTCTTTTACACTTCTCCCTATTGTAAATAGCAAGTTTACTTTCCAAGTAGTTGTCCCCTTAAACAAAGGTTTTTTATGTAGGTCAAAATAACTATAGCTAATAAATTTTTAAGATTATTATTTTTGTCTCATTCCTTCCTTCATCTTCACACTGGAGCAACTTGTGCAACTTGCCAGTTCTTAGAGAGTTTGCAAGCTTTCCTCAGGAATCTAGCTGTTCCTAGCAAGGCTTCCTTCTGTATTACTGCCTCTTGCCTCTTTGATAATTCAAATTCTCTTGTGCTTCTTACTCACTATTCTTATATCTCCAATAACTACCAGGAGCAATTTCACTTTTTTTTAGCAACCACAACCTCTCTATTTCCTCTGCAAACTCCCTGTACTTGTTCACATTATCTTTTTTTACATTCCTATCATTTGGTACTGCCATGTCTATTACTGTTTCCATTCTTTCATCTTTATCTACAACTTTTATGTCTAATCACCTTGATTATGTTACCTTGCTAGTCTGTATGTTGAAATTCCACCATATCTTAATATTAATCCTTATGGCTTATCCTCATACCACTTATCTCCTGTTTCTACACTATGCTGTATAACCATTATCATTTGCTTAGCAATAATTAGCATAGTGAAAGCTCAAGTGTTTGCAAACAAACTAATTTAATTACTTAAAGTGATTAAGATATTGTTTGCTATATATGTGATTGTGACTATTTCTATATACAAGCACAATGTTTTCCTTGCTACCCTCACTATAGCCTAGAGTGTATAAATAGCAACTCTTGTGTAATAATTTTTTAAATGGATTTTAGAAAAGAATTCAGCCACCCATGCTTTGTCAAAAAAAATTCTAAGAAATGAACAGCAAGAATATCATAGTTATTTTTTAAATAGATTTGGGGTTGCAGAAAGAGGAATTCAATGTTGAGAGATAATTATCACTGTTTACTTTAAATTTCAAGGAGAAATGCTAAAATGCTTGTCATTAGCTAATTTTTTCTTGGAAAAAGGTATTTGCCACTTCAGAACAAATCAGAGAATCTGTAAAAAAATTTAATTGGTTGAGCTTCTTTCAGTCTATTTATATTGATTATCTCCAAACATTTGGAAGGGATGAGTCAACATAATATAGCCTTACTTGTAGAGTGACATTGAAGTACTGTCAGGAATATCATCAGATGTTTCACATCTGAAAACATCATTGCCCCTAAGCCAAAGTCTGGAAGACCAATGAAGACCTCCAAAACCTCACAATCACCTCTTGTGTGCTTTTCAAAGCAAAATTCCAGGAATACTTCAAAGGGCTTTTGCAAGGAATGGGCTGATGGTCACCTCAACAGCTCTGTGAAACATCCTGAAGTCGTGGCACCCAGAAAGCCATTCTTAATCTCAAATCAAAGATTATGCCAGGTGAGTTGAACCAATTTAATGAGAGGCAATTTATCTGAACATTGGTCTAATGTTATATTTTCAGATAAGTCAAGTTTCAAGCTATACTCATTGAATAAATGTTGATAAAGAGACTAACTGGGCAGAAGTTCAAATCCTTGCCTCAACTTACTTAGGGATCATGAATTATGGTGGTAAGTCTGTAATGGTGTGGGTGCAATATGGAAGTGTGGCTTTTGCAAGATTTTTTCACATCATTAGTACTCTCTTAAGCATATAATATGAACAGAATTCTAGAAAAGGAACTCTTGCCACTCCTTACAAGTGATCAATATATCAGCAGAATGGTGCTCCATGTCATACCTCAAAAGAAATGAAAAATTTTCTCCACAATAATGGGGTTGCTATCCTTGCTGACTGGCCTGGCCAATATCCAGATCATAACATTATCAAAGATATGCGGAGTGCAATAAAAAAAAATTTTTTTATGCAATTCCCAACAGCTTTTTTGAAAGACTTTTTGGTTCAATCCCTGATTGCCCTGAAGCTGTTATTCACTCAAAGGGACACTCTTCAAAATATAAGAAGAGACAATTTTTTTGCTAAGTACTTATAATACATCATTTGTTAATTTATGTATTTCATTCTGAATTTACTTTTTTCAAATTTGATCTTGCATTTAAAACAACTCACTGTTGCTCTTAGGGAGCTTGATATGTAAGCTGAACCTCTATCAGAGTGTACATAGGAAGGCAACCTAAATATTAAGAAGAGATTTGTTAAGCATTTAATGACAGTAGAACACTTAAAATCAGAACATTGGTAAACAAAAGGAAATCTGGAGTATTCATCAATGATGGTAAGAAAATATTGATTGTTATTGGTGGATGAAATGGGACCTTTAAAATCAATGCTTAGTTGCTCAAATGGCTTAGTGGATTTAATTATCATCAGATTCTTGTTAGCTTTAAAAAATGAATGATTTATTTCAGAACATTCAGAGCATTACTTGGTAATTGCCTTGATTTCATCAACCAAATAGGTTAAATTTTTGGTTCAAACATACTGAGACAATTGCGAAATTCCTGGATTGTAAAAAGGTTTGTGTAGTTTCAGGAGGTCATTTGGGAAATACTTGCACAAAAATATCTAGTAAGCATATCAGGATCAGCATTTAGTTTACCAGGTCTGTATACTATATCAATATCAAATGGAGCAATTTGCATTCTATGACATGTGATATTGTTTATTATTTTAGCAGCTCTTTTCTTGTCAAATATGAATGGGACAGAACATTGATCTACAACAAGTGCGAATTTCTTACCAAAAAGAAGTGTCTCCATTTACATAAACCATCTACTATAGCAAAGGTTTCCTTCTCCACAACAGGGTGTCACCATTCATAGCCTTTGAGAGCATGCAAATGAAATGCAATGGGATGTCCTTCTTGATTAAGAGTGGTTGCATTACAAAATCAGAGGCATCTGTTTCTACTGTAAGAGGTATTGAGCTGTTAATTGCATGAAGAGCAGTTTCAGCCAAAATAGTTTTCAGTCACTCAAAGCAATCTAAAGCATGCTGACTAAGGAGATAGTTTTTAGACTCAATTGTGGACGATTGTGGTCAGAAAATTGAAAATTTTGGTATCCATTAAGAATAGTAAGCAGACATTCCTATTAATCAATGTAGAGAAGCAGCACATACTTGTACCAGAAGTTTCATTAATGCTTGGACACATCCACTATCTGGTACTACAGAACCATTGGTCATTTTATACCCAAGTACACTGATTTCTCTCATGGACTAAGGGCATTTAGTTTCATTGAAAGTTAGACATTGATAGTGTTCTGAATTTATAAATGCTTCCAAATTTTTATCATGTTCTTCTTGAGTATGGCCAGCAATGGTTACATCATCAAGTTTAGCAAAAGTGTCTGAGAGCTTGCTTGAAAAAATAAATTCATCCATTATGCTTTGAAAAACAAGGATAGCACATGTTAAGCCAAATTGCATCCTTTTAAATTGAAATAGCTTCCCACAACTTTCAAATTAAGTATAGGGGTGATCAGCCTCACAGAGCTCTATTTGGTTATAAGCACTTCTTAAATCAATAGTGTTAAACACTGGATATTTTGATATTTTGCCACCAAAACGTCAATCCTTTGGTTAACAAACAATATGAGTTAAGCAAACTAAATCTGCTGATAGTCTGACTGTAGTCTCTGACCATCCTTGGCTTACATAATTCACTTTGACAAACTAAAACCTGAACTCGCCATTGTGTATTACTAATTTCAATAATTCCTTCATTGAGAAGACACTTAGTTTCTTGCATGATAAATTTTCTGTCAATAGAACTATCTCCTAGATTTAGTTGAAATGCGCTTACACTCAGGTGTAAAGTAGCTAAATAGAATTGGAGAATGGGTTTCCAGAATATTGAGAGCACCAATTATCAAATCTAGTTTTGTTCCTTTTTATTGGATAGATATTAATCTATGAGATTTCATGAAATCTCCACCAAGAATGCAATCAGTTATAAGATTAGGTAAAATAAATAACTCACATTATCATAAGAATGCTGCATTAAATTAAGTGAAACATTAAAAAAAATGCTGTAGTGCGATTGTAAGCCATTAGTAGCCATACCAATTACACCAAAAGCAGGAATTGTTGTAATTCTAAACTTTTTGACACAAGATTCAATTAAGAATTTATTGTTGATCCAGTGTCAACTAATGCTTTGGCAAAACTTTTGTTGATTTGAATATTAACTAAAGCTTTAGAAGAATCTACCTGAGTAGTACTTTTAGTAGCAAGGGCGGATACAGATGGGGGGCGAGGGGCCCGGGTCCCCTATAAAATAAGAAAAATTCATTAAAATTGTACAAAAATAATTACAAAGAAAATTCTTTAATACCGTCAAATGGAGTGAATAAGAACAATTTTTTAAGTTTTTTGCAAAGATCTGGAACATGTAAAATGTATTTCATTGAAGTTTACACTATAAAGGGTCCTATGGATCCTGAAATTTCATCTCAATAAACATAAGAATATTTAGTCTTCAGGAATTGTTTTAAATTTTAAAAGTATTTCAAATCAACCTTTTGGATGGGTTGAATAGGAACACATATGATTTCTGTGAGATATTTTAATTTAAGCATAAAATTTTAAATTATTTTGCATTTAAAAATAGTGAAATTAGATTTGCATAGCTAAGGCTACCCCGTGGCACATAAACTTAGAGTGATTAATTTATAGACAAAATAACACTGTACTATATTAACCATTGCATGAGTAATATTTAAATAACATTTTCTCCTTGTCTACAATTTATATTTCTCAACACTGTTCCTACTTACCCCATTTGATAATCATTAGGGTTGATCAAAATTTTTGTACTCAAATTCAACACCATGCACCTACTCCAAACAAATTTTTTTATTTTTAGAATTTATAGATTTTAGCAAGAGCTTTAAATTTGTGAATTAGATGATTTTCTTTAATTTTATCAACATATTTAGCAACATTGATTGAAATTGAGACTAAGCACACATTCATACCATAAGGTAAAAATTTTGGCAATTTACTTAATCTCGCCTCATTTACACCACTGGTGTTCAGTGCATCTGGTGGAGCATCACCACTCACTAAAAAGTTTCTAAAACAACTTTGTGGTTTAATCACTGACAAAAGCATACCGACTATTCCATAACCTACAACTGGATAAGATGCCAACTTAGCTTCTCCTTGTTACAAAACATGATCCTCTGCATTCGTAGAACTAGACAACACTATGCAAATTCACGACTTGAAGTTAATCACCACTTTGATAAGCATAAAATTTTAAATTATTTTGCATTTAAAAATAGTGAAATTAGATTTGCATAGCTAAGGCTACCCCGTGGCACATAAACTTAGAGTGATTAATTTATAGACAAAATAACACTGTACTATATTAACCATTGCATGAGTAATATTTAAATAACATTTTCTCCTTGTCTACAATTTATATTTCTCAACACTGTTCCTACTTACCCCATTTGATAATCATTAGGGTTGATCAAAATTTTTGTACTCAAATTCAACACCATGCACCTACTCCAAACAAATTTTTTTATTTTTAGAATTTATAGATTTTAGCAAGAGCTTTAAATTTGTGAATTAGATGATTTTCTTTAATTTTATCAACATATTTAGCAACATTGATTGAAATTGAGACTAAGCACACATTCATACCATAAGGTAAAAATTTTGGCAATTTACTTAATCTCGCCTCATTTACACCACTGGTGTTCAGTGCATCTGGTGGAGCATCACCACTCACTAAAAAGTTTCTAAAACAACTTTGTGGTTTAATCACTGACAAAAGCATACCGACTATTCCATAACCTACAACTGGATAAGATGCCAACTTAGCTTCTCCTTGTTACAAAACATGATCCTCTGCATTCGTAGAACTAGACAACACTATGCAAATTCACGACTTGAAGTTAATCACCACTTTGATGGAGCCAGAATCTACCTCAAGTGACACTGACAGTTCTTATTTGAAACTGATTTATTATTATTCTGTTCCAAGATACATAACCCTGACCAAATATTTATTTGATCACAATTTCCTTGCTAGAGCATTTGCCTGGGAATGAAACAAGAAGAATAATTGTCTTCCTTTCTGAATTTTAAAAAGAGAATTTTTTGTTGTAACATGTTTTCTAGGCACTGGAATGGATTTTTGAAAGATTGATCATTATATTCAAAGTGTTGCACCTGTTGGTTGTTAGTGAACTAAATGATTGGCAATCACATTCGTGATTTAAATCAAGTTCAAAATCGACTTGATGTTAGCATTGTGGAATTAACTGAGGAATTGAACGTTGCCTAATATAATCCTGTTGAAAACAAAACCTCTTGATGTTGGGAATTAACATACACATGTTTTGAATCTCATTTGTATTTACGTGTTCTTTATTTGATTTTTATGTTTTTATTTTGTTTAAATAACATACTATTTTGTAGTACATAATGCAAAAATCCCCTAAAAAACACAACATGCTATTATTAAAGGGAAATTTGCAATTTGAAAAAAATTGAAAAATTGCAAAAATTCTGTTTCCATTTTTGGAGTCAGTAGATGATGGTGAAATCTGTGCATAGTGCTAAATTTTAAAAATTGAAAATTCAATATTCTTATGTCCTCTCTAGTACCCAATTACGCACGTAGCATTTTATTTTACATTGGCCCCCCCCCTCTAAAAAATTTATCTGTATCCGCCACTGTTTAGTAGCTAAGGTATTTGAATTAGTAGTATTTTAGACATTGATTTTACAAACATTAGCATAATCACCAGTTTTCTTACAATTATTACATAATGCATTTCGTGCAGGGCACCTATTTCTTGAATAGTGTGAATAACAAGAATCTTCAACAGGAGCCACGCATAAATCATCATTGCAGTTATCTGAATCATTAGGAGTTGTTGTTGATGCTGTTACAGAGTTGTAACATTTGTAAACTTCAGATGTTTTCTGCGCTTTTTAAAGGACCCTTGCGTGGTTATATGCATATCTTAAATCGATAGTCATTTTCTAGCTCTCAATAAAATGGAGCAGTCTTGGAGGCCAATAATGAACACATCATGAATAGATTCATCAGCATGCTCTTCAGCAGTGATTGCCTTAATATTACATTCTTTGCTTAAATGCTTTAGCACTTGCATATATTGATCTAAGCTTTCACCACTTTGCTTGCGTGAGGTTAAGATAAGACGAGCAAATATCTCATTTTTAGACTTCACATGCAACTTCTCAAAAATTTTTATAGCAGTGGTATATTCTGAACAATCAGCCATATATTTGTATACAGAAGGAGAAATGCAATTGACCAACGTGTCCAACTTATTGAGGTTAAGAGAATCACTTCCCGAAATATAGTTCAGAAAGGTTTGATACCAGTGCTTCCAATCTTTTGCTGCAGTACCACAATTTGGAATGACCTCAAAATTCTCTGGTCGTAGGAACTTTTCCATCTTTTGAATATTAAGAAATTTTAAGTAATTAAAATGTAATGATAAAACACCTTTAATAGGTTTTAATTACTTAAAAACACGCTATAAAATAAAATGTGAATATGCTAGATATTTATAGGTGGTGTTGTAATATTTATATTATTCATAATTCTGATTATTGTTTACAACAAAAACGTCGATAAAATTCATGAAAGCCCGTATGTAATTTAGTAAAAATGGAAATTGAATATTATTCAAACTAGTCTTAATGTAAAATTAAGTTTCTTAATGTAAGACCTTTGTAAGTTTTAACCTAGTTATAAAATATACCACTTACATTAACTCTTTGGAAATGATCACTTAAGTAGCACCTTATTAAATTTATAATATTATACTAGAGTCGAAACTAAGGTGTTCCAGCTTTCTAAGAAGAATCTGTTGAATAAATGCTTTGATGAGCAAATCGATACAATCAATTGTGATGTGAAAATTTGTTATTATCAGAAAAGATCTCCGATTTTCAGTCCCATAGACAGTGAAGAATCTACGGGGGTGTTCCGAGGGGGAAGGGGGATTCTCACCCATTGAACAACAGCATTAGGATAATTTGCATTGAGGCAGGTGGATCTAATATGAGACTAGAATACATTAGAAATAAGTCCTGAACCAATTTTTTGGTCATGCTCTAACAGATATGGCCAATATCCTGACTGTAGGCACTAAAGACCACGATTTTCTCTAGAAATATGGGCAGTTCAGAATTTACTTTAGCTTTCAAATGAACTACTTGCGAAAAATGGCTGTCAGTGCTTCATTAGTTTAAACAAATCGTTGTTGTCAAGGAGTAATCGTTGTTCTAGTGTTAACACTAGGAAGACCGCTACTATTTCGTACCTCAAACGTCCATTTTGTCCATTTTGACGACATCTAATTTTCTATGTGCTAAATTATATTTTTCTCACCAAAATGTTATCTTATTATTTATGATATACTTTTATAAAATATACTATAATTTATAAATCTATTATATTTATCAAAGTTATTTATATGTATATATATATATATATATATATATATATATT
>CABFPE010000627.1:72205-87264 GCA_900660155.1 Hofstenia miamia | reverse complement strand
AGGATTATATATTTATAATTATATATATATATATATAAATATATAGTTATTATCTTTGTATTTGTGTACGATGAAAGACAATTCTTTTATCGAAAACATAACATATCCATTACAAAGCAAATAATGTATGTAGTATAAGTACTGAAACAATGTGAAAACAATGAAAAACTTTACAAATCAAATCAAACATTGGAAGAAGTGCAAACAGTTAAACTGACTTTTTCAATTTCACTTTTACCATGTCTACAACACAAAATTTTGAAAAACCTGCACATTGTTGAGCCCTTGTTTTTGCACATAACAATATAGCATTTACATTTCCGGGGATTATCTTGTGAAGAAACTAGTTCTTGAGAAATGGTTGCATTCCTGATAGAAGATAATTGCACCATTACATTCATAAGGAATTGTTTCCGATGAATATTTGAGCCTGTTGCTTATTTGACGCAGATCCACGAATTCAATAGTGTTTTTTTTCAAGCAAATTACAGTGGTGTGAAACCAATAGAGTAACAGAAAAAAGGTTATTTTATGTACAAAGCGTTTATTTAAATTCTGGTAAAATGCAAAATATAAAATTATAGTACACTTTATGTTAGTAATGATATTAAAACAATATTGTTTATAAAAGTATTTTTCAGTACTTCGTGTGCGCTCGTTTGGCTTTTAAATGCTGCCACGCTTTGGCATTGATTTAATGAGAGTCTGACAAGTTGCCTGGATTGTTCATCTTTGGGCCAATAACTTTTTACTGATGGAATAAGTTTATTTTTGGTTGTTGGATGCTCTCTACTAATGTTTGTCTTCAATATATCTCAAAGGTTCCGATTGGATTCAAATCAGGAGGATTCCCTTTCCAATCTAGAACCTTCAGCTCAATTCATCGTAAAGACTTTTTGACTCAAGTTTTGCATTAGGTGCGCCACCTAAATAAAAACAAATTCAGGAGGAGTTTCTGAGCCGTACCAGTCACGAATCTGTAGGACTAGTATATTTTTAAGCATTTGTCAATAGTCGACCAATGTTATAATATAAAGTACATAGCTACCAAATTTTTATTGATTACTCTATTGGATTTCACACCACTGTATGTCAAACAGACACTGGCCATCTCCTTGATGCACATCGTGTAGTATAAAGTATCAACATGGCATCAGCTGCGTCAACACCTACGTTTTGTTCAGAAGAAAGTAGGATGAGGTTTTTGTTTGATAGTATCATCCCACAATGGATTTGAATGAGATCTTTCTCTTAGTCAAATTTGAAATGCCTGTATTTTGAGAAAATAACAGTACGATTCTCGTTTTACCAAAGGCGTTATTTGTTCCACACACAAAACGTCTCCATTTTGCATCAACTGAACTAATAGTTGAAGATTTTACATCAGAAGATATCTCTACATCGGATGAGTTTTCATCACTCATCACTCATTCCTTGCTCATCAATACGTGTGGCACGGGTATTTAGTCTAACAAAATCAATGTCACCATCATGATCATCATTAGATTCATTCATCAAAGTAAATAATATCTATTAGTCATAAAGATTCCTAAATATTTAGTGCAGCATTTCTCATTGGACGTTGGGCCATTGCAGCATTGTACAAGTGTTTATTTGAATGAGGGTTTCTAATCTACTATAATCAAAGTCATTGGAACAGTCAATAGTATCTTATATCTGTTATACTTATTCTGACACAATAAATATTTGCATTCTTAATATTGTTTGAATACAGAGAATTACATTGGATTCATATACAACATTGTTGGAAGGTATTTGCAGTAAATTTATATAGGTATAGGCATGAATTCATGTGAATACTAATGTTTCGCCAAACTTGACAAAATGGCAGTAGTGTTTTGCGTGCTGAAGGCAGAGCGGGCATCGGACGTTAAATATCCCGGCATATGTTATGCCCGCTCAAAAAAAGTCTGGTATAATCATAAGATAATATGCTGTAATGACGTAAGCCAATTTTGACTTATCTTATTGGAAAAGCAGTCAGATTAAAATTTGGGCATTATTGCAAGATGTCATCACGGCATTTCACCTACAGAACTTAAGTGCGAACATACCTTCAGCATGATTAATGGAACTCTCTAAAAAGAGAAGAACAGACTCAGTTCAGAAAATGCCAATGAACTACTAAGTATTCATGCTTGCAAAAAACAAAAAATTATATAACACATTTGTTAATCTACTTATTTTATTTTCATAAATTGTTTCAAATGATTAGAAGCGAGCCCTAAAAAGCATATGGGTGCAGGCGCGAGCACGGGTAGTGTTAAATCTACAAATGGAAAGCACTAATATCTATGCATGATCTTTGATAGAATTAATAAAATTTATAGGAGTCGTAAGAAGTTTCTCACCAAAAGACATAATTATTCAGGACTTTTGTGCATTTTTATTTAATTTCGTAGTATTTTACATTTTTCTCAATAGATGGCGGGCGGACCGGGCCTCCCGTTATTGCCTAGTGAATTCCAACGGGCGAAGGGGCACCAGGCATTAGAGAATATACGGGCGCAAGGCGGGCACTAGCAGAGTTAAATCTAAAAATGCAAAAGACTAAATGGCCGTTCTAGCTAGGTAATCATTTATTTTCAAGGCGATTGTGAAAAGTCTATATATAATATAAGTAACTAAACACCTACATATTGACGAGAATGATGTAAAACACGACATCATTTAATCTAGCTTTCAGATTATCTCATTTTTTAGAATGAAAATGAATTTCATCGAAAATGTCGAAATGGACGTTCTACTGTTAACGGTGTTGTTTAAGGTTGCATTTTCACTTGTTAGCGTATCGAATTTCGACCAATTCACTAAAGAAATGCTTTTCAAAGATACTAAAAATAGGCATACAATGGCTGAAATAGTAATGATTTAATGTACTGTGTAGAATTCGAGAAGGGCTTGGGCCAAAATTTTCTGTTCATGGCCACCACTGGCTTCATTTACATAGCACGAAAAGATCGATGATTAAATCCTCTCATATAACCATCATGGACATTGTTCGATTTCGATCTGCGAACTGTGATTCATATATTTTCTTTACTTTTTCATAAGGCACAATCTATGGTGTACTCGAGGGGGTGCTCAGGGGTTCAGCCGACTTTGTTAAATTATAATGGGGCCATGCGCAGCATCCGTGCTAACTTTTCATTAGTATTCGAGTTTTGGATTTTATTTGTTGAGCATATAAATTATGGTCAAAATATATCATAAAAATACAAAACTCAGGATAAGAGCCCTCCCCCCCCCTTATTAATTATTTAGGAGTACAGCTCTGGACACAATATATTTCTTCGATCAATTTATTTGATAGAGAATAAATGCGTTACGGTAAAAAAAAGTTAAAAAAATGGTTATGAACTGTCTTATGAGCACATATGAAAAGGTACCACACCAAAACAATATTTTAGATAATTCGTGTTATGTCTTGCTTAACTCCCATCATACCGTCCTTACAAAACTAGACATGGTTTCGGATCCAAGCTGCAACTCCTTTGTTAAAAGCAGTATCCCCCGAATTTCAACACTGAGTGTAAAGTAAAGTATCCGAGGTAAAGTGAGCTTTGTGAAAGCCGAAATGAGTATTCGAGAGAATTGATATGTTGTAGAGATAAATATAAATTTGGTCAAATATTTGTTTTTAGAAATTTTTTGCAGAAGGCGAGATAATTGAAATAGGTCGGTAATTGCAATATTTTAGTGGGTTATCTCTATTATCTTGGAGCCACATTTTCTAAGTTTAACATTGATGGAAAGGTATTTAGTTTTATTCAGTGATTAATGAAACAGTATAAGGGACTAATAATGAATTTTGACAAATCTTTAATACACAATTATTAGCAATATCCTAGGATTTAGTTCGCATCCAGTTAGTGTTATAGAAATCCATGAACAGGTTAATTACCAAACAAATCCTAATTATTATAAAAATAGCAGTACTTGCTTAAATTAAAGCATTAGCGCCAATAATCTATTTCGCACGCTCTGAGTGGCCAATTATATAGAACGCTTGAATATTCACCGACAGGTTTTGGGGAACTGAGACTTAAAATTTTAAAAGTTTGGTTCAATGCGATGCTGCAGGAGCTCAGTATAAATCTCTCAAGGATAATTGTTAAGTAATGATAATAAATGGGCTTCTATCGTGTTCATTTATGTAAAATTTTTGCCAAAATTCCTGGAAAATCCTGTTCATTTGGCTTGTGATCAATTTTTCGTAAATAAACTTAGGATAAAATCTCAGTGGAATTAGTCTGATTTTCAACTAAGCTCACTTTTAAAAATGTTAGTCTTCGAAAGTGTAAATTTATTAAATTTATTTCTGACTTTGAATTTTTAAAATATTTCTATTCAATTTGCATTATACTATAAATTAAATATCTGCTAAAATATAAACATCGAACCTGGTTAGAATGAAATAGTTAATGAAATCTTGTTTACAAATAGATGCGATTTTTAAGATCTTTTAGACAGATAAAGGAGGTGTTTTTACGAGAAATTTTGTTTGTCACTTAAAAGATAACTCTGAGAAGATACTCAATTAACACATCAAGTACCACTTGGAGTATTCAAGTTCAAATACATTCATTAACCAAAAAGCCATTAAGTGTAATTTATGCCAACAGTTTTGAGCTCTTATGTAAACCATGTCGTCATTAACGTTTTTCTAATTGGTAAATAATAAATTTTTATTTAAGAAGAAATTTTTAATAAAGGTATTCTACGGTTACTTATAGTGTCTATTGTACAAGTATAATGCTTGATTTTAAATCTTTCCAAACAATATTTTGGTTTTTTTGTGCATATAGACACACTTCTGAGCAATCCAACTTGTTGTAGAGATTGTAATGAAAATCTGTTAAATTATTGTATTACAACAAAACAAACAAATTACAACCTACACGAATCTTTTCATTTATTTTGTGACGATTTAACACTGAATAGATCATTGGAATACAATCGCCTTAGACCACATTCTCAAGCAATTTTCTCAAAACCTATTAGGACTTCTGGTAATTTGATATATCTATTTCTAAATGTGCTTTCTTGTTATGGTAGAAATTTGTGATAAAAATTAGTGTTGAAGCATGTTCAATGAAACATATGATTTTACAAAAATTTTATATTACTTCCCATGCCTAATCTTATCACATAATAAAATGGTGTTAAGCCCAGTGCAGAAATAACTAGCCTCAATTATTATGTTTTCTGTTAATAGTCTACCGAAGTCCCGTCCGGCGCGATTTACACGAAGGCAGAAGTCAGATGAAAATAAAAAATTAGATGATTCTTTTTCGATTGGTGCTTCCCGTGTTAGATATCTACATTATTTAGTGAGTTATGAGCATTTAAAAAATTTTTATAAATCCATCACAAATTGTAAAAAAATTGAGCAAATTATAGTGTGGTTGCGTTGGGTGAGCCTCGTACTGTAACGAAATCTCTTTCCCTCTAACAAAGGTTGTTTGGCATAAAAAAGTTGTAATGCTCGTAGTCCCCAAGCACTAACTAAGGGTTGTAGCAAAAAGAGATGACGGTTTAGGAGTTGTATTTGAGCTTGGAATGGTTAGGTAAATGTCTCCAAGCCTACTCTGCTTCTTACTACACAGATTTAAGTTTGTTTCGTTTTGTTTGCTGTTATAAAACGCGTTCTCTTCTCTAAGAGTGATTTTTTTTAAATAAGAGCAGTAAAAACTTGGGTTAAACCTTTGAAATGTTTTATGCAAGGACGGCTAAATTAGCCCTATCAATGAAATCACAGAAAAACTTAATCAGATGGATACTCAACAACAACTAAACAACTTGGTTTCTGTCAGGTGTTCCAGACCATTCTCAAAATAGATCCGCCGATGTTCCTGTTATATCATAAGATGTGCTTTCTGATTCTCAACGTTCTGTTGTTCTGGAGAATTCTTCTTCTTCAATACAGTTCTTCATCAAGGTTGCCGATCTTTGGATATCGGTCAGAAATGTTTCATGGATTCTTTTAGATCAAACAAATGGCACCAGATAAATTCATTCATACTTATATTAAATTTTTAAAAATGAGCTATAAATTCACTGTTATTTTCTTGTACATATCTAGTGATATACGTGTGCACCAATCACATTACACTATGGGAGCTAATTACATTTGGGATGTATAAGGATGTTTATTTTAAAATTGTGCTTATTGCAGGCCTATTTTCAATCTGAATTAATCAGCTGCTGTAGCTTACAGAAACTCCTGAGCATATGTATTCGTTGGGAATTGATCCATGTAATTTTTGTTGATTGAATAGGATATTCATTGGAGAATATTCAATCCACGCAACTCTGTTCTCAATGCCATCCCCCTCGAATACACTCATTTATCTCCGCAGCTTAAATCCATTGTCTCAAAAAAAGAGTGCGCTTCCTACTCACCACTACTGAATTTATGATGGTCCGTTAATATTAGAGCTGCTATGAACACTCATTTTTTGGTTTCCACATCTATTCCCTGCAATTTTGCTTAGCTAAAGATAGACGTCAACTCATCTCTACTTATGGAAAGATGCCACATTTTTCTTTATCGTTTAAGAACAAACAACATGTTCTTCTAAACATATAATGATTTTCATTATCTTTCTGATGCATGACATCCTCGCTTTGCAATTGTTCGGTTCTTTCGCATCTGATTAGTTCTTCCCTGTTTTCCATGCATTGGTCATCTCCTTTTTTTAAAATCTACTGAAGCTTACTGGGTTGCCTCTTCTGTTAATGCTTTAGGGATAATCCTTTCTGATCATATTTACGGTACGTTTGTCATTGTCTATGACATCATGTGACATATGCACTATGTTAATTCTTTTTGTCGATACAAATTCAATCTATATAAAAGTCAATATCGTATAAAAATATGTTATTTAGGCTTACTTCACTATTAAAGCACTTTATATTCCATTCATGTATAATCGGAAAATAATAAAGATAAACTTTTTGTATTTTTGTAACTCTTTATATGTATAACAGAATGTTGAAAATATCAAACATTGTGAAATCATATCATAATACCATTGGCACCATCATTAATAGCAAGTAACTACTGTCATATGTACATTGACCTGTCATTATAGCGTAATGATTGTGTGTTGTGTAGGAATCTTAACTTTGTTGTGTACACAGCAGAGCAAATTTGTGGAAAATAAAATCCAGCGTCCCAAAGTTTATAAATTTATATTTAATAGAAGCATACTGATCTTAAAATTGTGCATTGAGTTTTCAAATTTATTACCAAATTTTGTAAGCGCATTATTTCTACTAATGTCAAGTAACTAAAAAAGTACAATCCCATGAGTTATGAGTAATATCAATGCGAGCAGATATTAACTATATTTTAAGTTAGGCATCAAGTCTAAACTGGCCATGAAAAATTTTACAAAATGTAAATGCATAGCGAAAAATATTTATATTTTCACTAGTGCAGATTTTGTAAAAATTTGCGCTTCTCACCCTTTGCACATGGTTATTTGTATTTTATAGTTGTTTAATTAGAAGAGAGTGACATTAGATTTTAGCCTTTAGCATAAACATTTATATTTAATTGTGGTTGATAAATTTTTCGTACATATTCTTTTTACAGCTCATAGTGTTCCGAAACAAGACAGGCGTAGTAGCAAATTGCTTCATATCTTAATGAAAGAACATAGCAATTCAAAGGAGTCAAGTTCTTCTGTTGAAAGGTGTGGTCATATGTCGTTGATCGTCAGTTAGAAGCGTATGCATGATTTTATGACATAGAGAAAATCTCAGTCTTGATGAATTGAGCGATCGAAATTTTTGACAAATGCATTTCACTACCTAAGGTTTTCAAATTCATTAATTTTTTATCAAAAACTATTTAATTCAATCAATTCTGAAGACCTGACGAGGAGACATTCCACTAGTTCCCCTTGTATATAGAAAAATCAAGTTCTGATTCTGATAGTGCCCTTGATATTTGGGCTGAAAAGATTACCTTTGACAACACAGATCTCAGTTCAGGGGTGGAAACGGGTTTGGTTAACTTTCATCTAGTGTCCGCGTTGAAGGTTTTTTCTTTAAATCGGGACATTTAATAAAGTTGACATTAATTACTGATTGCATGTATAGGTTTTTGAGTGATTGAAAGGGGTGTTGCATGTAACTGTTTTGTCGCATGACACCTAATGCATAGCAAAGCATTCGGTTTTCCCACTGCTGGCTACATATTTTTGCGTGACGTCACATATATTTTTTGTTTTTTTGGAAACATGTTGCCGTTTTCAAACCTAATCTCCATTAAAATTCATCTAAGCTGCCTTAAATGGTAGCTTGCACTACATAAAATACATTTTTCAAGTTTTAGCTTGTTCCTTCAAAATTTTGGCATTGTAAGCGATCGATATCTGTTTGGACTGCAAATTAGTTTCATAACTGATCAAGGGATGGTCTGGAAATATTCATTTACTTGCTATTATATTATGTTCTACCACTTTACTAAGTTTTAGTTTTTGAATGGTTCCTAGGCCTAAGCCACCTCTCCTGTTTTGAAAACCAAAAATTTTCAGCTGAGGTCATTAAGTGTTTTTAAATTTTTTGTCCCTTTAATACATTGTAAAACTAATCGTTCCACAATTATTATTATAATTACTGTACTTTTTAAAATGAACTTCCCAATTATTATGTTAGTAATTCATAAATGAGATATCAAATCAATATATCACTACTTACAATAAATATGATCCTTCAGTTATTCCTTCTAAGACAAAGTATAAGCTATTGGCTGCAAACTGAAATTTTGTCTGAACAGGCCAATGAATGCTCAAAAAGTCCTCCAAGAATTTCATTCTTAAGTAATATAAAATTTGCAAAACAAGACTTTTGTCATTATTACATTAAACATATTTGTAAGGAGGCAACCAGCAATTTTTTCATAAAAGGCGCCTACTTATAGGCGCCAACGTATAGTTAACCAAAGTCTAACTAAAACTAATTTTTCTCTTTTTTGAAATGGGAGCTTTTTAACTCATTGTAACTGTTGCAAAATTTTATTCAATGTAATTATTTACAAATTTATTTTTTGTTTTGGCTTTGTCAATAGGCCTTAGGTAAATGCAATTTTAATACAAGAAAACGCTGAAAGATTACTAAAGGAATTCTGTAAATAAAATCTTCATTTTCTTCTTTAAAACATAAATATATATATATATATTATGTAGGTTAGATATCATATTAATAATATTGCGTGAAGATTACAAAAAAACCAACTGATCAAGTACACTTAAATTTTAATATTACAAAGCACCATTACAAAAACAGCATATAAATAAAAAATGTTTATTTACTTGAATTTATGTCAATGTTTGATTGAAATGGGAGGCTCTAAAAAGAGACAAATTCGACGGAAGTTTCATTTTCTCAAATCATAACATGAATAATCTCAATATGGATTTATGTGAATTTCAACCTCTATGATTTCCGAATGAGAAAACTACTGATGTCCAGATGTAGAAGTATCAGTGCTAAATGCAATGCGTTTGTTACAAAGGTCTTCAATGTGATTCGTTGCCACAAATGAATGTGCTAAATATTATAATTGATACTGCAATATGATTGGCTGTAATGTTAAATAAAAATATTGCTATAACTTTTTAAATAATGATTTCCTAAAAAGAATAGCAGATTTTGAATCAGCGAAAAAAACTACATCTAATAGCATATTTTTTTAAGGAATTGTCTATTCTGTAATTTCACCCAATTGACGATTATGATGATGATGCTGTATATTTGTCTAAACACTTACAAAAAATAAAAACAAATACACTTTACAATGCTAAAAATTCCTAGATTATTTGTGCATTAAACTTCTTGTGATTTTTATTTATTTATTTATTTATTTTTTATTAATTTATTGTTACTATGTTTAGAAAGGATAATTTTTCAGCACTAGTGTTGCTCATTTATATTAACCATGACATTTAAATTTTCAAGAACCTAGTACATTCATTTTTAGAAATTTTATCTATATCACAACTAATTAATGCACTAGAATTTATATAATTTATATAATTTAGTTGCATCGTTTTTTCACAGCTTAACGAAAGTTTTTTATAGCAAAGCCAATCCTGCGGTGTATCTAAATTCAGTTGTAAATTGTTAAATGTTTGTTTATTATGAGAAGCAAAATGGAGATTTGTATCATCAGCAAAAAGAGTACTCGATGCATTTAAATGAGTTGGTAAGTCATTAATATATAATAAAAACAGAAATGGTCCTAAAATCGATCCCTGAGGTACACCATATTTTATCTCTATCAAGTAAGATTTATTAGAGTCGTCACATACATATTGATAACACTGATTAAGATAACTTTCAAATAATTTGAGTATATGGCCCCTACACCAAAGTTATTTAGATATTTAATAATAATTTATGATCAATAGTATCAAATGCTTTTTTAAGTCAATAAAAACTTAAGACGAAAATAGTTTTTGATCTTTTAAATTTCGTACATTTTCAACAAATTTCATTAATGCTATAGTGGTATTGTGATTTTTTCTAAACCCAAATTGATTAGAATTGATTCATTTATGTTTGTTTACATAACTAACTAATCTATTGCATATAAGTCTTTCAAAAATTTTGCTAAATTGGTCTGTAATTTGAAGGTTTGCATATATTTCCACATGTATGTATAGGTATGATCTTAGCTATTTTTATTTTTTTAAATGCACTGATTAAATATATCTGTCATCGGATTTAAAAGTATTGGTGATAAGGCTTTAATTACTTTAGATGATATACCATCACAACTAGTCTATGATTTTGATTTAATATTTTCAATAACATTTTGTAATTCTATGCTTGTTATAATGTTGAAAAAGATGGAATTAGGATTTTGTCAGTTTGGTATGAATGCAAACTTGGAGGTATATTTTTTGCCAAGAAGATCCAACATTTACAAAATAGTTGTTGAATTTAGTACAATCGATATAATTCTTATTAGCATTTTATTTTTCCTTCCTGTTATATTATTCAAAATAGAATAGAATTGATTTAAAGCCTTCTAATACAGTATTAATTTTATTAGTATATATTTTCATTTAATGTTTCATACTCTAGATGCCACTTTATATCTATAATGCAAAAAGCCGTTAAAGTTTTTTGTACATTTATTTTGTTTAAATTTCCTATAAGCTAAATTTCGTTTTGTTACTAAATTTTTTACTGAATTATTTATGAAGTTTATAGAATAATTTTTTTGAATTTAACAATCTTAAATTTTTCAATTGTTTCTTGTAATATGTCAAGGAACTTAGAATATATCATATAAGCATTTGAAAAAGTGGTTATGTGTATATCTTTAAATCACTGCATTAAAATAAACATACAATGTAATAGTTTTTCATTAGAAAACAAGAATGAATAATATGAAATCAATGTCTTTTTATTGCATTTATAATCAGTTTTGCATGTTATAGATATAGGAATATGATCAGTAAAGATATTGTTAAGTAAATCAAAAGACACTATGTCGTCCATTTTTAAATTTGTAATTATATGATCTAAACACAAGCCATTATTATTGTGTGGACAAGTAACGTCATGTAATAGAAAGTTAAAGTTATTTGCGGATATACATTGTAAATATGAATCACTAATGGGTGTTGCTATTAGAGTATCAAAGTAGAAATGGGGAGCANATTGTGTGGACAAGTAACGTCATGTAATAGAAAGTTAAAGTTATTTGAGGATATACATTGTAAATATGAATCACTAATGGGTGTTGCTATTAGAGTATCAAAGTAGAAATGGGGAGCAGAAGGCTATCACACAACTTTGATTCTGATTGGTTGAGAGGCGGTCATGTGACAGGGTCTCTGATTGGTCAAGCGTCAGGTTGTGGATAATGACGGAGGGATTTTAGTGACGTCATATGCTTTACAAGTTTAATAATTTTCCATAAAAAATTCCAGCGTAATTATTGACTCATTTTTGTGACATTTTAAGGCCCAATTTATAAACACATGTTTGCTATAGTGACTAATTTATATGGTTAATTTCATTACATGTTTTTTAGTTAATATGCCTGGCTATATCACATGTTATGCATGCTTACACTCGTTTGCATACATTGGGTTTACATCGCATTTGTGATAATGCATTGCTGGCTAATTTATCCATAATAATTCCTGATGGTTCAACTGTTTACAGTGTACAATGTTTAACACGTTTCTAGCATTACATGTAAAAAGCTGCATTCCGTTTTTGTCAAAACACAACCCTATCACACATTACGTTTTTGATGACTAATTTTCCATAACTTCGAATGCTTACACGAATATTGTTTAACTAATTTTCCAGAAACTTTCAAAAAGACTACATTTTGTTTTCGATGTACACTATTTCATTGTAAAAAATTCCATATGTTTAATTCATTTTGACAAAACGGGGAAAAATATTCATTATAATTAAAATGTATAATACACGATAAAAACAAGCTACATTTTCAGAAAGAGTAAACAGGGTTTTATGCATAAAGGCACATTTTCATTTCCTAAAAATTATACATGCAATGTTATTAATATAATTTATACATACAAACACTTGCATTTTAATATACAATATTATAATATATTAGTTTTTACATGGCGATCTTCTTCTCTGCATTTCTTTTAGGTTTTTATGGATTTTTTGGGTTGTACACATTTGTAGAGTAATACATCTTTTCTCGACTTTCCACGTTTTTTTCACTTTATTTTGGTTTATTAGGGTTTATGTAGCTGTGTGTTTCATGCGTTTTCTGCTTTCACTACTTTGCCGACTTTTGCATGATTTTTTCACTTTTATTTGGTTTATGACTTTGCATGGGTGTATACAACATTACATGGGTTTTCTAGCTTTCACTGCTTTTATTGAGTTTTGTACGTTTTTCACTTTTATTTGGTTTATGGCTTTGCATGGCTGTATACAACATTACATGGGTTTTCTGGTTTTGTAAATTTAATGTGTAAATACAATGACACATTCATTATTTATAGCTGATGACGATTTTTCCATAATTAGATATGATTTCCTTTTGTTAAATTTGTAAACTCCATGATGCATTCACCAATCTAAATGCACAATTGTTTGTAAATAGTGTATTATTCACATGCAAAAATATAGGAATGGGGTATTTAAAAGTTAGAAAAATACAAGTAAAATTTTACATAACAAAAATAATGTGTATAATACATTCACATTGCTAGTTAAAAATATGAATTTAAACAAAATAATTCCATTCAGTCAATTGGAGCAATTAAACAAAACGGATTAAAACAATTTGAGTTCTAATAATAATTCAAAATTTGTAATTTAGTTGTTAGTTATAAATAAGAAATTAAACAAAATAATTATATTAACTCAATTTCAGGTTAAAGAAAGGCAATTAAAAAGATTTTAGTTCTAATAATTCAACATTTGTTAGTTGATAGTTAAAAACTATTATGTACATATCAAATCTAATGACCATATATATGCGACTATGTCCATATATATATATATATATATATATATATATATATACTGTATATATATATATATATATGTATATATAACATGTAGCGTGATTTATAATTAGTGAATGCTCCCTATGTATAAATTTAAGATTTAATGTTATTATTTTAACTAGATTTTACACCTCAGTCATATAACTAGGACAATGCTTTGTAAAGTGGGTGCCACATGGTTAGCATTTTGACTACAGTCAAAATTGGGTTTTGCATTCTTTTGTCTATTAGTCAAAAAATTTGACTAATCGTAAACCGCAAAAGTCATTTTTTGGGGGTGCCACACGGATAGTCTTTTGACTATAGTCAAAAAAGTTTTTTTTTACTATAGTCAAAAGACTAATCGTGTGGCGCCCCCTTAAGTTTATATTTCAGTTGTTGCAAATATTCAAGCATGATGAATGTAGCTTTATGAACAGTATTTTGAGTATACTACAGCATTTGCATTTCAATATCACATTTCTACAGAACGTAGCTACAATGATAACATTTCCAAATTATGTGATGTCAATTTATGGGGATTCGAGTACAATCCAAATTATTAGTTGACTCCGGAATTTTAGATTTCTCTAGTAAGTATATTATATTGTCAATATAGTCTTCATTCCACAAGAACCTCTTAGATATAAATGGCGAACCGTCATCCATTGTAATGCAAATGCAGTCTTACTATGAAAGCGCGCACAATTGTAATCCAATTAAATTCAAGTGCTATTTAAAACCTAAAACAACGTGCCGAATTTGCCCACATGGGCCCCACCGTTAGCCCTACATCGAAAAAAATAATGCTAAACATTTCTGTCAATCATCTAAATTCCACTAAATTGAGTAATTTGCCCACGTGGGCCCCACCATTTGTCCACGTAAATTGTTTACTGGTTTTAATTCCAAATTCACCACTTGTCGATAATACCCCGTTTACACGTGACATGAGACATGCATGTCTTGTGTTTTCAACGAGCGAATGTCACGTCTAAACACCCAAAACACGCGACATTCAACCACTCAAGTAGAGAATGTCGCGTGTTTTGGGTGTTTAGACGTGACATTCGCTCGTTGAAAACACAAGACATGCATGTCTCATGTCACGTGTAAAAGGGGTATAATTTCTTTTGAACTTACGATCTCATTATTATTGGTAACATATGCGATAGATATTTACACATACCATTACGATTTGGAACGCCATGTTTTCTGAAATCATATTTATAATAGATGATGTAATCTTATAAAGTCCTTTGATGTGATGCGAAACAATTGAATTTCGACTCAGCTTTCTCCAATCCAAATTATTATTAAAATATGAGTAGTTAAGTTACAACTAACATTTTGAAAGTTTTAACAATTATATAAATCAAAATAAACATCAGCAAAACATGCTATTAAATGAAACAAGAAATAAATATCTGATGAAAAAAATTTAGAATTTCATAATTGGAGTAAAGCATATTGTGTATTATATATATATATATATATATATATATATATTTATATATATATATATAT
>CABFPE010000627.1:27485-43260 GCA_900660155.1 Hofstenia miamia | reverse complement strand
GTTATTCCTTTAAACTCTGAAAACAGCTAAGAAATCTGAACAAGATTCAATTAGTATTGCCTTTAAAATTTATGAATATATTGCGCGACATTTGTAACATTTACATATATTGAATTGTATTATTTTAATCAATTTCACTCATAGAGATTATTAATGACTTCTATTACGTATTAAGCAATATAGTGCAGCTAGATAGTGTACAACAAACACCCATTTCTATGAAATAGAGCTGCAATGAATGGAACTGTCCTTGAAAAGCACTTGAAGTTCGTAAAAATCGACTGATACATTGTTCGCAGTTTACAATAAAAGTATTGATTAAATCGGAAATCGACAAACATTGCCACATGGAGCTATTGTTGTGTAGGAGAGTAATATATTTTTTATGACTACAGCGTCAAAATTGAATTCACAGTAACCTTCCAAAGTTATTCTACTCCAACGTTAAAATTGCTTTGCTCTAGGCATGTCAATGACATAATTCATTTGTTTACATAAAGCAAATATTGAAATGCTATTAAAGTGGTATGTTTTTATCAATTACATTAATCGCTCTAAAAATAGGGAAAATTAAAAAAATTCCAAAATTAAAAATCAGTTTATCATAGAGCTATTCAGCACGCATCGAATGGTATTTAAACTGTATCGATAGTATAAAAAGTCATGGAGGTATAGGTATCCAAATTTACTCTACTCTATTAATTATAATAATCGAATCTTACGAAAGTGTAAATTGAAAATTTGTTTTGGCCCTTACTTTGCAACCAGTATAGATAAATTTGAAAAATAAAAAATATTTTCATCAGTTGTAATTGTTAAGCAGAAATTCAAAAGTTGTAATAAACTAAAGTGTTGATATCATAGCCTAAAGGAAATAATAACTAAAAATATAATATTAACTATGTAATATAGAACTAAAAGAGCTCTAAAGAATGCTGAAAAGAGCTAAGGAGTTGAACAAGAATCGACAGAGTACTGGCTGTCCTAAAGTAGTGTAACACTGCGGATGTATGGCATACTTTGAACTCATTTGTCAAAAGATCGAAACTGAGTGAAATCAAATAAACAGCTGCAAGTTCACCAGAAGAGGTCCGGCAATCTTAATTCGTTTCGTAATATAGAAATATCAAATTGGAATCACCTCTACAAAGAATTATTTTTGAAAATTCTAACGAATTTTTGAAAAGTTCTTTACTAAATTTAACCTCATTCGTCAAAACATTGACTGGGTCAATTTCGAATTTTAATGGCTGAATATATGCAGCAAAGCTTAATTTACTCATAATTGTTTCGTAACGCAAACAAATTGCAATATTAAAAGTGCTATAGCTCTAAATACCAAATTTTCCTTTTTTTCATACTAATTTTGATATTTTACGACGCCATCTAGCGAATTTTGAAAATAAAAATTTCGACTAATGATAATTTTGCCCAATTTGACGTTATTCTGAAGCACGTGAAAAACTGAGTTTACCTATACTGTTTGATAGAAGAGAAATTATATGTGGCAAATTACGGAATAATATTCAGAAGTCATCAAACCACTTCGTTACCTTGTTCCTCAGGCACGAACCCATCTTTATTCTTTGCGCGCTCAACGTTCCCATGATACTTTTGTTAAAACGAATCGCCTTGGATCCTCGTTCATTTACTCACATATAAGAAAGGGCGTTTCATGATTCATACGACATAACCTACAGAGTTTCTGTTTTGCACCCCCCCCACGTATTTTGTTCTTGTATAATGTTTGTGGTTTATGTATTATATTCTCTACGCATTCCACTTTGACCCTTTGGTCACCAGCATTGTTGCAAAGTACACACATTGTTATTATTATTATTATTATTATTATTATTATTATTATTATTATTATTATTATTATTATCATTATTATTATTATTATTATTGTATAGAATTGATAATTGATACATAGAAAATTCTTATAATCCAGTAATAAACTTCAAGCAAATGGCTATAATAACTAAGTTATTCGAACAACAACAACAAAAACAAATTATCATACTATGTTCAGAGCCCGTATATCCGGTCGGTGCCGTAGTATAAAAGCCCGTGCTCTTATTCATTTGTCCGTGCCGGTACGGGCAGTACCCTAGGTTATGCTGTGACAATATAATTTCAATAATCTAATCTATTAAAAATGGTTAGCTTGTGATTAGTTTGTTAATAATTTATCTAAAATGCATAAGTAATGTTTAAATATGCATATGTAATTGAAAAAATATTATTTTCAATTGTGAAAATCAGATCAAATACTAAAAACATATGAATGACAATTTTTTATTAATTTAATACTCGAATTACTGCAATTTTGCTTCCATAATAATTAAATAACTGCAATCAAAAGCATATGTGTCTCATGATTTAGTGTTTACACGGTGACAGAGTGACAGAAGACATACAATAAAATTAAAATTATTTGATCTACATCTATTTTATAATTACCCTACTTGAGAGTTCGTGTGTCTTATGTTATTGGTGTTTACACGCTACATATGTTTTGAGATAATTGGAGACAGATCTGTCTTATGTCACGTGTAAANATTATTATTATTATTATTATTATTATCATTATTATTATTATTATTATTGTATAGAATTGATAATTGATACATAGAAAATTCTTATAATCCAGTAATAAACTTCAAGCAAATGGCTATAATAACTAAGTTATTCGAACAACAACAACAAAAACAAATTATCATACTATGTTCAGAGCCCGTATATCCGGTCGGTGCCGTAGTATAAAAGCCCGTGCTCTTATTCATTTGTCCGTGCCGGTACGGGCAGTACCCTAGGTTATGCTGTGACAATATAATTTCAATAATCTAATCTATTAAAAATGGTTAGCTTGTGATTAGTTTGTTAATAATTTATCTAAAATGCATAAGTAATGTTTAAATATGCATATGTAATTGAAAAAATATTATTTTCAATTGTGAAAATCAGATCAAATACTAAAAACATATGAATGACAATTTTTTATTAATTTAATACTCGAATTACTGCAATTTTGCTTCCATAATAATTAAATAACTGCAATCAAAAGCATATGTGTCTCATGATTTAGTGTTTACACGGTGACAGAGTGACAGAAGACATACAATAAAATTAAAATTATTTGATCTACATCTATTTTATAATTACCCTACTTGAGAGTTCGTGTGTCTTATGTTATTGGTGTTTACACGCTACATATGTTTTGAGATAATTGGAGACAGATCTGTCTTATGTCACGTGTAAACAGGGTATAATAATAAAGCGCAAATGAAAGTGTTTGCACTAGTGATGCATCCAGACAGATCAAAGCAAAGGTTTTTGACATAAGTAAACAATATGGATTTATTGACTTTGTCCTCCATAGTAATAAAGAATAGGTTTATCATTTATGTTACATATGGATCCAATCATTTGATGTAATTTTACAATAAGTAAGTTATCTAAGAAATCATGAATAATTTAAGAACTACTGATCACATCGGCTCAAGCTAGGCACCATTGC
Organism: Hofstenia miamia; assembly: GCA_900660155.1. NCBI lineage: Eukaryota > Metazoa > Xenacoelomorpha > Acoela > Hofsteniidae > Hofstenia > Hofstenia miamia. The sequence continues at coordinate 39,740 of CABFPE010000627.1, read as the reverse complement.
TTTTTGATGTAAATTTCCATCTAAAACACCTTTTAGAAAATATATAAATGTTGAATTTGCTTTAATGTTAGAGTTGGTTTCATGAATATAGAATATCATTGAATTTAGATTGGGGAAGCTGAAAATTCATGAATAATTTAAAACTACTGATCACATTGGCTCAAGCTAGGCACCATTGCTTTTTGATGTAAATTTCCATCTAAAACACCTTTTAGAAAATATATAAATGTTGAATTTGCTTTAATGTTAGAGTTGGTTTCATGAATATAGAATATCATTGAATTTAGATTGGGGAAGCTGAAAATTCATGAATTATTTAAAACTACTGATCCAATTACCTTCAAACTGGGTGCAAATTTTTTCAAATGTAATTGTTGGTTAAAGCACTATTCAGAAAATATGAACTGTACATTTGCCTGAAAATTACAAAATTATTTAACATGGAGTGCTATACGCATCCATAAAAATGCTGTTCATATTTTTAGGAGTTTTGTAGAAAGTTATCATCTATTGAAAAAAATATTTGTTCAAAAATTATAGACTATGTTTTGTAGGCTGACCCTAGGAACATTTAAAGCTGCTTTGTGCTGCTTTTCATCACTTTGAGGCAAATTTTTTGCGCCATAGCAGCGCTGGTTTGGCACCTTTTTTTGTTTTTGCAGCGCTACAAAGAAGCACTGCAATAACGCAAATTTCTACGCTTCATTAAAGCTGCAATGTAGCGATGTAGCAACACAAACCAGCAATTTTGTGATGCATTACCAATTTGTTTACATCACTGTTTCATCAAATTTTTCATTAGCTAAAAAGCACTAACTATTACAGAAATTTTAAATGAATGGAATTATTGCACAATTTGAACAAATAAGGAAAAGGGCTCTAGTGCAAAGTCAAACACAAAACATTAATATGATATCGAAATTTTTATTCAATTTGCATCAAAACTGACCATGAGCTGGATCTAATATAACATATAATATCACTCAATATTTCAAAATTTTACATTCACTAATCTGTTCTTTTTATTGTGCTTTTTGTTAAGTTGATGAAATATTTTTGAATTAATATCCATTAAAGCAACTAAAGTACAAAATTAGATGCATAAACAAAAATATACCTAAATCTTCATTTAATAAATTACGTCTAATGTAGAAAACATAAAAAATCGATTAATGATACGCAATGTTAGAAATAAAGGATATGGATCCAAAGCTCATGGTAAATGAATATTTTTAATTATAGAGTAATCATGGCTCTCTTAACTTAGTTATGAGAGTCATTACTCACGAGTGTAATCAATTTAAAAAGGAAAATCAATTGAAAATATTGCAAAAACATTGCTTTTCATTATAAGATGTTTGATTTCAGGCAATACAATTTTAACTAGTATAAATGAGGCCTCAGTGCATAGCCTATTGATTTGTTTAAAATAGATAGAGTGTATAAACAATTTCTTAGTTATCATAAATATTGCCCATGTTTTCTTCTCTGTTTCTTTTTTCTAAAATATAATTTAATATTAAAGGTTAAGAAAACTAAAATATTTCTAATATACCTCCCAAAAATTCCATTGCAATAATTCCATTAATTCGCATTAGCAGCTCAGGTGCATTTTCTAAAAACTTCTTTACATATTCATCCACAGGGGGGGAGCACTGCCCCCCTTAAATATAATTTTTTGAAATTTTCATTTAAAAATACTTGCACTTGTACACAATTTCAGACTAAATTTTACAGAACAATAATGTTTTTTGAAAATAAATGCCATGGTGATATAAACAATTTGCAATACTAATAGACTGTGAAATATAATCATCTGTGTTTTGCCAGTAGACTTAAGCTGCAAGAAAACAATCTGTTCTATTCATTTTTCAGAATAAATTTATGCAGGATTTGAATAAATTGGAAAGAAACATGCTTACTAGTTAATAAAAGTGTATGCTGCACTTTTTATTTTTGAACAAGTTCTTGTTGTAGCATAGTACAGAAATCTGGAAAAAAATCCGCAGTGTGGTACAAAAAATCTTGACAAAATTTTTACACAAATCACTAGCATAGCACAACCTTAATATACATATGCACATAAGGCAAGTTGCTAAAACAATAACTAAGGGTAATATGTAAAGGTATAAATTTAATTTGGAGATGGCCTCAGACATGTTTAATTTTTATTTCTGGTAACAGAAAATTGGAGTTTCTGAAATGTTGAAGTACAGAAATACTTGATGTGAGAACTACATTTGGAAGGATCTAGGATGGGTTAGGAAGAATTGGCTGGCACTGTTTGAGTCAAAACACTCAAATTGAACACCAGAAAACATATGTGCTCTAGTGAGCCTTATAATAAAGCCTGTATAGGTTAATATTATTGTAACATATAATATGAAACATTTTTTCACAGAAAAATACTTCATCAAAATGTTCAATTTTAAAAAAATTTATAAAACTTAATCTCACATACGTCAATAAAAACCAGGTAAGACCTATTCCTTATATTGAGAACTATAGAATATTCCACTAAATGATTTCTTCCATAAAGTTTGAACTCTGTAAAAAACAACATAGTTCTCATTCTGAGATAATGTGATAGGCTGATGGGAATATTTTTCAATTATTATTAGCTAAGCTTGCAACTCTGCCAGTAATGTGCATAATGGGCTTTTTTCCAGTAAAGCTTCTAAATTAAATTTTGATGACAACTGCACAATGAATGCTTGGTTGCATTATCTTCACAATAACACTAAAATATATACAAAGCTGTGGATTTAGAATTTTCTCAGTAATCTAAGAAATCTTTAAAAGTTTGTTTTTCAACTATACAAATAGCATCAAGCTAATCATCTAAGAAGATCTCAAGTTTGTTTTAGCTGTTAATTAATAATACATTGGCTTGAAATCATTAGTACTAAGATTAAATTCTACAAATGCTTAACTACAGCATATGTTTAAAGTGGGAATTTGTAATGCCCACCCTTAAATATTTGCCTGGCTACACCACTGGTTGTACACCATTTCTTCATTGGGCAACATCACAGAATATATTGTAGAATCTAAATATTTCTGTTTAATGAAATACAAGAGAATAATCAAGAATGTTCAAAAAAGCTTGTTTAAATGTTTGATTAATATAATTTAAAAACTTATACATTAATAAAATATTTATTATTCTGGGTAAGCAAATAACACAAGAAATATTGCAACCAAATGGCCAATACAGCAATGAAGAATATAAATCAGGACTCTAGCAAATTGCAAAATTCTAAAAAGCAATCTTATTTTTGCTGTTGCCTTTTACTTCATTTTACAACATTTTACAAAAAGTGGAAGTCTATCAATGTGGAGAGCAATTTTAAGTTTGGATTTCTAAAAATGCAAATGTGTACAATTTACATGCTAGCTGAATGTTTCATTATAAAGAAAATATTTTTCTTAGCATTTGTAAATCTTTCCTTACATAAAAACTTTGTCCTATACTGTGATAAAAGAGTATGTTTTAATCTAAAATACACAAAATCTATCTGCAACATAAAACACTGCTATAGTTATTCATGTTTTTTTAAGGAGCACTCTAGCTTCTTTAGTTAAATTTGTCAACTGTGGCTGCAGAATAACCAATAGATGATTGATTGCAGAATGTGTGAATTAATGAAAAATTGATCTGAGCTCTTTTAAATATCATATTTAAAGAAAAAAATTTAATTTGGTTGAGGCATTTACTTTTATGCTGCCAACAACTTTAGTTTATGACTACAGTTTATTGCATTTACTTAACTATATTTGACCTGATTTAAAATTAAATTGCTTTATCATTGCTTCTACCTAAAGAAAAGGATTTACTAATAAAATACTCAACACCTTGGTATATTACTTTTTGGATAATTATTGTTGATCTAAGTTTATTAGAAAGGAAAGATTTTTATACAGTTTCTCAACCAGCTCAATGCAGTTTAATATCATAATGCTTAATTCAATACTATGATGGCAGTCATGGAGATACTACATCATAATATTTAAAGACACCGCCTTAAGAATAAATTCAAAGATTTTAATTTTAAGCATTTCTATGTAGTTATTTTGCATTATATTTACTTTTACATATATTATTAGCCTTATTATAGCCATCATAGTAAATGATTAGATTTTAACTTATTAAAAAGCAATTAAAATGCAATCTATTCTACAATATTTATTATAGTAAATTCATGTGAATTTAATCTGTGCATTTCTTGTTTATACACTGTGAGGAAAAATCAATTAAATATTGGACAATGTTATAACACAGTTATACACACTTATTAATTCCCTAAGTCTGTTCTTTAATACACTGTGATGATTTCTATTAAAATGTCTCCAATGCTCTGATTGGCTGTATTACTCTTTGTTTTTTGTGCCATGCCTTTTTTTTCTGTCAACTCTACTAAACAGTCACATTGAGATGTTCCATGTAAAATTTACAAGCTGTTGAAAAAAATTTACCTATTCTTTCAGATCAAATCACTGAATTAAGGGATATGTATGAAGCAGAAATATTATTATAACCTTCTTCCCAAAAATTTAAAAAGCTAAGTGATAGTGACAACACTGATAAGTTCTTGCAACTTTTACAAATGAACAGAATTAAAGGTTACCCTCTCATATTAAAAGTACTGGAATAAAAAGAATTTAAATGCATCAATGATTTAGAGAGGGGGTCATTAACAACTAATCAAATTCCTTTTCCATCAAACAACAGACACAATTTCTATTAATTCAAAGATGGGTGAAGTGCTATTTTACTTAAGAAGCAATAAAAAGAACAAAGGCTATTTTTTTTATAATCAAAAGCTATCAAATTTCTAAAGGTTGGGCTTTTTTTTTGATTAATTTTTATAAACTTGTTATAGAATTCCCTTCATTCAAACAGTGCTCAATTCCTATTAAGCAATTCCATACAAATATTTGTATTATTAAATAATATCAAGTCAAGTTTTCTGAATTCAGGGAATTATAATTTAAGCTTTCTAAAATTTTCTTAAATGATTTCTATTGGTTAATTTTTTTAAGTGGTTAGACTTTTCAAAATTTTCTAAAACAGTTTCTATTGGTAAATTTGTCTAACTGGTTAGACTTTTCAAAATTTTCTAGAATACTATTTTTATTACAGAATTTCTAGAAACAAAATTCTATTTGTTAATTTGTCTAACTGGTTAGACTTTTCAAAATTTTTTTATAACAAGTTTGTATTGACCACTTCGTATTTTGTAAATATAACTATGCTTCTTAATAAAACGTATTGCTCTTATATCTTAATATTTTTATATAAAGTCTGGTTGCCAATAAAATAATATTTGGTTTTAAGAGTTTGATGAATAGTGTTTTCAAATTCTAATTTTTAAGCAAAACATAAACCCTGTAATATGTCCTAAAAAGTGACACTTTTTTAAGAAATTATAATTATTTTTAATAGCATAGCAATATCTGCACCCTAAATTATATTTAAAAAAAATTGTGGAGAATTGAATGTGTATGACAACATTGGATACTTCCAAATAATATTCAAATAAGCTTGTTAAGCATTCTTCTCCTGGACCAATCAAACCAATTTCCTGGTCACATTTATTTTATATATAACTTATAAAAATGGTCTTCTCAAAATTAACCATATAAAAACATTAAATTTTTGTATTTTAAATTTATGTAATATCTATTTTATAACTTCATTGGACTGGTTAATTCACATTTCCTTGTTTCACTAAAACAGCCCATAGATTGTACTCCATAAGTTTCTTCAATTTCTCCTTTCTAAGTATTATTTACTGTTTTCAATATAATTGGTTAACTTACAATTTGAACTCTTTTACTCATTTTCTATATAAGGAAAAAATTAATTCAATAATTTGTATTTGGAAGGAGATATGTCAAATTTTGCAAACTAATCCATTTTATAAAGCCCTGAATCTTTTACAAACAACCAAAATGGACCATTTTCATGAGAAATATCATGCTGCATTACATCATTAGATGTAGCTAGTCCAAATATTAATTTATTTTATTCTAAACTATATGCAAGTTCCTGATTAATTTATTTGAATTTGCAAGTTGTTCTTATTCCTTTGGAATATTCCTCTAAAGAATACTTGTGTACCAATTACCTTATATTGACAATGTTGCAAATCAGAATTATAAAAATTTTTAAATTCAGTATCAAATTCCATTCATTTACTAATATCACTGTTGTCAGTACTACTATTTAATTCAATGTCATTCCAAAACAAATCAGTGGTGTCAAAATATATATTATTTAAGGAAAAAAATTTTCTTCTATTACTAAATTGTGTACAGACAATTCACCAAATTTACTAATGTAGAGTCTCTTGGGGATTCCGTTGATTTTATTTTTTATTAATGTTACTTTGTATTATTACGTCATCATGATGTTATTAGCTAGTTTTGATCTTAGCTTGCTGTTATTAATTTGATGTCCCCTCAATGGTGCTGATTATTGCTCAAATTTAATTTTATGAGGGAAACAGAATTTGATCATGTTAAACTACGTTGACATCTGAAGTATTGTAAACAAAGGCAGGTAATGATTAAACAATTGTATAAAACCTGAGGAAACTGTAGCAATAGCTTAATAGATTTTATCTACTCTCAACTGCCGTCTTTACCATTGTACTTTTTATTTATTTATTATCTTGATGAAACTTACTGCTTAAGATTGGCGACAATTCGGGAGTGCTTTCATTAGCATGGGGCGACATGTTGCTTCTGGGGGTCTGTTGATTACCCAGTCCGAATTGTGGACTCATTAAGTTATGCATATGGCTACGTATAAGGAAATAATAAATCTCTCTTTCGTAATTCAACATGTACATGCACTTATAAAACCTAACACTGTGATGATACCATGCTGTGGGCTAGCGCTAATATCTGGCAATTACAGATTATTTAATAGTGAGCTGAGAGATAACAATGAAAATGAGAGTTTGTGTTTTCTGAATTGAGATAGAAATTAAAAGTGAGACAAAGAGGGTAGCACCAGTCAATAGGTTAAGCACTTTACTTCTGGATGTTCTGCTTCAGCTGGAAGCCATAGGAATTGGTCATCTTGGTTCTTACCTAGAGTAGTTTCGTTACTTGGATGAATTACCAATGTTACATCTATATGTTATAAATTCTATGCTAATCCTTTTTCCAGAATCGTGGCTGTTCTGTAAACACTATTTAAACCTTTTGTGGAGTCAATTAAGTTTCTAGTTAAGTTTCCCTACCAGCCAACAATTCTACACTAATATGGACATAAACATCTTTTGTTTTTTCACAAACTACTGCAAATCTTATTGTTTTTACAGGCCATGTTTCTTCTGGTAATGTAAATAAAGTCAAGTTGCCAGACAAAATCTCACCAGTTCATAAAACATATTTACCTCTACAATGTACAAAGGTATTAATTATTGTATAGTAAACATCATTTTTTAAATGTAATACATTTATAATTCTTTTTTGATAAGATACAAATTCCTGAAACTGAAATGTAACTATGTGCATCTCTAACATTAATATAGCCATTTTCTATTGAAATTATGTCAAAACCTTTATCACTATAGCTAGGAAATTCTAAAGCTTGCTAATGGCTTTCAGTTTTAAAAAATTGATTTTTATAAGCAGCTCCAGTAGTTTCCAAAGTTTCTATCAAACCAAATAGCCATATTTTTTCAGAGAATTGTGATATTGCATGAGCCTTTGTAAAACCACGTTCATAATTTTTGGCAAATGTTTTTCCACCTTCAGTTCTTTCAATTAATTGAATACTCTTTTGGTAATTGTCTTGTAAATTTAAATAGAAATTATGCATAGACTCAACACAACATAATTGAGCATTGGATTTTTTAAAAATTTGCAAAATCTTGTTTTCATTGTTTGCAAGTTTTTTATCAACATAATCTTCCATTTTTTGTTTGTTAATAGTATCTTTTTCCTGTTCACCATCACAAACATTTATAATTTTCTCATTGCGCATATTTAANAAAAGATTATACCCTGATATATCTAACTTATTATTTTCAATCTGATTTATTTTGTATTTTATGAGTTTAACATCTGTTTCTATGTTAATATTGTAACCCTCTTTATAAGAATGTGTAGCTCCACTATTATTAAATCCCATTTATATAAGAGCTTAGAAAATAGTTTTTAATATATTCTTCATTTTTATATCTGTCACATTTTCTTTTGTAAAGATCATTAAGTATTGAGAAATAATCTCTTCCCTTACATCTTTCATATGTAAACCAAATACAATAGTATCCACATAATACACTAGAACTTTGTTGATACTGTGAACTGTTGTACACAGTATTGTCCTTAACATCTTTAAATATTGAAAAAATACTTTGAAATGGAGGTAGACCAAAACTATCAAAGTACTCAAGTTTAGCAGAGCCAAACTCTTTAGTATCCTTAAAATAATAAAATGCTATCCAATGTGTGCCAGTATTTGAAGAATGGTCTAAATTACAAACATAAAATCCAAAACCCAGATTTTTCAAAGTATTTCTAGAAAAGATCCTCTTAAAGTTTTTAATATTCTTCATAAATTGTAAAATATCAGAATTTGAAAGGGGATTACTAAAATTTAAACTGAAAAGTTTTTTATCTGCACTCCCTTTCCTTTAGGTGTATTTAATCNATGATTTTTTGATAAGATGCAAATTCCTGAAAGTGAAATCCAGCTATGAGCATCTCTAACATAAATATAACCATTTTCAATTGAAATTTTATCAAAAACTTTATCACCATAGTCAGGAAAATCTAAAGCTTGCTCATGGCTTTCAGTTTTAAAAAATTGATTTTTATATGCAGCTCCAGTAGTTTCCAAAGTTTCTATCAAACCAAATAACCATGTTTTTTCAGAGAATTGCGATATTGCATGAGCCTTTGTAAAACCATGTTCATAATTTTTAGCAAATGTTTTTCCACCTTCAGTTCTTTTAAATAAGTGAATATTCTTTTGGTAATTGTCTTATAAATTTGAATAAAAATTATGCATAGGCTCAACACTACATAATTGAGCATTTGATTATTTAATAATTTGCAAAATCTTGTTTTCTTTGTTTGCAAGTCTTTTTTTAAAATACTCTTCCATTTGTTTTTTGTTAATAGTATCCTTTTCCTGTTCACCATCATGAACATTTATAATTTTCTCATTGCAAATATTTAAATCTCTATTAAAAAGATAATATCCTGATATATCTAACTTATTATTTTCAAATTTATTTATTTTGTAATTTATGAGGTTAACATCTATTTCTATGTTATTATTGTAACCCTCTTTATAAGAATGTGTAACTTCAGGTATTCCACTATTATTAAATCCCATTTATATAAGAGCTTAGAAAATAGTTTTTAATATATTCTTCATTTTTATATCTGTCACACTTTCTTTTGTAAAGATCATTAAGTATTGAGAAATAATCTCTTCCCTTACATTTTTCATATATAAACCAAATACAATAGTATCCACATAATACACTAGAACTTTGTTGATACTGTGAACTGTTGTACACAGTATTGTCCTTAACATCTTTAAATATTGAAAAAATACTTTGAAATGGAGGTAGACCAAAACTATCAAAGTACTCAAGTTTAGCAGAGCCAAACTCTTTAGTATCCTTAAAATAATAAAATGCTATCCAGTGTGTGCCAGTATTTAAAGAATGGCCTAAATTACAAGCATAAAATCCAAAACCCCAATTTTTTAAAGTATTTCTAGAAAAGATCCTTTTAAATTTTTTAATATTCTTCATAAATTGTAAAATATCAGAATTTGAAAGGGGATTACTAAAATTTAAACTGAAAAGTTTTTTATCTGCACTCCCTTTCCTTTAGGTGTATTTAATCACATTCCTTTCCTTTTTTAACCTGAAGGTCCAATTTTCATTCCATTTCCTTTAGGTGTATTTAATCGCATACCTTCTCCTGGAATTGCTTGTTTTAATCCCTTTCCAAAGATTTTATTGACTGAATTTCTTCCCAAGGCTCCCATTGCACCAGTAACTAATGGTGCTACTGCATACTTTCCAATTAATGGAGCAGCTGCCATAAGTAAGGGGCCCAAAACACCACCATTTTTTTTCATTGCATTAAGATGTGTTGTAGAAATTTTAATATCACAAGCTTTATTTATTTTCTTCCCTTTTTCTAATTGGTTTATTTGTCTTTCTGTTAAAAGAAATGGAATGGAAGTTCCTTGGCTAGTATTACTAACCCTTAAAGTTGTCATTTGTATATAAAGAAAAAAGAAAATATTTTTCCAAATTTATTTTTCCTTAAAATGTTAAAGTAGTTTGATTTGATGTTGTATTCACAGATATGTCTTCTTCATACATAATTAATGCATAGAATTTAATTGGATCTGTAAGAACACCTTGTAAAGTATATCTAAATCTAATTTCATTGATAGCATTTTGATATGTATCTTTTTGTTTAGATAAATCAAATAGAATTATTCCATATTTCTCCCTAAAATCAGAAGGCTTAATAAATGTACCGGTTGAAAAGTCATTGACACCATTATTATATCATACAAATTCTGTATATAGTCTTGGAGACTCACTAGTTGGATGAATCTCTACTTGTGGATAGAAATTATCATTTCCTAATTCTAACTGACATGAAGAAATTCTAGTAGAATTAAAGGTATTAAAGTCAAGTTCATTCTTACTTTGATCATTAAATTTATCTTCAGTGATCATATATATGAAAACATATCTAGGTTTTTGTATTGAATTACTTATTCTAAATATGCCTGATTGTTGATTTATAGGATTAGATTCCTCTAATGTATTTCTTATATACACCCATTTATTATTTATAAAACTATTCAAATACATCTTCCTTCCACTAGGATTGAATGCTAATTGTGGTACAAAGAGATGTAATTGAGTGACAACTAGTTTTCCATTTCCAGCTGGATTAAATATTACATTATCATCTTTTGCTAATTCAAGATTTATTTGAACCTTNCATTTCCAGCTATATTAAATATTACATTATCATCTTTTGCTAATTCAAGATTTATTTGAACCTTGCCTGCAGGTAAGATACTATGTCTTAGACCTCTAAAAAAATCAACTTTACTGAGATAAAAAAATTTAATTTCATTTCCATTTTTTAGAAGTTCTATTTTATCATCATTGTCCTTGTAGAAGAATTCATTTTGTGCAGTGTTCAAATAAGATTCTGAATACTCAAGAATGTTGTGTAAATGGGCGACTTTTAAAAAATTAGTAAGATTTGTAGTAGAAGTATTGTTATATTCCACGAATACTCTGTTAAAAAGTGAGTAGACATCACCACTAATGGTAACATTATCTGCTGTAACAAATCCTATGTTATCAAGTTTAACTATTTTAAATTTCACATCTATATAAGCATTAAACCAATCATAAGGTATTATATCTGTAGAATTATCAACTGTAAACTTATAATTCTGCAGGAATTACAATTGGAGTCTGGAGATCAAATCTAATGTATTCATATCTTTCTAGAATTGTTGGATTTCTGAAGTCAGTCATTTTTAATATATAAGGAAAAAGAAAATCATTTTTCCCAAGAAAGTTCCTTTCCATTAAAGGAAAAAGAAATTAATTTTGCAATAGTTTTAAAAATCATGTCCTTATATTATCAAACTTCTGGGGCTCATTTTTGGAAAACTTTTTTAATAACATTTGTATCTCAATTCCCTTTTGTTCATTTACTTTTGGTGTTTCTAACTTTTTATTATTGCTTGTTACTTGTGAATTAACCTTTAAGGGGGAAGTTCCTTTCCCATTGGGTAAATTTGTTTCCCTTAAAGGGGAGTATTCTCTACCTGTGTGTTATTAAAATTAACCCTTAAATAGTTTTCATAAGTTTTCTTATATTTAGTCATGTCTATATAAGAAAGGAGTGAAATTAATTTCTTTTTAACAATAATCTTATTTGATTAAAAATACTAAGTGAACATGATTATCATTTAAATTAATAATTTGATTTTGGCTATCAGTAATGTATATTCTTATTTCTCTTATTTCATTTGTGTTGATTTTGTTGAATAACTTGTGCAAAGGTTGTTTTATAAATGGATAACTTGATACTAAATCATTTGTAGGAAAAGTAAATACTATATCACTAGAATTTCCATTATATATGCTATCACTTATCAGAGAACAATGAATTAAAATGTTATCAATTCCTTTTTTTATGTTAGGAACATCATTTTTAAGAGCATTG
>CABFPE010000627.1:12942-26485 GCA_900660155.1 Hofstenia miamia | reverse complement strand
GTAACAGAATTGCCTCGGGTATATACTACTTAGACATCACCACTAATGGTAACATTATCTGCTGTAACAAATCCTGTGTTATCAAGTTTAACTATTTTAAATTTCACATCTATATAAGCAATAAACCAATCATAAGGTATTATATCTGTAGAATTATCAACTGTAAACTTATAATTGTTTTTATTTTGAATATTACCTGCTGCAGGAATTACAATTGGAGTCTGGAGATCAAATCTAATGTATTCATTTCTTTCTAGAATTGTTGTATTTCTGAAGTCAGTCATTTTTACTATATAAGGAAAAAGAAAATCATTTTTTCTTTGTGAAATTAATTTTGCAATAGTTTTAAAAATTGTGTCCTTATATTATCAAACTTCTGGGGCTCATTGTTGGAAAACTTTTTTAACAACATTTGTATCTGCATTCTCTTTTGCTCATTTACTTTTGGTGTTTCTAACTTTTTATTATTGCTTGCTACTTGCATGTTAATAGATGTTTCTTTCCCAGTGGTAAAAAACAGTAAATAATACCAAGACAGAATAAAATGAAAAAACTTATGGAGTGCAATCAATGAGTTGTTTTAATGAAAGAAGGAAACGTCAATTAACCAGTCCAAAAGAAGTTATAAAATATGTATTACATAACTTTGAAATACAAAAATTTAATTATCCTAATTTAAATCCTGTGATTCTCAAGTCTTGTTTAGCTTACCTTCTTTATATGGTTAATTTTGAAAAGAACATTTCTATAAGTGATATTGTAGAGTCACTCAGGGAAATTTGTGTGATTTTTAAAGAGCCATTTATTTGTTTTGGAATGACATCAATATGATGTAACTTCCTTAACTTCAAGCTTAATTTATGAACATTAGTTTTATGTCCCCTCAATTGGTGCTATTTGTTATTGCTCAAATTAAATTTACAAGGGAAATGATTAACTTACATTATGTGAATCAATTGTAAACAAAGCAGGTAATGATCTAATTTTTGTATAAATTGAGAAAACATGTAGACAAAGGTCAATAGAGTTTATCTAGCTTCAACTCTTGTTTTACCTTTGAATTTATATTATTTATTTTTGATATGAAAATGATTGTGTAAGCAAGGCAACAATTTGGGAGTACTTTCCTCAGAGTACAGGGGTGACATGTAGCTTCCAGAGATCTTTTCAGATTATCTATCCCAAATTGTGGACCACTTAGGTTATGTATACAGTTATGCATGTGGCAATAATAAATCTCTCATTCAATCTTCAACATGTACATGCACCTATAACTGAATACACTGTGATGATATTATACCATTGGTTAGCAAAAATGCATGGTAACTACATGCTATTATTTAGTGAGCTGATAGATAACAATGAAAATGAGATGTTGATTTATTGAGATAGAAAATAAAATGTGAGACATTTAAGGTAGCACCATTCACTAAGGTTAAGCATTTTTCCTGTTTGCCAGCACTTTGGCTGGATGCCATACAAATTGGTCATCTTTGAAATTGCCTAAAAAGTCATAGTTACTTGGATGAATTAATGATGTTTGTATTAATAATTCTATTTAATGGAATCAGGGCTGTTCCTATGAGGTCACTTTTTCAACCTTCTGCAGTGTCAATGAGTTAACTAGTAATTATAATTCCAGCCCATGATTCTACAATATATTAAATAAATTCAACCAGGAAATTGGTTTCATTGGTCCAGGAGAAGGATGTTTAATGAACCTATTTGAATATTTATTTGGAACTATTCAATTTTGTCATACACATTCAATCCTCCATGACAGTTATGGTTGATTTTACAATGAATATGGTTTAAAAATACTTGTAATTTCTTAAAGAAAAATCCTTTGTTAGGACATATGACAGGTTCTATGTTTTGCTTAAGAAATAGGGAGTAATTAAAAGTAGAAGCACTGAATTTCATGTAAAAATTCTGAACAACAAGTGGCTTTAAAAACATTGGGGATGTCTAGAAAATGCAGATTTTATAAAAAATGCAAAAAATTTCTCTAAAACATATAGATGCATAGTAAAAATGGGGTATAATTGAATAATAATTTATATGGGTATGGCTGCAGATTTCTTGAAGCCTGGCTGTAAAATCCCAAATTTCTAAAAAATGACTTTTTTTATCAAAATCAATAGAAAAGTGTAAAAAGGTATTAAAAATTATCACTTAGAAAACTGCATATATACAACCAGGACTTTCCTTACTACTCTCAGGGACTTGTGCCTATTTTTATTTGTTTTCTCTTTTGTAATTCTTTACAGTGACGTCAATATGATGTAAGTTATTTCATTTCAAGCTTAATTTGTGATCTTAAAATAATGTCCCCTTGATTTGGTGCTAAGTGTATTTGTTGCTCAATTCAATTTGTGAGGGATACATGTTCATATGATTTTAGATGTAAACAAGCAATAATTTTTGGAACAATGTATAAATATGAACAATGCTGTAGTTAATGTTCAATAGAGTTTATGTCACTTCATTTGCATTTACTTTCTTTTTTACTTTACTTTTTTGATACATTATGTTTACAATAGTTATTGTGTATGTTCCAGCAACAATTTGGGAGTACTCCTTAAAGTACTGAATCAATGAGTAGAATTCAGACAGTAAGCAGCCCAAATTGTGGACCACATTAGGTTACATGTACAGCCATGTATAGGGGTAATAAACCTTTTCTTTCAAACACAACATGCACATGCACTGATAATTTATTACAATGTGATGATATTATATGATTAGTTAATGTAGCATAATCCAACAATCAATGCTGCACAAGAAAATAAGAAAGAGATTAGTCAATCAGAGAAGATTAACATCATATTAAATTATGATTAAATTAGTATTAATTGTAAATTAAAATCAATTTAAGTATAGCATCATTAATTTTGTAAAATGCAACTAAGAGAGAACATTACCAAACAGTGCTTGTTGAAGCAATTTGGCAAAACAAAGGGGGCAATATTGCTTCCATTATTTTTAGCTATCTTGGCAGATGTTTCAAAATTCAAATCAACAGGTACTTTTTGATCTGAAACTATAAATAGAGAAAAATCATTTGGAGAACTGTTGAAGTAAATTCTTTGAAAATCTTATCTTTTGATTTAATTTGGTTTGCTTATTATTTCAAGAAAGTCAAGCTAAATGGTAAATGCATTAGTAGTGGCAAGGATACATATTGGGAGTGATTCGAGGGTCCTTGATTCAAACCATGAAACTGCATTTAGGTTAGGGGTACAATTAGGAGTTTTTCTCCATTTAGATGATTATTAATCCTTTCAACAACATGTATGCAATAATGAAGCTTCAGAGAAAAAGCTGGATGACTGATCATAGGTTATTATATTTTATATTAACTAGATGACATAGGAGACCTATAAACAGACTGCTAACAAGACCAAGCATGTATTACTAATTAAATGTAAGTTATGAAGCTGCAAGTAATTATCTATTTACTTACTTAAATTATTTAAAGCCAGTAATATTCAGTAATGGCTGAATAAATATCTATTAAGCAGCTAGTGACTTTGCCAGGTTGCAAGTACAAAATACGCCTTACAAATTGAGTTTAAGTCATTTACATCCAGCTTTGAGGGTTGCACTAAATTAGGATAGGCAACACATAAGCTACTTCATTGCATTGAGATTTCCATTGGCAGTGAAGATGACTAAGTGTTAGAAGATTCAGAGATCTGAGTTGGCCTGAGGCCTTAAGAAAGATCAGTCAATAGGAAAACTGCAAAATGCAATCCACACCTAAATAGTGCTCAAGTGCCACAGAGTTAATCAAAGTTAACTACAAGTATTAATAGAGTAAAGCAGGTGATGAGAGTGCATCCCTACCCACACTTAACACAGAATTATATTCAAAAGGAATCAATCAATTAATGTTAAAGCTTGGTAGCAGATGCTACATGGCAACTGTGACAGGTTAAAGAACAATGAAAAGGAAACCAACAATAAGTCCATATCCCAACTCACTACTTAAAGTCAATGATGTAAGAAATGCAACCATGATATCACCAAGAGAACCTATAAGGCACAAACAAAACAACCACTACCCAAAGAAGATCAACCTAAGAAATGGATGCATCCCCTACAGAATTAGAACCCTACACATGTCCCCAGAGACAAGTTCTACAGAAATATTAAATATTCTCAGAAAAAACAATGAAATGGAGTCAATACTGAGAAGCAAGATACAACTGTTAACAGAAAAATTTTCAAAATTGAAACAATATAGTGAAAATGCATTGAGTGAGCTTAATATAGAAATGGATAGCTGCTTAGAGAGTCAAAGTGAAAGTTTCCTGCAAGACATCAAGATATTAACAAATCAATTGGCAGAATTGAACAAACAATTTAGGGAACAAAACAAAAATTGGGAGAAAATATGCAAACTGTTAGAAAATGAAAACAACCAGCTAATCCAAGACAATGATATACAAGCTCAAGAGCTAGAATAGCTAAAAGACAAGCTCAGACTAACAGAACTGAGCAGAGATGAAAACTGTGAAACACAAACATGAGAGTTAGAAGAACATAGACATAAACTCAGAACAATGCAGAGGGACAAAGAGGAAAACCAAACGGGAATTCAAACAGATGGGAGAAAGGAATGTGCAAGCATCAGCCAACCTTAAAAAAACAGCTAAAAGACTTTGACAACAATGATGACCAATTTGAAAAGAAAAGAATCATTGATGAAATCACAAAAGCAGTAACCAACTAATTTACAATAAATGACCTTTGAGAATTCTATTCTACCAGAGAACATCAACAACAACATGATGCCATGCAAAGCAACCTTGCCAAAATTTAATGGAAATTTGACAGCTACAACGCAATGTTAATCAAATGGCTTTAAGTGTTTGAGATCACTATGGTTGAAAGGAAAGTGAGCCAACAAGCAGCATCTGCAAGATTCCTGCTATACCTCACAGGAGCAACATCCCAGCATTATTTACTGCTAGATAGCAATATAAAATGAAATTATAAACTACTGATTGGAGATTTCATAGAGTACTATGAAAATGAAAGTTTCAAAAACCAATACCAAATCATATGGAACTTGATGAAAATGAGAAAAACAGATGACATACAAAACTACATCCAGCAAGTGGAATGACTAGTAACACTTAGCTCTAGAGGAAACAGATATTTGTTGTATGACTTCTTCTCACATATTTGCAAGGGAATGTCTGAGAACATTAGAACCCAATTTGAAATTAAATGCAATGTGGAAAACAAACTAGAGAAGATGATAAGAAAGGAGGTGGATATCCAGGCTACAATTGAAAACAATGCCCACATCTATGAAAAAGTGGTATGGCACAAAGAAAAAGCAATGAAATGGCGGAATAATTACAAGTCACAGACAGTGAATACCAAACCCCACAATGAAAACAAAATGGAAAAATTCATCAAAATAAAAGGTAGAGATGGAAAAAAGTAAGAGAGAGGGACATAAAGTGCTACAGCTGCAGAAAGAAGGGGCACAAAAAGACAATTGCAAAAAACCAGATTAATATGATTGGAGAAGAGGAGGCATTCTACAAAGACAAAGATGTGATTGAATCCAAAGCAGTTGATCAAGGACACACAAACTGAAGAGGAATTGGAAAACTAGCTCAAGTGCTGACTCCAGAAAACTGAGCACTGATAATGATTATGACTAACCTGGACAATAACAACACAACAATGATAACTATAAATGGGGTGATGACAAAGATTACAATTGATATGGGAGCTGTGATGTCTATTATAGGTGATGAATGCGTGATGAAATTGGGGTTTAGATGAGAAGACCTTGAAAGATTGAACAAAAGACTAATCAATGCATCTGGAGAATATATAGATACTAAAGGGAGGTTAAAAGCAGTACAAATTAGAATAGCAAACATCACCTTTGAACAATCACTAGTAGTGATAGACACCCACAACAACTTATTACCATATGAAGTAATACTGGGTGATGTTTTTTTAACTAAGAACAGATGTGTAATAAATTTCTCAAATAGAACAATCAAGGTAAAGGAAGAGGAAATTGAAATCAAAGAAGAAGAAGGAAAGCTATCAACAATAACATTTGAACTAGAAGAAGATGCAAAGTTGCAAACATATCAATGGAGGATGTTCACAATTCAAACAGGAGAGAAGATTACAGAGGATATAATGATTTATGAGAACAAAGGAATTAACTCAAAAAGAGTCTCAAGCATGTGCGCTATAAAAAATGGAAAAGGAAGGATACTGATACTGAATGCCATGAATAGTAATGTTAATGTGAAGAAAACCAATGTGAGAATATTTGGAAAATATGTTAGCATCAAAGCAATTTGGAAAGCAATGGAAGACATTGATGAGCAGAGTAGTTTGTATGGTCGATTCAAGGACTTACAAATAAAAACAGGAGGTACTCCACACAGCCAATTTGAGGGTGAGTGGATGAAAACCATTGATGTAGTGAGTACTCCCAACAGCTTATTCAAGGGCATAAGGATAAAAGCAAATGGAGAAGATGATTACAAAACACAACAATTACCAGAAGAGGATTATCAGCACCTAAATGGGAAGCAACTGCAACAACTTAGAGATGTATTAGAGTAACATAAACAAATATTCAACTACAGAGAGATAAGTGTGGGCCAAGCAATAGGCAAGATGCACAAGATAGTTACAATGACAAACAAACCAATAAAACTACTGGTGAGACAAGTACCAGTGCAGATGAAGAATGAATATAATAGGATACTGAACAAACTGATCTACTACAAAATAATTCAACCCCACAAAGATCCATATGCAGCACTAACAGTGTTTGTAAAACAGGGAGAGAAGTATAGATTATGTATAGATTTTTGGAACCTGAATGAAGTGATGAAAAAAGACTCTTACCTGCTTCCCAGAATAGAAGACATGCTGTACAAAAGCAAGCAAACACAAGTACTTTATGTTGATAGATCTATGTAAAGCACATTGGCAGGTGTGAATGGAAGAAGAAGATATTGAAAAAACAGTGTTTATTACACCTTATGGGTTGTACAAATGGATTTATATGGCATTCAGATTGTGTAATGCACCAGCAACTTTCCAAAGATACATAACAAAGGTACTAAATAACAAGAAACATAAAGTGGTAGAGGGTGTGAACACATACATAGATGACATCATTGTGATGAGTAACACCATAGAAGAATACCTCAAAAAGCTGGAAAGGACACTGTCAATTTTAGAAAAACTAGGCCTGTGAATCAATGGGAACAAATGTGATACTGAAGGAGAAGATCACATTCTTGGGACAAGTGATAGAAAAAGGGCGAATATGTATGAAGGACAATGCAAGAGACATGATCTGGAAGATAGAGAAACTGAATAACAAGAAAGATATACAGAGGATAATGGGTTTCTTCAACTACTATGGAACATTCATACCTAACATTGCTGGGAAAACTGCTAAAATGACGTGACTAATGAGGAAGTCTGTGCCTTTTATATGGACATGGCAGGAGCAGGAGGAATTGGACAATATAAAGGAAGAATTAGCAAAACTGCCATTGCTGAACATGCTGGATTACAACAAAACATTCACTTTGGACTGAAATGCAAGCAAGGTGGCAATTGGAGCAACATTAGGACAAATAAAAAATGAGAAGGAGATGCTGATACAATTCTTTACCCACAAACTGAAGCTGAGCAAGGAAAATTACAGTTTGATGAAACTAGATATGTTAGCCATAATTGAAAGCATCAAGAAATTCAGGCATTTTTTAATCAGAGGAGAATTCAAGGTCTGCACAGACAACAGTGGTTTAGCATGGCTGAAGAAGTTCTTGGCAGACAAATCAGGAATAGTGTCGAGGTGGATTGAGTACCTAAACAAATTTACTTTCACCATCAAACACTGGAGAGGAACACTACACACTAATGCAGATTTATGGACCACACTCTCAGAGTATTGAAGAGATGCAGCCAAGGAATGCAAAGGATTACCCGAAATAAATGTTGATAAGAAAGGGCAAGCAGTCTTACCAATCATGATCAAAGAAGAGATATTAGAGCAAGAGATCATAGACAAGCAAAAGGATGATGTCATACTGAACGAAATCATAAAAAAGCTGCAAGAGCCACAATTAAAACTATCAAAAACAAGCACTTTCAACTCAAGGTTTATCATGACAGGGGTCAGGAAAGTCACAGAAGTAATTAACAAATGCACAATATGCCTCCTAAACAACAAGCAGCATTTCCCAACCCAGAGAGCACCACTAGAGAAGATCATAGTGATGCAACCCAATGAAATTGTACACATAGACTTGGACATGTTAGTGAGAGACAAAGAAGGATACCAACACCTACCCGTAATGGTGGACAATTTTACCAAATATGCAAGGATGATCCCAATGAAAAACACAATGGCAGAAACAACAGCAGACATAGTAATGAAGGAGTGGATCCTGAAGTTTGGACTGATGGAGACAATAATTACAGTCAAGGGCCCACAATTTGAAAGTGGTCTATTTCAGGAAATGTAGTGGCTATTAGAAATAGTCAACAAAAGAACAACAGCATATCATCTGCAGGCAAATGGTGCAGTAGAAAGATTGAAGGAATGTTAATTAAGCTAATAAGAGTCACAACATCAAGGATAGGAGGATGGAAATGGCGAGAAGTAATTGAAATGGTCAAGTATTTTTATAACACGTCTTTACACTTGATGATGGGCATAACACCATTCAAGGCAATGTTTTGAAGGGAAGCTGCAATGCTGCTTTTAATGCAATACTTCAAGAATAGTGGGAAGATGGACAACAAATATGTAAACCAACTAAGAAGCCAAATTTCTGTGATACATGAAATAATGTGTAATAATATAAAAAAAGTCTGCTGTGAGACAAAAACGCAATTACAATAAAAAAATTTACAGTCATGCACATAAGATAGGTGACAGAGTATATGCATTCATACCCATAAAATAAACAGACACAAACCAGGTCCGAAAATTTAAAACAATTTGGTCAGGTCCATATATTATAATGCAAGTACTGCCAAATAATGAGTATATGCTAAACAACAGTAGATTACTGCACTTTCAAAATTTAAAACAAGTGTCAGCAGACATTGAGGAAACTAAATTAGATGAAAATGCCGAATTTAAAATAAACCAAATTAATGGAAATGAAATCCTTTATGATATGAATGATTTAGACAGTTTACCAGAAGAAGGTTTCAACAAAGAATTTCAAAAAATATCAGTTATGAAAACTTACAAACAACAGTACTGCCAAGAAGGGCAGCAAGAGATAAATATGTATATGACCCTGAAATGTGGGATCTAAACTTACTCACTGAATTTAGGCAAATTGAGAGAGATGCAAAAACCAAGGAAATAGTAACATCCAATCCATGAAGGAGAATACAGAGGAGTTCTCAAACTGGACGTCAATTTGAGGGTGAATGGGATGAGAGCAAAGCACTGACTAATCAATGGTACAGAGTGTGAAGGTGTCCCAGTAGTCCTCAATGCTGATTCGAGGGCAGGGTGACAAAAAGACGAAATGCCTCTCCCATTGGAGATCTGCAACACTGATTTGAGGGCATGCAGAGAACTAATGTTAAATAGACCAACTTTCCCTCCAGAGGTCCACAATGCTGATTTGAGGGCAGTGTGACAGACGGAGCTCTAGGGGAAGGTGTAGGAGGGGGAAGAACCATATGCATAAGAAAGTGATTTGAGGCTGACATATCTACAGAGCCCACAACTGGTCGATTACTGAAAGAGTCAACTGTAAGCCAATTCGAGGGCAACTCAGTAGAGACCATCAGCATTGACTCACTTGATTGTGAGCCAAGCACCAGTAGACCATTACGGATTACTCAGCTACATGCCCCCTCCGAAACAACATCAGAAAGAACAGTATGCTCAAAAGGAAGAAAGCAACTGATGTCAAAAATAGACGGAGAAACCCTGCACCCCTACTTTATGGGAACCCTAAAAATGAGAAACAATGCCTACAAAAAGCTGTCACCCAAAACACAAGCTCACATTAGGAAGGTATCAAAAACAAAGGGCAGCAACTTACCAATTTTACTAGATGCCAGGAAAAGACCAATGGTCAATGTGATAATAACTTATCCAAGAGAGTTGAATGAGACACTTGAGAGACCATACATGCGCAGTACAGTGCATGTAACTCTCAATGAAAATTTCACACTCGAGACAGCACAAGGAATCATGGCATACATTCACATCCTAAAGGAAAAAGAATACAATAAAAACTTACAAAAGCAGTTAGATCAAACATTCAGAATGGCAAGAGTACAGAAGATACGAATTGTAATCATCACACAAACAACCCTCAGCAAAATCCTCAACTTTTTGCATGAACTAGCCATGCTGGTGGAGAACGTTTTTCCATGGAAAAAAGAAGCAACAGGGACACCAAGGTATCAGAATTAATATGCTTCGATCTACAGTTAGATTATTGTAGGTTGATGGTGGACTAATGTATAGCAATAAATCTATTCTAACAGACAAAGACAACTGAACTGACAACAAATACAGAAGGTGTAGAGAAAGCCAACGCTTTATTCATCAAATGCAGCCTCACGCAGAGACAAGAGCATCTCAGACAAAAATAGAAGAAATATGGAAAGAGATGAAGCTACAAAAGAAAACAACATGGCCTGAAGTAAACATAGAGGTACCATCCAAGAAATTTCATAAAACAATAGAGGTAGCCTTGACGGAGATAAATAGAGCATACGAACTAAACACAAACAAAGATTTGAAGAACATGATATTCAAAGAGAAAAACGCACCATAAATCAGGTTCAGGACAACTGCTTGCTTAATAGCGATTTTCACAACAGAGGAAAAAGATCTTCAACTACCAGTATCAAGAGCAGGGCGACATAGACTCACAAAAGCGAAAGATTATGAAATTGCAATGTCCCCAATTAACACCCAAATGAAAAATTGGCTACTGAAAAGACACATAGAGAAAATAACGTCCCCAGAGAAAACGAAGAAGCAGATGCAGATAATCAAAAAAATGATAAGCAGACTCATAATAAATAAAAGCCCAATGGGGAGAACAACAACTGTGGACATGACAAACAAGACGGAAATTACGCCTTAGCGGGAGTAGTAAAGGAATTTCTTAAGTTATGGCTAACCGCAATGCAAACCATAACATTTTTTCTAGAGTAAAATTAAGCTTACCTTAATGGCAGTGTGTGATGGTTTCATTAAGTTAAAGTTTTTTGTTGACTCTTTTTGACAATATTTAAATAGAATTTGTGTATGAATTATTAAATTGGCATAAACAAACAGTAGAAGTTAACATGGCAATCAGGTGATGATTATATTGTAATTGAGTAGTGTCAATAACATATGTCCGCATTTAATAAAAACAGTGCGTTTAGAAGAAACCTGTGATTTTATTGGTTAAAACAAAGACGTTTCATTCACAATGCACGTGCAAATATTGTTTTAAAACGTAAAGTTTTTAGAATATAAGTTTGCTTTGAATAAAATTAGTCTGTTTTGCACTTTGTTTAGTAGAATGACATTATTTCGTGTAGTAAAAATTTTGATAAATAGAAATTTTTAACAAATATATTATATATCTATATATCAATTATGTAGAATGGAAAATAATTTGCACGATTAAATAATTTATGTACATGATTCTGAACCCTAACTGTACAAAATTATTGGAATTAAGTTGCATAAAAAATGGAAACTAATTATTAAGTTATACAATAGCATAGATTAAGGTATTAACTCGTGAGCTTATTGCATATTAAACAATATCAAAGTTTCATATTCGTAATTGAAATTTTATTAAGTATAATTACGATATATATATATATATATATATATATATATATACATATGTATAATTACGATGTCAATAACTGCTTGAGGTTTGCATTGTGCAATTTTAGTTGAATCACAATTTGCAACTTTCTAAATTCGCAAAATGCAATTACAAATTTAACGTTAAAAACTGGCTGGCAGTTATTTGATATTGCCGACAATAATACATTCCTCACTACTTAGGGTCCTTTCAAATATTCTAACTACATGCAGAGATTCAAATTTGAATTTGAGAAAATTCAATCATTTTGAGAGATTTTATAATTTTCCTAGAAAATTTTTTGACTACCTGTAAATTATTTGTATTTTTCGAATGTGCCCAACTACTTTTAGTGTATATGATTCTAATATGTAAAAATTACTACATGTAATTTAACTAGCAGTTGTTCTGAACAAACATATGTTTTATGCTTAGATTTAAATACAATTTGATATAAAGGTTCTATATGTTCTTACTGATGTAAAATACATTTTCAACTAAATTTATTAAATAATTGTGAATGCTATTTATCTAAAAAACTAACAAATGCCTATCAAATTCAAACATTTGTGCATGGGTCTCTGTAGCATAGACAAAGAGATCCATGATTTGTGTTTCAAAGTAGACAGGCATCGCGTTTTTGCAACTATGGGATTTTTTACAAACCATAACTTAACGGCAGTGTGCGACCCCCTCTTGATCGTTGCACACTGCCATTAAGGTAAACCTTAACGTAATGAGAATGTGCACCTCGATTTTAACCTTAACTTAAGAAATACCGTCGCACACTGCTGTTAAGGCTTAAGTTAAGGTTTCCTTAACAGCAATGTGCAATGGGCCTTATAAGTGATAAAAATATCAAATGCCTGCCGTCATTTTTTGAATCTTAATAAATATGAATTTTTCAAATTTTAACCCATTTTCTATCTTAACTCCTAAATAGCTGACTGATTCACTTTGCTTTATTGACTCATTATTTATCTTTAGTTCTATATCACTTTGTGCCTTGACCTTGAGTGGAAAAATTAAAAATTGAGTATTTTCAATATTTGTAAAATAACTTGAATTTCTAACTCCTATACTGATTGTGTATTTAGTTCTATGAGTTCAATAGGAATCCGTTTTTGCCCATCTATTTTAAACTTAATTGTTGTCAAAATTGCATTGTATGAGCATTCTGGGTAGTTCTGATTGTGGTAGTTGAATAAGATTTCATTCTTTATGACCACCAAACAGTGTTTTGATTTTTCATAATAGTTAGTAGTCGAATGCAGGATCCTCTTTTGTAGATGTACAGTAGATAGTGGTGTAAATTCATCTATTAACAAAGCATATTTAGTTTCACTGGTAGCACCCCACATAAATTTGTGCACACTATCTGAGAAAATGCGAATGTCTCTTCCTTTTTTTTTTTTTACACAAAAAGTGTACTCAGATACAGAACTGATTCTTTTTTCTTGGCTTCAAGCTATTTACAACAGTTTCAAAATATTTACACGCCAAGCAGTTCTTATCATCACAGTACTAAAAAATACGCTAGTGCCTCTTACCGTAACACTGGAAGACATACTAAAAATAAATGGACTATATTTGACAAGCAGAGTAACAAAGTAGACTGGTTATTAGAACACATGGAAAACAACACACAACAAAAGGACCAAAAAAAGACTGTA
>CABFPE010000626.1:415350-472306 GCA_900660155.1 Hofstenia miamia | reverse complement strand
GCAACCTGAGATCGAAAATAATGTTGCCATCATGGTGACGTAAAAATACTTAATAATTCAAAAAGATTAAAATCAAAAAAGTCCCCAAGCAACTCTACACACCCCCCTTGCTCAAATTAATTTTCAGACAACAGTTGAAGGGCTGGCCCAGACACAATGTTTTGAGTGGCCACTATCATCTTTGTAGCTAGATCACCATCCCATGTTTGGACCTCAGTGCAGTGTGCCTCTCATGTATTCTGCATGAGTACTTCTTGGTTATTTGTAGAAAATAGATAAACAAAAGATTTTGAAAATTGATATTGATGCACTCAAAGCTGTCGATTGTTTTACCACTATTTAAAAACTGACACAAGTTATAAATATTAAAGTGATCATTGAAGAAGGTGTGAACAGTGCTATGCCAATACAGATGACTCAGGCTTTCCATCATTCTGGAGTCATAGCCAATGATTGTATTAATTTTCAGGTGATGGGAGGCATCTATGACAAATTGAATGACGTCTATAGAGCAGTTCATGTCACGTCCATTGTATGTACAACAAAGCTGATCTTTCATCTCATCAGATATGTTGTCACAGATGATGGCTGTAGCTTTCCTTGTGGCAATGTAATAAGGGTGAAGGGTCTCATCACCAACTCTGGAGATTTTTCTTCTTCTTTCTTCATTCTTCTGAGATTGCACAGTAGAAGTTGCAGTGGAAGAGGTTGAGGGGGCTATCAAGTAACTCTTTTGGGGGTATTTACAATTTGCAAAGCACTAAAAGGTACTCTAGAATTATGAGTTTTTAATGTAGGTGCAGCCAGCTCCTCTTGCACACGTGGGGAAACGTGTCTATCCGTGTAGGGGCGAGATGTGGAGGGCGTCATCGGAAATGCTGTCTCCTCTCTGAGTTGTGGAGCTATGTGTCGCCCACATGGAATCGGACTCTCCTCAGCACCATAATGACGTCCTCTTTTCTTTGCGCATGCCTCAGCAAGAGGAGATACGTGTCTCTCACGCCTAGATGAGGCGTCTTGGCTGGGTCTGCTACCTTCCATCCTCCTCACTCAGCAGCAGGATGGTGCAGCTGGCGACTCTCATTTTTGATTTGTTCTGTTCATTCCTAAATGGAGTTATAACATTTAAATCCCAAATGCTGGGATCATAAGCATGAGCAGTTCTCACCCTTGTTTGGGGGAGCGTACATGTTTCTAAATTGTCAGAAGTAATATTATCACAATTGTACTTGGTGTCATAAAATTCATCCTCTGAGAAACTGGTTAAATTATTGTATTTTTCATATACATCAACACCATTATCTACTAACATGAATTCGTTATTATTGTCTATTATAACATGCTCTATATCTTTTATAGCTCGTTTGAGCCTTTGAAAATGTACTGTTTACTGTTGTTTAAAGCATAGGTGTTAGGGTCAAGCACTTTTTCTATCATAAAAGGGCCTTGCCAATCATTTGCGAGTTTATGTACTTGATTGCTATCTGTTGTGATTCAAGGCAGATAAGCAAAGACTCTGTTGCCACGTTTATGTGGCTCGCCATATATCTTCTTATTAAAGGTTTTCTTTTGTCTTATATTAGACTGATTCGTGTTATGACAGATTGTCAAGTGAATTTGTTGCATATCATTAATTAGTCTATTCACATAGCTTTCCACACTGTTGTCAGTGTATTTTGGGAACATCATTGCCAAGGACGTGGTGGCCTCATGACCAAATATGGCTTTGAAGGGGCTCACGCCAGTGGTTGTATGAACTGAGGTGTTGTAAAAGTACTTGACGCATTCCATAACTTGCCTCCACTGCTTTCCTGCAGCTTGGGACAAAGCTACCCAAATCAATTTTATAAGGGTTTGGTTTAGTCTTTCCACCAGTCCGTTTGCTTGGTGGTGGTAAGTGGTGGTCAATTTTTGGACCACTTCTAGTTCCTTCATTAAGGCGTGTAAAAGATTGCTTTCAAACTGAGGACCTCTATCAGAGACTAGTTTTTGGATGGGACCATATTTCAAGATCCATTCTTTAATTATTTTGTCAGCAACTTTTTCCACTGTTGTGCTACTGAGAGGAATGATGTGGGCAAATTTGGTAAAGTGGTCTACCAGCACAAGTAGGTACTGGAAACCCTCATTGTCTTTTGATAATTGTTTGAGATCAACATGCACTAACTCATTAGGACTCTCAGCTGATCGCAATTCCAGCTCAGCTCTTTGTTGAGGAAAATGATTGATGTTGTTGAGTAAGCACTTTTCGCATTTATCTATGACATCTGTTACAGTAGCTCGTATTCTAGTGGTGACGTATTGAGAATTGAAGGTTTTCTCAGTCTGGAGGATGCCCAGGTGACCCCTCTCATGGACTCTACGTATGAGGTCCCTCTTAAAATACTCAGGAATAGCAAGTTGATTGTTGTGTTTACTCTTAGCATACAATAACCCATTATCGTTTAAGTGCCAGTTGTAATGGTTGAAATACTGATTTACTTCTGGAGATGTGGGGAAATATGGATCCTTCATCCTCTTCATTATTTGGTCCAATATCCAGTCGCTGTGCTGATAGTGAACTATTTCTTCCTCAGAAATCTCCTCTCTCACAAGGATGGCAAGGATGGGTTTTCCATTTTGATCAGCATTGATCTCGGGTATCAATTGATACTCAGTATGGGGGATAAAGGAGAAAGGTACCTTCTCCCCATTTGGTTTCTTGAGATCCCTCTCATAACTCGGCAACACAGTCCAATAGTTGGCGTTCTGATGGAGCCTGCCTGGACAATGTCTGATTGTGAATGAAAAGTCATTTAAGTACTCTATCCAATGAGCAACTATATTTGATTTGTCGCCAATAAATTTTTTCAGCCAGGTGAGAGCGCTGTTGTCTGTTCTCACAATGAACTTGTGTCCTAGTATGAAATAGTGAAATTTCTTCAGTGATTTGACCAAAGCAAGCATCTCGCACTTAGTTGCGCCATAGTTTCTCTCAGAGGCCCTGAGTTTTCAACTGAAATACTGAATGGGACTCTCGACTCCATTGATATCTTGGCTCAATATCCCACTAATAGCGACAGTACTTGTGTTGCAGTCAACTATAAAATCCTTAGTGTAGTCAGGCATATTCAATGATGGTATCTTTTTGAGCTCAGCCTTGATGCCTTCCAGAGCTTCTTGCTCCTGCCACGTCCACTTGAAATCTACAGACTTTTTTAATAGATTCGAGATAGTTTTTGTCTTCTTGGCGAGGTCTGGGAGAAACATTCCATAGTAATTAAGGAAGCCCATCAATCGCTGTACGTCTCGGCGGCTTTGTGGCATTTCAATCTTTTCCAAGAAATCTTTAGCATTGTTCTTTATAGAGATCTTTCCTGGCTCAACAACTTGGCCAAGAAAAATTACCTTCGTCTGGGCTAATGAGCACTTTGTTCCGTTGACTTTCAATCCTGCCCTCTGTAATAGATCTAATGTACGACCAAGTTTAGTTAGATGTTCCTCAAAAGTATTGCTGGCAACCAAGATATTGTCTATGTACACTGAGATGCCTGGTTCAAGAAGGTTAGCATCATCTTTGAGCACCTTGGTTACATAGCGCTGGAAGGTAGCTGGTGCATTACATAGACCAAAGGCCATATACTTCCACTCATACAGACCATAAGGGGTGATGAAGGCTGTCTTAGGGATGTCGGAAGGGCGCATCAGTACTTGCCAGTACACTTTACACAAGTCAAGGCAGGAGAAGAATTTATATTTGCTGGCGTCATATAAGAGGTCTTCAATCCTAGGAAATGGATAGGCATCCTTAATTGTTATGTCATTAAGCTTTCTGAAGTCAATGCACAGTTGATACTTCTCGCCTTGTCAAATGAACACTGTAGGAGCAGCGTAGGGGCTGTTGCTTCCCTGGATAATGCCACTTTTGATTAAATCACTGAGGATCTTTTCATACTCTGGTTTTAAATTTTCTGGAATGCAGCACACTGGTAGTCTGATTGGTTGGTCGTTCTTCAACTCAATAGCGTGTTCCTCGCCTACCGCCTGGCCAACACTAATTGTCCCATAATTAAACACATCATGTTTACTATGAAGTAAAAAGACTAACGAGTTTCTTTCTCTCTGGTTAAGATGAGGATGGGAGTTATCGTTAACTGTTAGTACCTTAATTGGACTTACAGGCTCTCCCAGATCATGAACTGTGGTACATATTGGTAGGCAGGCAACAGGGATGTTTTCAACCTTGACTGGCACTCCTACTAACTGCAATTGAGAAACTCCAATCTTGACAGGATAATTTGCTCCATTAACAACGGTTATGGAAGCCACAGCTCTGGTATCCATGGTGGCATTAAAGATATTGCCATTCATCTTGACATTTATTAGATTCTTCCTTATCAACTGGGTGATTACTAAGATGTTTTGTGCACGTTTTAAGGGAGGCGGCGCTCCAATTATTTTAAATCTTGAGATGTAGTTGGTTGATCAGGTTCCAAGTCGACAAGGTTGTCAACACACAGAGACTCAGTAGTCAGCTCTTCAATAATAAAGCCTTCNTCATGAACTGTGGTACATATTGGTAGGCAGGCAACAGGGATGTTTTCAACCTTGACTGGCACTCCTACTAACTGCAATTGAGAAACTCCAATCTTGACAGGATAATTTGCTCCATTTAGAACAGTAATGTGTGTTTTTCCATTTGCCACTCTACACAAGTCTGGTGAAAAAGAGATTCCACGCACATACTTGCCTCTCTGTCCCAAAATCATCACGTCCCCATTAATACCATCTTCAGAGGATATGGCGACTTGAGTCCAATGCTTGGGTTCGATTGATATGGGTTCTTCCAAATTAAAAATGACTTCTCTCTCAGGAATAGTGGCCAGTTGAGTAGCTCCCTGGTCTTTGATAGTGATTGTATTATTTTTAAAATCAATTACACACGAGTTTCTTTCCAGGAAATCATTTCCAAGGATGACATCATATGGAAGGCGATGATTTGACGTGTTGATTACTAAAAGATCCACTTCAAATGGCTCAGCATGAATTTTTATTGAAGCGTCTTGTAACTTCCCTTTGAGAGAAAGAGGGTTTCCCGAAGCATTGATGAGTTTTGCACTGGAGGGATCCAAAGAGTCTCGATTTAAACATAACTCCCTACAGCACTCATCACTGATTATGGAAGCCACAGCTCTGGTATCCATGGTGGCATTAAAGATATTGCCATTCATCTTGACAGGGATTAGATTCTTCCTTATCAACTGGGTGATGATGTTTTGTGCACATTTTGAGGGAGGCAGCACTCCAATAAATTTACATTCTGAGATGTAGTTAGATTGTTGGGTTCTAAATTGACAAGGTTGTCAACACACAAAGACTTGTTTGGCTCTCAATAATGAAGCCTTCTCCATCTGCAATGAGCTGCACCTTAGCTTTACATTGAGACTTAAGATGTCCCTTTTCCCCACATGTGAAACATCGTACCAAGGATAAGTCAAATCCTTTCTTGGCAATTGTAGGCCTCCTTGCTTCAAAGTTCTTGGTACTGGACGCACCCGCCAGATTAGTTATATCATTATTAATTCTTTGAGAATTCTGCAGCATGTAGACTACACTGATGGCCTTCCTGATAATTTCGTGGAGACTATCTTCAGGGTCGCATCTAACTTCCAGACGATTTCTGATCAATGGAGGAAAACCTCGGGAGATATAAGAAAACAGATCATGTTGCGAATATTCTCTGGAGAGGCTGCATAGTTGAAACAACCGTTCGACCTGAGTTATATAATTCTGAATGTCATCACCAAATTTGAAAGACATGTCGCATAACCACGTCTTATACTGATGTTTAATGTGTGGCATGAGGTAATAATCTTCAAAGAACCTGATTAGCAACTGGTAGTCCATTTTAATGCGACGATCAAGCATCATGTATTGATTATATGTCAGTCCGCTAAGGTATAAGGGGAACTGCGAGACTGCCGACTCTTGCGAATTCTTGTGTTGTTTCATTGTTAACTCAAAAAGGAAGAACCATTCGTCAAATGATTGTGACACGGCATCAATTTGCCCAGTAAATTTGGGAAGGACGGAATGTTTGCTATAAAGTTGTATCTGTCCATTGGATTCGAGAGGAAGGATAGAGTCCTGGTATCTTGGCTGGTCTTTCACACTGAATTTTCCAGGAAGCGGACTAGTATCACTCACGTGCTCCTTAAATGTGGGCACTACCACAGTGCTTACAGGATCAGGCAATGACTGCACATACCCTGTTTGAGGGGTGGCTCTGGTGGTTAAAGTAGACACTTGCGTCATAACAGACTGCGTGAATGTAGGTTGACTACTGGAAGAGCTGGTGCAACATGGCAACAGGTTAGGAATATCCTGAGAGCCTCCAAACATAGGAGCAGCTGGAGGGGGATGATGACTTGTGCCCACTAACTGAACCACTCGACCAATGATTCTCTCAGCTAATTCATCCAATGCTTTGTTCAGGGTATAATTGAATAATTATTTATGCAGGTATGGCCGTAGTTTTTTTACTGCCTTGCTGCCAAATCCAGAATTTCAAAAAAACACCTTTTTTCTTATCAAAATCAATAGAAAAGTGTAAAAAGTTATTGAAAACTGATCATTTTGAAAAAACTGCATATATACTACCCTGCCTTTTTTTACTACTATAGTGCACTCTTCCATATCTTTTATGCTAAGTATTATAGAAAGGTGTATACCTTTATTGGATTAGCCTTTAAGCTCATTGTACATGTAACCCATTGATGCTATGCAGGTGAAAATAAAGCAAAAATTGTGCATGAACAATTCTTAAGCATTTGTATTTATATAAAGGAGCATTCTGGGAGTTCATATTTTGATGAAAGGCTGGGCTCATTGTGCTTACATCACTATAAGGGATGGTCGTGGCATTCTGATCCATCCTTTGAGTCATCAGAGTGGGAGAAGTAGGTGGAGAAAAATTAAGTAATGATCCAAAGGTACAAGGGGTAATGTCCTGGTTCTAATCTTTTTTAGATGACAATTAATTTGAATAGACCTATATATATAATATATATATATATATATATATATATATATATATATATTTACAGAACAAAACAACACTTGTGGTAGAAGCATGTGGGGAGCACTTCCACACACACAGAAGAAAATCGCAACTCAAAGAGGTAACAGTAATTAACAGACCAAATTGAGGAAATTAACAAGGCAGTATTTGGTAATTCCAAGGGTTAACAAGTATTCAGAGAACAAGTTAATTCCAAACTTCTTATAGAATCAGGGCCTCCAGCCAAAGTGATGTACCATTTCCAATACCTATTTCTCAACTCATTTTAGACTAGAGAAAATACAACAATTATAGCTACATGTAAACCATGCTTTCTAATGATATTCATCCTTATAGCAATTCCTACTATCACCCAGACTAAGGAGCTTAACCACTAACCATTTAAGGCCTCTATTTATCACAACAAGATTAACTAGTTATCACATCAGCGTCCTGTCACAGTCGCCATGTAGAATCTTGGCCTGGTAGGGAAACTTAACTAGAAACTTAATTGACTCTGCAGAAGGTTTGAATAGCATTTACAATACAGCCATGATTCTGAGAAACAGAATAACATAGAACTTTTAACTTATAGATGTAACATTGGTAATTCATCCAAGTAACAAAACTACTTTAGGTAAGACCCCAGATGACCAGTTCCTATGGCTTCCAGCTGAAGCGGAGCATCCAGAAGTAACGTGCTTAACCTATTGACTGGTGCTACCCTATTTGTCTCACTTGTTAATTTCTATCTCACATCGAAAAATACAGGATCTCATTTTCATTGTTATCTCTCAGCTCACTATTAAATAATCTGTAATTGCCAGATATTCGTGCTAGCCAATGGCATGGTATCATCACAGTGTTAGATTGTATAAGTGCATGTACATGTTGAACTACAAACAAGAGATTTATTATTTCCCTATACATAACTGTATATGTAACTTAATGGGTCCACAATTCGGACTGGATAATCAACAGACCTCCAGAAGCAACTTGTCGCCCCATGCTAGTGAAAGCACTCCCGAATTGTCGCCGATCTTAAGCAATAGTTTTCATCTAGATAAAATATAAATAAAAAATACAATGGTAAAGACGGCAGTTGAGAGTAGATAAAATCTATTAAACAATCGCTACAGTTCTCTCAGGTTTTATACAAAAGTTTAATGATTACCTGCCTTTGTTTACAAAACCAAATGTCTATGTAGTTTAAACATGATTGATAACTTTTCCCTTGTAAATTCAATTTGAGCAATCATAATAAGCACCAACAAGGGGACATCAAATTAACAATAACAACCTGAGATCGAAAATAATGTTGACGTCATGGTGACGTAAAAATACAGAATAATTCTTAAAGAATAAAATCGACAAAAGTCCCTGAGCGACTCTACACGCCCCCCTTGCTCAAATTAATTTTCGGATAGCAGTTGAAGGGCTGGCCCAGACACGATGTTTTGAGTGGCCACTATCATCTTCGTAGCTAGATCACCATCCCATGTTTGGACCTCAGCGTAGTGTGCCTCTTGTGTGATCTGCATGAGTACTTCTTGTTGGGTTACTACTTCGTCCTTCAGTCGCAGAAATTTAATTGTTGGCATCCGGTTACTGACAGGACAATTCCTCCTAAGGTTATTCAACCGCCTCATAAATGTATTGTAAAACCGTTCGTAAAGTCGAAGACCCTTGAGGGCGATCATGAGCGTCATCATTGCGTTGGTGTCAGATGTATGAGCATCTTCTGCACTAATCTTGGTGTCTGGATAGAAATGTATAAATACTTGTCTCAGGGACCCCATAGTAGTTGCGTGATCAATAAACAGTGAACAGTATTCTTGGACTTGACTAAGTGTCATCTGCTCTGGGTCAGACACATTAGCTCTTATCATTGTGATGATCTCTATCCTCTTTGTAACATCATAGTACCGAGTGACGGTTTCAACATTGTTCACCCACATCAAATCACCAGCTGCTTGGAAGAGAATAAGCACACAAGGCTGTAGTGTGGCGATTCTTTCCTGTATCGCTTGCAGTTGCATGTGGACTGGTAACCCACGTGTAAAAATGTCTGTTATGGTGAGTTTGCCGTCAATGAAGACGCGTTTGGGGTTTCCTCCTGCTATAAGTTTTTCCCTTACAACTTTGTACTCACCTGTTCTGCTGGCTTTAATCGCTTCCTGTTTGCTGTTTACAAAGTTAACTCTGTCAGATAAGTGAGCAGCAACCTTCTTCTTTGGTTTTCTTACTTTCCATTTAGGCTGGATCAATGGGGTTTCAATCATAGGTGGTGGGATACACAAAAGATTTGAAGTTTTTATCTTCTTTTCCATCTCACTGAAACTTGCAGGGGAGGCTAAAGTGGCGGTCCCGATTGTTACTGGATAATTTATGCGGGCATCCTTGATAGTATCCCAGAACTTTCCTTGGAGTCCTTTTTGTTGGAGGCATTCAATTTGTTGAGTGGAGATTCATATGCAGGAAGTGGTACATTCTACGTCCAGAGCAACGTGTCGCCCCAGGGATTGTAGAATGACCAACTCCTCCTTGGTGAACATCTCTGTGAGGCACCAATTCATCAAAGAAAGGACATCTTTATCACGGCTATCAACCAAGACTCTCTGCTGTACATTAAGGTTGTTGAGAAATTTGCTAGGGTCATGCTTGACCATTAGAATATGTTCATCTTCAGTTACAGACCATTTCGGCATCAGCTTAGGAGAGATTGCGCTTCCTCCAAACTTCTCCAAATTTACTTTTTCGATCAAGTCCCGAATGTGGGGAGACATTTGTATCACTGATGATGCCAATAATTCTTCCTCTCAATAGAATTGCACCAGCGTCCGCATCACCTGGTTGAAAATGGTGATGGGAATAATCTTACCTTCTTTATTGACGTGCCTGGCTGACTTGATGAATTGGCCATACCCGCACTCGGGATAATTCATTTGCTGCATGCTGAACAGGGCTTTGTTCTTACCATGGATGTCATGCTTAATGATTTGATCAAGGAATTTGTGCGTTGAGCCAGGCAATCGCTCTACAAATAGTCTCGTGCTCAGAGGAGCATTGTCTGAATTTGGTTTCAGAGGTTGTGCCCCACATGTATTTTTTTAACTGTGTCAGAAAAAATATTTATGTCTGACAGACAAATTCCAAGTTGATTGCTGGTTAACATGATCGACATCTTGCCTGTAACACTACTTGCCCCCACCAGTCAGGCATAATATTTTTCAAATTTGTCCATAGGTCTTTTCATTCTTTCCATGACAGCAGGCAAACAGCTAGCTCATGAATTGTTGTCTTCGTGAGGGACGACCTTTTTTCATGTGACATAGGTATTTGTAAGTGGGGTTCTTTTGTGAGGTATATTGCGAGAATCCAAATAGCTCCCCTGGCGTAGATGTCTGGTAAATTTTTTTCTGCAAAAAGACATTCCTTAAAATTCTTTTTATCTTGTGTATTGTAGGAGACTTTGATGTCCCGAAGAGTTCTTTCCACTGACGAGTGGTAAGTTTGTGATGGACTCAATATATCAAGGCGGGGCCAATCAGACTCGGGGTTAAAATCTGCCTTCAGGTCAGACCAAATGGTTTGAATCTCGCATAACAGCTGGTTACTTTGAGCAAACGTGAAGCTTACTCTCATGTCGGTTATTGTTACTAGTGATGGAGTGTTGGGGTCCGTCACTTCCAAGGTTTGTGATTGTAGCATAACATCAATGATCAATTTCTGGTCAATGGCTAGACGGTGGGAAGGTACCCGCTGACACAAAAGTAGATCCGTATATATGAGCGTAGTCTTCTTTGGACAGTATCAGAAAATTTTCCATGTGAAAATGCAAGTTCTCTATTGGTTCGGGTATGTTAGTCTTGTACTCACCGCGGACTATCATTATCAGATGTATGCCCTCGACTTTAGTGATGCAATAAGCAACTGCTCCATTATATCCTCCATCTGTATCTCAGTTATTCGTAGAAAATAAATAAACAAGAGATTCTGAAAATCAATGTTGATGCACTTGAAGCTGTTGATCGTTTTACCACTATTTAAAAACTGGCACAAGTTATAAATATTAAAGTCGTCATCAAAAAAGGTGTGAACAGTGCTGCGCCAATACAGACGACTCAAGCTTTCCATCATTCTGGAGTCATAGCCAATGATGGTATTAATTTTCAGGTGACGGGAGGCATCTATGATAAATGGAATAATGTCTATAGAGCAATTCATGTCACATCCATTATATGTGCAGCGAAGCTGATCTTTTGTCTCGTCAGATATATTGTCATAGATGATGGCTGTAGGTTTTCTTGTGGCAATGTAATACGGGTGGAGGGTCTCATCACCAACTCTGGAGATTTTTCTTCTTCTTTCTTCTGTCTTCTGAGATCTCACAGTAGAAGTAGCAGTGGAAGAGGTCGAGGGGGCTATCAAGTCGCTCTTTTGGGGGGTATTTACAATTTGTAAAGCACTAAAAGGTACTCTAGAATTATCAGTTTTTAATGTAGGTGTGGCCAGCTCCTCTCGCGCACGTGGGGAAACGTGTCTCTCCACGTAAGGGTGAGATGTGGAGGGCATCATGGAAAATGCTGTCTGCTCTCTGAGTTGTGGAGCAACATGTCACCCACATGGAATCAGACTCTCCTCAGCACCATCTTGACGTCCTCTTTTCTTTGCGCGTGCCTCAGCAAGCAGAGATACGTGTCTCTCGCGCCTAGATGAGGCGTCTCAGCTAGGTCTGCTATCTTCCATCCTCCTTCTCACTCGGCGGTGGGATGGTGGAGCTGGCGACTCGCGTTTTGGATTTGATTTGTTCATTCCTAAATGGAGTTATAAGATTTAAATCCCAAATGCTGGGATCATAAGCATGAGTAGTTCTCGCCCTTCTTTGGGGGAGCATACGTGTTTCTAAAGTGTCAGAAGTAATATTATCACAATTGTACTCGGTGTCAGAAAATTCATCCTCTGAAAAACTGGTTAAATTATCGTATTTTTCATATACATCAACACCATTATCTACTAGTGTGAATTCATTATTATCATCTATTATGACATGCTCAATATCTTTTATAGCTCATTTGAGCCTTTGAAAATGTACTGTTTTACCGTTGTTTAAAGTATAGGTGTTATGGTCAAGCACTTTTTCTATCGTAAAAGGGCCTTGCCAATCATTTGCAAGTTTACGTACTTGATTGCTATCTGTTGTAATGCGGGGCAGATAAGCAAAGACTCTGTCATCACGTTTATGCACCTCGCCTTATATCTTCTTAATAAAGGTTTTCTTTTGTCTTATACTAGACTGATTCGTGTTATGACAGATTGTCAAGTGAATTTGTTGCATATCATTAATTAGTCTATTCACATAACTTTCCATGCTGTTGTCAGCATATTTTGGGAACATCATTGCCAAGGACGTGGTGGCCTCATGACCAAACATGGCTTTGAAGGGGCTCACGCCAGTGGTTGTATGAACTGATGTGTTGTAAAAGTACTCAACACATTCTATAATTCGCCTCCATTGCTTTCCTACAGCTTGGGACAATGCTACCCAAATCAATTTTATAAGAGTTCGGTTTAATCATTCCACCAATCCATTTGCTTGGTGGTGGTAAGTTCGTGGACCACTTCTAGTTCTTTCAAAAGATTACTTTCAAACTGAGGACCTCTATCAGAAACTAATTTTTTCATGGGTCCATATTTCAAGATCCATTCTTTAATTATTTTGTCAGCAACTTTTTCTGCAGTTGTGCTACTCAAAGGAATTATTTGGGCGAATTTGGTAAAGTGGTCTACCATCACAAGTAGATACTGAAAACCCTCATCATCTTTTGATAATTGTTCGAGATCAACATGCACTAACTCGTTAGGGCTTTCTGCCAACCGTGATTCCAGTTCAGCTCTTTGTTGAGGAAAGTGATTGATATTGTTGAGTAGGCACTTTTCGCATTTATTGATGACGTCTGTTACAGTAGCTCGTATTCCAGTGGTGACGTACTGGGAGTTAAATGTTTTCTCCATCTGGAGGATGCCCAGGTGACCCCTCTCATGGACTCTACATATGAGGTCCCGCTTAAAATACTCAGGAATGGCAAGTTGATTGTTGTGTTTACTCTTAGCGTACAATAAACCATTCTCATTTATTTGCCAGTTATAATGGTTGAAATACCGATTTACTTCCAGAGACGTGGGGAAGTACGGATCCTTCATCCTTTTCATTATCTGGTCCAATATCCCATCGCGATGTTGATAGCGAACTATTTCTTCCTCAGATATCTCCTCTCTCACAAGGATAGCAAGGATGGGTTTTCCATTTCTATCTGCATTAATCTCGGGTATCAATTGATACTCAGTATGGGGGATAAAGGAGAAAGGAACCTTCTCCCCATTTGGTTTCTTGAGATCTCTCTCATAGCTTGGCAGTGCAGTCCAATAGTCAGTGTTCAGATGGAGCCTGCCCAGACAATGTCTGATTGTGAATGAAAAGTCATTTAAGTACTCTATTCAATGAGCAACTATATTCAATTTGTCAACACTAAATTTCTTCAGCCAGGCAAGAGCACTGTTATCTGTTCTCACAATGAACTTTCATCCTAGTATGAAATAGTGAAATTTCTTTGGTGATTCGACTAAAGCAAGCATCTCACAATTAGTCGCGCCATAGTTTCTCTCTGAAGCCTTAAGTTTTCGACTAAAATACTGAACAGGACTCTCAACTCTGTTGATGTCTTGGCTCAATATCCCACTAATAGCGACAGTGCTTGTGTCACAGTCAATTATAAAATCCTTAATGTAGTCAGGAGTATTCAGTGATGGTATCTTTTTGAGCTCAGCTTTGATGCCTTTCAGAGCTTCTTGCTCCCGCCACGTCCACTTGAAATCTACAGACTTTTTTAATAGATTCGAAATAGTTTTTGTTTTCTTGGTGAGGTCCGGGAGAAACATTCCATAGTAATTAAGGAAGCCCATCAATCACTGTACGTCTCAGTGGCTTTGTGGCATTTCAATCTTTTCCAAGAAATCTTTAGCATTGTTCTTTATAGAGATCTTTCCTGGCTCAACAACTCGACCAAGAAAAATTACCTTTGTCTTGGCTAATGAGCACTTCATTCCGTTAACTTTCAATACTGCCCTCTGTAATAGATCTAATGTACGACCAAGTTTAGTTAGATGTTCCTCAAAAGTATTGCTAGCAACCAGGATATCATCTATGTAAGCTGATATGCCTGGTTCGAGAAGGTTAGCACCATCTTTGAGCACCTTGGTTACATAGTGCTGGAAGGTAGCTGGCGCATTACATAGACTGAAGGCCATATACTTCCACTCATACAGACCATAAGGGGTGATGAAGGCTGTTTTAGGGATGTCGGAAGAGCGCATCAGTACCTGCCAGTACCCTTTACACAAATCAAAGCAGGAAAAGAATTTATATTTGCTGGCGTTGTATAGGAGGTCTTTGATCCTCAGTAATGGATACACATCCTTAATTGTTATGTCATTAAGTTTTCTGAAGTCAATGCACAGCCAATACTTCTCACCTTGTTGAATGAACATGGTAGGAGCAGCACAGGGGCTTTTGCTTCCCTGTATGATGCCACTTTCAATTAAATCACTGAGGATCTTTTTGTACTCTGGTTTTAAATTTTCGGGAACATGGCGCACTGGTAGTTTGATTGGTCTATCATTCTTTAATTGAATTGCGTGTTCTTTGCCTCCTGCCTGGCCAATGCTAATTGTTTTATAATTAAACACGTCATGCTTACTCTGAAGTAAAGAGACTAACGATTTTCTTTCTCTCTGGTTAAGATGAGGATGGGAGTTATTGGTAACTGTCAGTACCTTAATTGGACTTATGGGTTCTCCCAGATCATTAACTGTGGTACATATTGGTAGGCAGGTGACGGGGAATGTTTTCAACTTTGACTGGCACTCCTACTAATTGCAATTGAGAAACTCCAATCTTGACAGGAGAATTTGCTCCATTTAGAACAGTAACATGTGTTTTTCCATTTGTCACTCTACACAAGTCTGGTGAAAAAGAGATTCCAAGCACATACTTGCCTCTCTGTCCTGAAATCATCACGTCCCCATTAATGCCATCTTCAGAGGATACGGCGACTTGAGTCCAATGCTTGGGTTCGATTGATAGGGGTTCTTCCAAATTAAAGATGACTTCTCTCTCAGGAATAGTAGCCAGTTGAGTAGCTCCCTGGTCTTTGATAGTGATTGTGTTATTTTTGAAATCAATTACACACGAGTTTCTTTCCAGGAAATCATTTCCCAGGATGAGATCATACAGGAGGCGATGATTTGATGTGTTGATTACCAGAAGATCCACTTCAAATGGCTCAGCATGAATTTTTATTGAAGCATCCTATAACTTCCCTTTAAGAGAAAGAGGGTTTCCCGAAGCGTTGATGAGTTTCACACCAGAGGGATCCAAAGAGTCTCGATTTAAACATAACTCCCTACAGCACTCATCAATGATTATAGAAGCTGCAGCTCCAGTATCCACAGTGGCATTAAAAATATTGCCATTCATCTCGACGGGTATTAGATTCTTCCTTGGTTCAAAGTTCTTTGTACTGGACACACCTGACAGACTAGTTATATCATTGTTAATTCTTTGAGAATTCTGGAGCATGTAAACTACACTGATGACCTTTCTGATGATTTTGTGGAGGCTATCCTCAGGGTCGCATTGAACTTCCAAATGATTTCTGATCAATGAAGGAAAACCTTGGCAGATATAAGAAAATAGATCATGTTGCGAATACTCTCTGGAGAGGCTACTTAATTGAAACAAGCATTCAACCTGAGTTATATAATTCCGAATGTCATCACCAAATTTGAGGGACATGTTGCATAATAACGTCTTATATTGATGTTTAATGTGTGGTGCTCAGTAATGATCCTCAAAGAACCCAATCAGCAGCTGGTAGTCAGTTTTAATGTTACGGTTGAGCATCATGTATTGATTATATGCCAATCTGCTAAGATATAAGGGAAACTGCGAGACCTCTGACTCTTGTGAATTTTTATGTTGTTTCATTGTTAACTCGAACAAGAAGAACCATTCATCAAATGATTGCGACACAGCATCAATTTGCCCGGTGAATTTGGGAAGGACGGAATGTTTGCTATACAGTTGTATCTGTCTGTTGTGAGAGGAAGAATAGAGTCTCAATATTTCGGCTGATCTTTCATGCTGGCTTTTCCAGGAAGTAGACTAG
The DNA here is from genome assembly GCA_900660155.1 of Hofstenia miamia. Classification (NCBI taxonomy): domain Eukaryota; kingdom Metazoa; phylum Xenacoelomorpha; order Acoela; family Hofsteniidae; genus Hofstenia; species Hofstenia miamia. The sequence goes on along the minus strand of CABFPE010000626.1, from coordinate 456,040 downwards.
TATCACTCACATGTTCTTTAAATGCAGGCACCACCACAGTGCTTACTGGATCATGCAATGACTGTACGTACCCTGTTTGAGGGGTGGCTCTGGTGGTTAAAGTAGATACCTGCGTAATAGCAGACTGCGCAAACATAGGTTGACTACTGGAAGGACTGGTGGAACATGGAACAGAATTAGGGATGATCTCATGAGACCCTCCAAACAGAGGAGCAGCCAGAGGGGGATGGCTTGCACCCACTAACTGAACCACTCGACCAATGATCCTCTTGGCTAATTCATCCAATGCTTCATTAAGTGCAGCATGGGTAACATATTCATCATTTCTCTGAGACAATGCCTCCAGTTGGCAATGCAAGCTGTTGACAGCACCCTTCAATTCATGAATTTGCAATTCCAGGGCAATGGTTGACTCCAACATCTGTCGTTCCATCCACTAGTAGGCCACGTGTTGTGTGTTGATCTCGGCCTGGAGAGACTCCACTTGGCGTTTGCTTTCCATCCTCAGAGCTACCTGTTGTGATAATGGCTCTTTCAAATGATCAATTTCTGAGAGGTGCACATCAAGCTGGGGCGTTGACTGATCATTACCACTAACATAACTGTGAGGACGAATGGGAATAGGAGGAGCATTGTGGGTATTCAAAACACATCGCATATTTTGATGATATGATGGGCTCATTGCACTTGCATCACTATAAGGGATGGTCACGGCATTCTGATCCATCCTTTGTGTGATCGGAATGGGAGAAGCAGGTTGAGAAAAATTAAGTAATGATCCAACGGTACAAGGGGTAATGTCCGGGTTACCAAAGCTTGCACAGGGGACGCTCTTAATTGGAGAAGTCCCAAAAGTAGGAGAGTAAGTAACAGTATGACTAGAATCCATTATAACTTAAAGAGCAAAACAATAATTTCCAGAACTGACAGTGGGGAGCACTTCCACACACACAGAAGCAAAATGCAACTTAAAGAGGTAACAGTAATTAACAGACCAAATTGGGGAAAATGAACATGGCAGTATTTGGTAATAAATCCAACGTATCAAAGCATTAATAAAGTAAAACAAACAAGAAATTTAAAAGTTGACATCAGCCAAATAAGACGCACTAAAGGCTTTGTCACCATCCTTCAAGGTGAGGAAGTTAATGAATACAACAATAGGTAACTTTACTCTGAAGTCTTACAGCAATCAGGGGAAACAACTATCCCAGCTGATACCCACCACAACGAAAAACCAACTAACAACCAAACCATTGAAAGAAACCAACAAGATGTAGAATCGTGGGCTGGTAGGGAAACTTAACTAGCAACTTAATTGACTCTGCAGAAGGTTTAAATAGCGTTTACAATACAGCCATGATTCTGAGAAACAGAATAACATAGAACTTATAACTTATAGATGTAACATTGGTAATTCATCCAAGTAACAAAACTACTTTAGGTAACATCCAAGATGACCAATTCCTATGGCTTCCAGCTGAAGCAGAGCATCCAAAAGTAAAGTGCTTAACCTATTGACATGTCCTACCCTATTTGTCTCACTTGTTTAATTTCTATCTCACATCAAAAAATACAGATTCTCATTTTCATTGTTATCTCTCAGCTCACTATTAAATAATCTGTAATTGCCAGATATTTGTGCTAGCCAATGGCATGGTATCATCACAGTGTTAGGTTGTATAAGTGCATGTACTTGTTGAACTATGAATGAGAGGTTTATTATTTCCCTATACATAACCGTATATGTGACTTAGTGGGTCCACAATTTGGACTGGATAATCAACAGACCTCCAGAAGCAACTTGTCACCCCATGCTAGTGAAAGCACTCTCAAATTGTCACTGATCTTAAGCAATAGTTTTCATCTAGATAAAATATAAATAAAAAATACAATGGTAAAGACGGCAGTTGAGAGAAGATAAAATATATTAAGCTATCACTACAATTCTCTCAGGTTTTATACAAAAGTTTAGTTATTACCTGCCTTTGTTTACAAAATCAGTCATCTATGTAGCTTAAACATGATCAATATATTTTCCCTCATATATTCAATTTGAGCAATACTAATAAGCACCACTGAGGGGACATCAAATTAACAACAGCAACCTGAGATCGAAATTAAGGTTGACGTCCTAGTGACGTAAAAATACAGAATAATTCCTAAAGAATAAAATCAACAAAAGTCCCCAAGCAACTCTACATTAGTATTGCAACTTGAGAAAGGGTAGACTGGTGAAGGTAGGTGCTCCAGAGATGAGGTAATGAATGGTGGCATATCAGGCTACGGAGCTAGATCCCCACCCCACATTTGGACCTCAGCATAATGTGCCTCTTGTGTGATCTGCATGAGTACTTCTTGTTGGGTTACTACTTCATCTTTCAATTGCAGAAATTTAATGGTTGGCATCTAGTTACTGATGCAGGAATTATTCCTGAATTCAATCTCCAAGGCTGAGATTGAATCAAGCAGGCATGTCTCATGCTGCCAAGCAGCAGTGGCTTGTTGTCTCATTTTGGCTTGTAGGGCATCAAATTGGGCTTCACAGGAATGACACTGTGAGATTTGGCTTGAAGTGTATAAATACCTGTCTCAGGGACCCCATCATAGTTGCATGATCAATAAACAGTGAACAGTATTCCTGAACTTGACTAAGTGTCATCTGCTCTGGGTCAGACACATTAGCTCTTATCATCATGATGATCTCTATCCTGTGTGACAGTACAGTACTTAGTGATGGTTTCAACAGGGTTCAGTAAATCAAGTCACCAGCTGCTTGCAACAGAATTAAGTCCAGCAGTGCAAGGGACACTTGCATCCAAGCTGCCAGCACTCACACAGGGAAACCCTGAGTGGGAGTCCCATTATGAGAATTAGAAAAATCCATATCCATAAGAACAAGAATAATTAAACAAGTAAAAGTAAAGTAGAAGAAAAGGTTCCAATAACAATTCCAATAATGGAAAAATAAAAGCACTTAACAGATGGTAGCAGGGCATAGGTACACAATCCAAATTCTAGAAGAATGAGACTAACCAATATAGCACTAAGAACAGGTAAGAATAGAGACCTTGGTGACCACATCAGATCACAGAGCTGGCAAGTGTAAAACTACGCATAAGGTGAAGTTGCACATCAATGGGTGGTGAAGAAGATTGCAGTCAGAGGAAATCCATCCTAACTGACTCACACCTAGTAGAAAAATGAAACCAAATGCAATAGAGAAACATCATAACAGTTCTGTTTCACTTCACAATCACTAAGTGGAAAACAGGCGACCACTTCAGTAGGTGCACAAACTTCATGACTGGAGTACATTTCTGAATGTCAATCCATCAGCACACAGTAACAGAATGGAGTAGATAGTTTAACTGACACTCCAGAGTGTCCAAGAATCACGTCAGGGTCACTATGGAGAATTGCAGGGTGTGTCTAGCAGCTCAAACAGAAGATTACCATCACCAAGAACATCCTGTTCTCTAACAAAACAATTGAAGATTGGTAGTTCGCCAATTTCATTGTAGAAAAAAGTAATTCCAAGACAGTTAAAGTAGTGACCAATTCACATGGCATCTTGCTGAAGCCAAGCCATTTGAACCCATCCTTACAAATCCAAGGTGCTAATTGTGTGTCTCAAGTTGTAATTTCTAGCTCAATACAAGTAATTTATCTCTGGGTTTATCTACTCAGCTCATGTAATAATATATTAAATAATGTGTAGTTACCATGTATTCATGTACGCCAATGGCATAGTATATTAGAGGTGTGTTCTAATTTGTGCATGTTCAATCAATAGATGTTGTAGTTCTTTTATTTCCTATGCCTACATGTAGCCTAAAGTGACCACAATAAGGGCTCACATCTGTCAAGGAGCGAGTTATCACCCCAGGCACAGTGGAGTTCCTCCCACATTATTTACTGGATCTTACAATTTCATTATTATAAAATTCATACCAGAGCTAAAATGGTTAGTAAGATATAATATAATAGAAAATCAAACACTATCCAGTGAGAACGAAATTTATTTTAAGTTTGCTTACAATCAAATTCCCTATTTATACAAAAGTTAGTTTCCTTTGCAAATTAACTGAGCAATTACATGTAATTCTAAAGCTCTGAGGGGAAAATCACTAAGTTTGAAACTTAGGTTCAAAAAAATCACAAATTAACAATTCATTGCTAAATAGGACTGAATTAATTTGAGAGTGCTTGAAAATTAAAATAAAATAAAAAGAGGCCCTGAGTGACTCTACAATAACAGCTTGATATCTTGCATGAGCATGCTGCTCCATACCATCAGCAAAGCAATGGCATAGTAGAACAACTAAATAAACCTTTAATTAAACTAATTCACATCACTACTTCCAGAGTGGGATGCAAATATTGGAGATACATACTTCCCCACATTAAATACTTTCACAATACTAGTGTTGACTCTTACACCTTTCAAAGTGACATATGGTCATAAAGCCAATACACCACTAGCAATAATGTACAAGCAGTACAAACCACTACCTAAAAACAATTACATCAAAGACCTGATGCAACAACTCCAGGAAATACATGAAACCATTTGCATGTTCAATAAGAAAAGCTTTGTCCACCAAATATGCAATTATAACAAGAACATATATGGCCAACCCCATCAAGTCAGATTCAAAGTTTACTCATTTACTCCAGTACAGACTACTGATGACAAACAAATACATAAGCTTGCAACATCCTGGACCAGTCCACACACAATTACAAAAGTGTTAGAGCATAATAACTACATTTTTGATTACAGTACAACTAGAAATTTCCAATCACTACATAGAACTATCAAAGATATAGAACATACAACAATTAACAACAAACATGAATTCCAAATCATAAATAATGACAATAAGACTTTTACATGAATGCCTAAGCTAGATGAACTTGCCTAAATGCAAAGCATGAACAAAAAACACAATTAATCCCACAGACTGGGATCTCAATCTTAATTTTCTTTTTAGCCCTCAATTGAATGAAGTGAACTCTGTCCAAACACTCCAGCAGCAAGAGCAGCACTCCTCATTACTCTAATTGTTGTTGCAAAATCAAACACTCACACTGAACTAGGAGTCCACCTTTGCATCCATCACATAGGTTGGTGGAAACAACACACCTATTTCAGGAGCAATAGCCCAATCACTACCAACACACTCACATGTTGGAGCTTTGAACCCTTCATCCTCTCCATTGTACAGCTTGGAGAGCAAAGGCATTTCAAGTGGTCATTCAACCTTGCCAAGCACCTACCTGTGGTACAGCTTGGGTAGCCATCTCACAGAGGGGTCTGACATGGACATTGAACATTGATAAATGAAAATTGGAAACTAGTATTACTGAGGAGACAGTGTTAAAACCATTTGTTTTACAACAATCTAAGAAATGTCAGCATTGTTCATGCTCCCCCTTAGTTCTGGATCTTCACAGAGATCTGCCTCTCAGCAATACTCACTGGAATAGCAGCAACAATATCATGCTCATCTTTCATATATTGGATCTGAGGCTTTACATCCTTACTTTATTGCCACTAGAACTGCACATTGCATTTCCAAATCTCAGCTACCTTTGGAGACAAAACTGTTCATTAACAAACAATTGGATACTTCTAATCACAAAGTTAGTTGTTCTGTTCTACCTTATCTTATAGATGTAGAAAACGATCCAGCTATCAACACTCTTATTTTTTATATGCATCAGATGCATTAAGTGATGAACCACGCCTACTATCACGGTACTGTTCATACTATTTTCAAAACAGAATTTCATCTTACCAATTTTCATTGTTTACTAACTTACAAGGACAATCTAATTATGCAATCTGAAGTTAATCTTTCTCTGGAAAACTTATTATTTATTTATTTCATTAAAACTGAAGAACTTTCTGATACAAAACTGATAGAGAAAATATCTCTAGCCTATAAACTGGCTAAAGCTTTGAAAATTAAATTTACTATTCTTGTTCTGGATACCAAGCAATCTCACTTAGTTTGAACTTAAACTTAGCTTGGATAATTTCTTTATTCTTTGCCCTACTAACTTTGCTGTTCATAGCTTACCAAATAAAAAATCCCCCCTACTGTTGCATTAATTCACATGGATTTGTTCTTACACAGAATTTGCCCAAGGCATCACATCATGGTTGAGAAATGCTTTGCAGTAGACATCTTATTACAGGCACAGTCATATGAACTTATCATGGAACAACCTACTCCTGCTACCATTACCAAAATACATGTAAGCTTTGCTTTTTCTCAATCAGTCAACATGTTAAATGATATCACCAGTATCTGGACTAATATCAAAGCTGATTGTCCAACTGAAAACAACTGGCCTTGCATCAACACATCATCACCATCTGGCAAATATCACTACTCTGGAGAAAGACTATTGCATAATATTGAACAAAGTCTAACTACTCAGGATCAAACTGATTTTAGGAAGGCTTTCTTCAAAGAATCATGAGCACCAAACGTCAATGGAAAATCAGCAGTCTGGTTTATCACTATATATTTAACTGAAGACCCCAAGTTAAAATTTCTAATATCTCACAAAACTTGTGACTCCATCTGAAAAAGCAAATTGCATGAAATCTTTGTCATTCCTATCTCTGTAAAATTAAATAATTGGCTTTTGTTTGAAATGGTGCTACTTATGTCACTACAAGGTAAACAAGCCCAACCTGCTAATCTTCTTGAGAAGTATTATTCTTGCATCATTAATAAGGACTAACCCCTCAGGTCTTTACCAATAACACTGATCAGCAATAAACTCACAATCACATCCAGAGATAGTCATATGCTTTCTGACACCAGCAAGAAATACATGTGGGGAGATACCTGTGACACAAAGTTGTTCTCTCTCTCAGATACCTGCACACCACTGTCATTGACACATCTCATTCACCACCAACAACATTTGATGCTTGATTATTACAACAAATCCAGCAAATATCTTTTGGTAATTAAAACCTACCACAGCAGACATTATCCAGAAAGTCCTTTACAACATTTTGACAACTACGTTGAAATATTGCAAAGACAGACCAAAATGCATCCCTATAGAAATTCTGGAACAAGCTATCCAATCACCACAGCAACTGCAAATCAATGATGAGATACCTCTAATACCATGCCACCAAGCTATTATCAAAGAAAATAACCTTGAAAAACTCAGTGCCAAACTACTACCTCCAACACCCAAATGGGTTAAAACTGACATATCAACCTATCTCATATGTGTCATGAAAGCAACGCCTGTTGATGCAAATATTGTCAATCACCAGTACAACTTCATAAAATAAACCAATATTATCTCATACATGAAAACTTGTTTTACAGAAGCATGATCTAAAACTGATATTGCTCTCTTACTTAAGCCACATTCACAACTAGCCTTCAACATGGAATATACAACCTTCAAATTTGACTTGTTAGACCACAATCAAATCCGTACATCCTCATTACAGCTCTGATAACCTATGGAAGCACATAGTTTGCACACAGGTGAACTATCCTGTTGCCATAGGTATTGCCAAATTGGACATCACCCTGACAACCAATATCTCAGTGGAAGAGGCAATTGAAACAGAAAACAATTACTGTATCCTGAGCCCACTCATCCACACTGCTATTATACAACCAGCATGGATATCAGCTCACAAGAAAACACATCATGTACACATCCTGCTACCTGAAGAGGATCAGTATATCAACAATCTAGGCAACCTCATCATGACTTCAAACTCAGAAAAATACAAGCAGAGCTGACAAAATTAATTCAAAATGATGACACCTCACATCTCTATGCTGATGGTAATGTGAAACTAGATTATGTTTTCCAAAATGGTAAACCTGTAGCCAATCAAATTGATCATCTCAAACACTCCCTCACTAAGCTTCTGTCTAAACCTGTTATCCTATTTTCTGGGATGAACAATCTCCTTTGGACAAATTTAATTCAAATGATGCTTAAATATTATGATGTAACAAAATGCTTTGAAATTATTACAATGATGTGAGCCAAAATCAATGATCCTGAACTAATTAAAGAGGTGATACTTAATGAACACATATCAATTTACTTTGATGAGGTTAAATCTCATACTAACCTATACTCTGACATCAATACTTGCATGATGCTACTCATGTCTCTAAAAGGATTATGTTTCTACTACAAGTTCTATAATATCCAGAAAGATCAATTCACTGTGAAATGCCTTACCTATATCTACACATATGCTCAACCCAAAGTTTTACAAATTTACCAAAACTCTTACAACTGAACTGGAATTGATTAGCTATGCAACCCACTCAACTGAATTTTCAGATATCTTATCTTGGAGTGATCCAAGTGCTATTTCACTGTTACAATATGCTCAAAAACTCACACAATCAGACATTGTCAAACTAGTGGATTAACAATAGCCCAGCTTAGGGGGGCATATGGCATCAACTACTGCAATACAAACATTTTCATATTTAGTAATTTGAAATTAATAAATAATAAATTGTACAATATTTACATGAATTTGTACCTGCCTTGATTGACATTTTATGTGTTAGACAATCTGTGTTATTTTTGAATGTTTAAATTTTCTGCCACACACAATTTCTAATATTAGTTATTACATTGCAAAAGGTCATGAGACACCTGCTAGTATTTATTGTATGCTTTAATGCTACTTTTTGTTTATAGAGTGTGTTCTTTTATGTTTAAATACTTCACTTTTTGTTGGCAAAGTTATAGATTTTACTCAAACTTTACAACTTGTTGCATATGTTATTTCTTTAAAATGCTTTTCTAAATTATCTGATTGTTGCTGGGGGTGCCTTTTTCAGGTAAAGCTTTACAAGTTCATCACTACAGCACTTTGGCAGGTTTAGGAATAGGGCTTTACACAACTGCTTGTCATTCATTATGCTTTATATTTTATTGGAGCACCTAAATTGCATGAGCTGAGGCCTGCACTGAGTTTAGGTATATTAGCACATAGGGTACACTTTGCACCCAAGAACTTATAGGGCTTCTCTCTTTCTTTATTTAAATTAGGGCTCCTGTCTAACATGACTCTTACTAATAAGGTTCTCTGTTTCAGGTCAGCCAAATGTCGCCATTCTCCCTTTCCTTACCTGATCTCCCAGCTACCTTTAACTTTTAGTAGGGATAGGCTCATTTAGCTCTGGAGTCAGTCTGTTAATTATTGAGACATCAGAAAATCCTGGTGTTTATCAATGCATATTTCCATGCCAATGCCACAATATGTTAAGGGAATATTTTGTAATTCTGAATAAAAAATAAGAGGATTGGAATTCAAAATATGCCATGAAAGAAGATAATTAAGTATTGTAAATATACATTAAAGAATAATTAGCTTTTCATATTGTGCACAAATGAGAAGCTGAAGTATTTTGTTTCATAACAAAATTTTATGCACATACCAATAAGGGTTAATGTATTACATTTCAATAATTATTATTGCTAAGGATAATTAAATTGTTCATTTAAATCAATACAACTGCATCACCAGATAACAAGGTTTTCCACTTCCAATCATCATCAATCCAACCTGCTTCATTATCTTCCATAGAGACTGCCATTCCATCAGCTCATGCATTGTGAGCTCAAGTGTTGTTTTGAAGTTTATATATACTGTGTGGTGCTAGCCAACAATTTACTAGCATTCTTTATTTATATATGCCAAATGTCTATACATATAATAGAACATCATGCCTTAAACCATTACAAATTATTTTTTGTTGTTGTGTTGAGCTTGTTTTTCTATCTAATGGGTTCTACATGTGCAACTCCTCACCCACAATGGCTAAGTTCTCAGACATATTATACCTTATGAAACTCTTAAAATGAAATTGAATTATTGTGATGATTTTAACTTAAGTATCTTAAGGAAAATTCTAAAATTTGAGTTTTGAGAAGAATAGGAGTACATTATTAGATCCAGGTCCCTCTAGAGAATCAAAACCCAACCACATAGGAAGAAAGTAATATCACTGATTGAGAGAAACTACTTCTGAGTCATTTTAAATAAGAAGTAATATGGAAACTTAAATTAGTAAAAAGGTTTTTGACACAATTGAGAACATATCTATACTAAGGGGGTTTAATTCTATCTACCCTGCAGAAGATGTGACATGGTAACAACTACTTGCAAGTGCAATGCCATATGTAGTAGGGGACAATACAATAATTAACCAATCACAATGCTTACTTTCCTGGAGTACCACTATTTTAGTGCAACACATTATGGGAGCATAAATTGATGGCACAATGAACTTGATCAAATTCTACTTGTTTACCAAGATGATCCATGTTCATGACAACCTACTTTCTGTGTGGAGTGACAAATTCTACTATTTGTTTATGCTGCAAAAGATATTCTAACAAAGACTTCAACTCATTTGATAACGCCCCTAAAAGTGGAAGACCAACATGATCTTCAACAGACAACAACATTCAGCAAATTGAAGCACTCATTGATGGTTATCATCACATCTCTATCCATAATTTGCATTACCTGTCAGCACTTAGCATTGTCAAAATCTATTATATTCTAAAAGATTAGCTCTAACCCCATAGTGTTTTTTTATATAGGTGCTCTACCAAGTATCAGATAATGTCAATTTGAAATGTGTACAGTGTGCAAAATCCATTATCAAACTGTTTGATCATTTGGGTGACTATATGTATGACCTTTACACTGTTGAAGAAGAAATGATTGTTCACTTTGACGAATTACCTACAAAATGAGGCTGCTATGTTTATTTAAAGAATTTGAGAAAGACTACTATTAGCATCATTGAGAGGAAAACTACAATAAAAATTTATGTTGTCAATTGCATTCACTTCTAACCAACACTTTGTGTCAACACTTACCCATCTGGCTCATTTATGGACTCAGAAGCAGTAAATAAGAAAAACATGTTATAAAAGGCATATAATCTGATCCACAATAGACAATTACATTGCCAGATGTCATGCATTATGCAACATAATTTGAATTTTTCCATAAACACAATATAAATTTGATAAAACAGAGTCCAGAATCACCAAACCTAAATTTACTTAATTAATGGGTGAATTCAAAAATCAAAGACTATCTGTGAGATAATGTAACATCCTCTACCAGGCATTATTACTATTTGTCTCTTGTTACTGCATAACATTAGTCATATCTCTGTGGGTAGGGATTTACCTGTTGCATACTGCTTGGCTGTTGTTTTGTTAACAAAAAGTAAACTAGAATTAACCATTCACTATTTAGGTGATGAAGCCATGCAGTAATCTATCCAATGATCAATGATGGGCATCTGCTTAAAGCTGATCTCCACATCCAGTTTCACCCTTTCCTTTGGTGTTCCATTTGGTTGAGTGCCACAACTCAGCTCATCAATACAGTTTATGTGTATCCTATCCTAGCTCAGTGCATACTCACTACATGACACAATTTGACTTAAAATCTTTTTTGTAAAAGTGTTCTATCTATTCACAACCTCACTTGTTACTAGCCACTCATTCAATACTACATGTAGCCATTCCCAAAATATATTGGCATTTCTAAATATATTAGTTTTGAACAGCTTCCTAACTTACATTTATAATTTAATACATGTACAGTCACTTTATCAGTCATTTATTGGTCATTAATTTGGATCTAAAATAATATTAGTATATTTCCTAAGTTTCAGTCATCCAACTGTTTGTTGACAGTTAATTATTTTAATACATGTAGTAAGTGATTGCTAGTTGACTAATCAAGAGAAAAACCCCTACACCTAACCTATGTGCACTTTCACAGTCTGGCACAGGGACCCTTGAATTGTTCTTTGTGATGGATCCAGACCACTACTAAACACCACTAGATTAGCTCAACATCATATTAAATATTCAAACCATTATAGTAGAACAAAATAAGAATTCTGAATAAAATTCTTTATCAATTGCTTACAATGTTTAGTTCCTATTTATAGTACATTCAGAAAAGTACCTTTCAATTCAAATTTAAACTTTTTGTCTGCCAAGATGGCGGCTAAAAATAATGGAAGTGAATTGTGCCCTTGCTTTGTCAAAAGTATTTTTATTAACAGATACTAATCTCTCTTTTTTGACACATGTTATTTCTTGGTCGCATAATACAAATAAATCTAAATTAATCTAATTGATCTAAATACAATATTTCTAATCATTGTTTCTTCTATCTTATTTCCATTCTGCCCAGCATTTGCAGCTTATTTTTGATTTATCTTGGATGATGCTACACGCCCTCCTCAGCTTGCATTATTTTTAGCACAGCTTGCTCTCCATGTACCAAAGTGTCTGCCTTCCAGATTATCAATTCCGCCTGTTGGTCAGCCCACGTGGTTTTTTCAAATTTGTCTTGTTTTGTCATCTTTAAGACTGTGTCTCATTCAGTTGTCACTGTATTAGCATATTTTAGGAATTTTGTTTCTGGAATGTCCTTGGTTTTGGCATATTCTCTTGTAGTTTGTTAATTTTCTGCAAGAATATTTCATAGTATTTCTGATATAGTTGTTTCTCTTTAATTCCTATCATCAATGTGATCTGTGCATCAGCTCTGCTCATATGGGCTAAATCTTCCCTGATCTGATTGTCTGGGTAGAAGAACATGAATACTTTTCTTAAATTGCAGGTGTTTGCTATGTCTTTATAAAAGAAGCTAATGTTGTCTCTTACTTCTTGCTTGGTTATGTTTTTGGGATTGTTCTTGTTGATCCACATCATCATGACAATTTTGACTCTTTTTGTGACATTTTAGTAGTGATACTTCCTCTCCCAGATGTCTGTCCATATAATGTCATTCACTCTGGAGAATAGCATTACTGCTTTTGGAGTTCAACTTTCTATTTCTTTCCTAAGATCTTGGAGTTGTATGTTAATGGGTCTCCCTTGTGTATACAGTTGATATGGCATTATTGTGCCTTTGATGTAGACCCTCTCTCTGTTATGGTTTTTAGCATTATTTCTTTCAACTTTTTATAGTTGTCACATTCTATTATTGCTTTCTCCTTTTTCTCCATATTCACGTATGATTTGTGTTCATGAAGAAATGTTTTCACAACTTTGACTTCTTTTGGTAGTCTCCATTGTGGGAGGACCATTGGTATTCCAATAGTCTCTGGTGGTGTGCAGATCAGGATCTTTGTTTCTATTTGCCTTTCAATGTGTGGGTATGAACCTTCTGTTGTTGGTGCCATTGCTAAGCCTATTGTAGTGGGGTAGTTCATTTTTGCTTCTGGGATGGTATTCCAGAATGCTTGTGTTAATCCCCTTCTACTTAGTTTTAGTTGTATTTCTTCTTTGATGTCTATTCTTGCTGTTATACATTCAACATCTACTGCTAATTGATTGTATGGCTTTAGTAGTTCTTCCAGTTCCATTCACATAAATGCTTCTGTGAACATGAGCTTCATTGTTGCCACCATTTGTTGTTCTCTAATATTTTGGAAGTTCCTCTCTTTGATATCTCTGGCTTCTCTGGTGACTTTGATCTCGACTAGAAACTATTCATTGTCTGTGTCTATCCATTCTATTGTTCTTGCTGGGCTGATTTCTCCCCATTTTTCTATGTTTATCCTATTGATTGTCTGCTGGGTTTTCAGAGATAACAGTAGTTGTGAAGATGTTAACAACTTCTCTTCTTCCATCATTTCTGCTTGAGTTTTCATGACCATCTCACAGACCTCCACTGGTTCTGTTTTTCCTCCTTGTTTCATCATTTCCGTGCTTCATATGATTTTTTTGAATGTACACCATGGACTATCTCATTAATATTTTTCCATTTCACAGTCGAGAATTTCTGCACATCTTTTGTATTAATGTTTTCCTGATTTCTTCTGTGCTTGCTAGTTTCCATTTAATGATTTTTCTTGTCGTTATCCATGGTTGATGTTCCATTTGTTTTGTTCATGTCTCAGATGTCACTCCCCACATATATTTATGTCTCAGATGTCACTCCCCACATATATTTCTTCATGAGTTCATCAAATATTGTAATTTTGCTCAGACATATCCCTGTCTTGTTAGCTATATCTATTATTGACATTTTTCCCATTGGACTCTCATTCATTATCATTTGGCTGAGTATCTTTTCCATTATTTGTACTGGCTTCTCCGATCTGTTCAGTGACTCCAGCCTTCCAGTGTGACCTTTTAATAGCCAGTTTTTTGTTTGCACATTGATTGGGGCTATTGCTATATCAAATTTTTTTGCTTTTCCTAGCTTATGTCAGATGTGATGTGAGATCAGAAGTTTCAGTTCTGCCTCTTCAGTTGTAAATATTGCCAATATCCAAGCCATTGTTCTATAGCATATCTCTGGTGCATTTTTCTCTTCAAATATTAACTGTTTAAAATCTTTTTTTGTGTTTAGCTCATAGGCTTTGTTTACCTCTGTTAGTGTTATTTCTACCAATTTGTGAAATTTTTGTGATGGCACCTCGATTTTTATTTCTGGCCAACTTTCCTCCACTTTTTGTTGCAATTTCATGTTTTTCAATATCTTTTGGATCTGTTGTAGGTGCTCTTGTCATTGTGTCAGACTACATTTTATGAATAGCATGTTGGCCTTCTCTATGCCATCTGTGTCTGTTGTTAGCTTGATCATTTTTGTTTGTTTATAGAGGTTGATCACAATGCATGGATCTACCATTATTCTGTAGATTTGTGCCCAGTAGTCTATTTGTAGATCAAATCATATTAGTTCTGGGATGTTATGCTTCTTGGTGTTCTCTCTCAAGGGAAAATGTTTTCAGTTTGCATGCATGCTTCTCATAGGTGTTCAGGGATGTCTTCATTTGTTGACACTGTGATGATCACTACTCTCATTTTCTGTACTTTTGCCATTCTTAATGTTTCATCAATATTCATTTCCAGGTTTTTTTATATTCCTTATGCTTCAATATATGTATGATTGTGAGGTTTTCCTCATCCTTGTTTATTTCTGGTATCTCTACTATTTTGTCTTTGTACGCCATTATGGCTTGCAATGTGTCTAGTGTGAACTCATCATCAAATATGATGTGCACTGTGTTTTGCACATATGGTCTCTCCAGTGTTTCGTTCATCTCCTGTGGGTAGCTTATAATCACATTTACTTTTGGTCTATTATTGGCATTGAGCACTATCAGTAGATTTTTTCCTTTGATTTTTGCAACTTTCCATATATGTGCTTTTGTTTCTGTGGATAGTTTTGCAAATGCATTGTAGCAAATTCTCAATGTTCTGATAAAGTAGGGATGTAGAGTTTCTCCATCAATTTTGGACATCTGTTTCTCTCTCTCTCTAGATTGTATGGTTCTCTCTGAGGTGGTTTCTGAGGAGGCATGTAGCTGGGTCATCCTTAATGGTAATTTGCTGGTGCTTGGTTCACAGTCCATGGGCTGTGAATCTGTGCTGATTGTTTCTACTGATTTGTCCTTGAATCAGCTCACAGTTACTCCTATTGGCACTTGACCAGTTGTGGTTCCTGTGGGGATAGCATCAGCCTTGAATTGCTTTCACATCTCCATGGTTCTTCCACCACCTAAACCTTCCCCTGCAACTCCCAGTGTCTCACTGCCCTTGAATCAGCGTCATGGACTCTCAGAAGGAAAGTTGAGCTGAGCACCAGTTTTCTGTGTGCACTTGAATTGGTGGTGCAGATCCCTGGTGGGAGAGGCTTTTTGTCCGTTGGTCTTGCTGCCCTTGAATCAGCCTTGGGGACTACTAGGACGCCTTCTCACTCTACTTCATCTATTTGTTGGTTCCTTGTTCTCGTCCTTTCTGCCCTGGAGTTGACATCTGGTTTGAGAACTTCTGCAGACTCTCCTTCTCCTGTTTGTGGTTGAGAGTTCCTCCAGTTGTTGATTTCTGCACACTCTCTTCTTCATTTGTGGGTGCATCATTTTCCTCTAATTTCCTAAATTCAGTTAGTAAATTTATATCCCATATTTCAGTATCATATATAGGTTTATTTCTTGCTGTCCTTTGGGGCAGCACTCTCCTGCTCATGTTATCGTTTCCAATGTCTGCTGTGTATTCATCGTCAAATCCTTCTTTTTGTAGGCTATCTAAATCATACATATCATATATAATTTCATTGCCATTAATTTGGCATATTTTGAATTCAGCATTCTCATCTATCCTTGTCTCTTTGATGTCTGCTGTTGCTCTCTTCAAATTTTAAAAATGTAATAGTCTATTGTTGTCTAACATGTATTCATTGTTTGGTAGTGTTTGTGTTATCATGTGAGGGCCAGACCATACCATTTTCAACTTCCAGACTTGGTTTGTGTCTGTGAGTTTGATCAGTGTGAACGTGTATACCTTATCTCCTACTTTGTGTGCATAACTGTAAATTTTTTTATTGTAATTACACTGCTGTCTCACTGCTGATTTCTTTATATTGTGACACATTGTTTCAAAGATTCCTGTAATTTGGTTCTTCAGTTGTTTTACATATTCATTATCCAACTTTCCACTGTAGTTAGTATATTGCATTGAAAGCAGGGTCGCCACTTCTCTTCTGAACATTGCCTTGAATGGCAAATTTTTTGATACTTTCAATCAGTGTGAGCATCTCTACCTTGGTAGATCCGTAGTTTTCTTTGCTTGCTCTCAGCTTGCAACTAAATTCTGAATGGGTACTGCTTTACTGTTTTTAACTTGTCCCAATGTTGCCCTGATTGCTACTTTGCTTGCTGTGCAATCTAATATGTCTGTATGTATTTTCTATTGTTTGGCTTTTCTATTTTCTGGATCATTTCTCTGGTGTTGTCCTTCATGCATATTCTTCCCTTTTCTATTTTTCTTCCAAAAAATACTATTTTTTCTTTGAGAATGTCACACTTATTCCCATTAATTCGAATTCCTGCATTTTCCAAAATTGTTAACGTTCTTTCTAATTTTTCCAGATCTTCTTGGATTGTGTTGCTCATCACTATAATGTTGTCTATGTAGGCATTAACCCCTTCCTCCATTCTATGTGTCTTATTCTTTAACACTTTCATAATGTACCTCTGGAAAGTTGCTGGTGCATTACAAAGTCTGAACGCCATATATCCCCATTTGTATAGCCCATATGGAGTTATGAATGCTGTCTTCTCAATATCGTCCTCTTCCATCTTTACTTGCCAGTAGGCTTTGCATAGGTCTAGTGTTGTAAAGTATTTATGCTTACTGGCTTCATAGAGCATGTCCTCTATCCGTGGTAGAGGATATGAGTCCTTTTTTGTCACTTTGTTCAATATGCAAAAATCAATGCATAAGTGTTTTACGAATATGGTTGGTGCTGCATATGGGCTCTCACTTGGGCGAATAATTTTGTTGTCAATTAGCTCTTCCAGTATGTGATTATATTCATCTTTCATCTGTTCAGGCACCCTTCTGACTGGCAGCTTGATCAGTTTGTCTGTTGTTGTGACTATTCTATGTTTCTCACCCACTGCCTGCCCCACTCGTATTTCTCTGTAGTTGAATATATGTTTATGTTTTTCTAACAATTTCCTTAGTTGCATGATCTCCCATTCCTCTAGATGTGGGTAGTCTTCATTATTTATCTCAGGTGTTCTATATGTGTCTTCCTCTTCTGCTTTCATCCCAATGCCCTTGAGTCGGCTTTTGGGAGTACTTGCTACTTCAATGGTGTTTGTCCACTCACCCTTGAGTTGGCCATGTGGAGTACTATCCATTTTCATTTGCAAGTCCTTGAGTCAACCATGCAAATTACTTGCTCCATCAGCATCTTCCATTGCCTTCCAGATGAGTCTGATGTTGGACTTGATGTATTTTCCATATATTCTTACTTGAGATCTCTTCAGGTTAATGTTCTGGTTCATAGCATTAACGATCAGTATTCTTCCCTTTCCATGTTTTATTGTACAGACACTAGATGGCATCAATACTTGTTTGGTATTGATGCCTTTGTTGTTATACAGCATTATGTTGGCTGTTACAGTGTCCTCTGTCTCAATTGTGTGCATCTTCCATTGGTGTGGCTGTAGGTGGATATCTTCCTGCAGTTGAAATGTGATTGTTTTCTACTTCCCTTGTTCTTCAATCTCCATCTCTTCTTCTCTTACCTTTATGGTTCTGTTGGCATAGTTGATAACACATCCATTTTTTGTCAGAAAATCATTGCCTAAGATGACCTTGTATGGCAACAGGTTGTTGTGTGTGTCCATTACAACCAAAAATTGTTCAAATTAAACCCTAGCTTTGTAGCACATTCATCAGTAATTATTGATGTTGCTGCTGCAGTGTTGATTGTTGCTTTAGTCATTACTCCATTGATTGCTATTGTTATTGTATTTATTGTATCAAGGTTTGTCAGGATCATTATTGATGCATGGTTTTTAAGAGTCAGCACTCTAACTAGTTTTCCGACTCCTTGTTGGTTGGCAATACTTTGTCCATTTTGTCCTCTGTTTGCAGTACATCTTCCTCATTGTAGTATGCTTCTTCATTTCCAATTACATTTATTTGCTTTGGGCAAGCTGGTTTTTTGTGGCCTTTTTGTCTGCAGCCATAACACTTGATGTCTTTCTCGTTTACATTTCTAGTCTTTCCATCTTTTCCCTTTACTTTTTTTATTTTTTCTGGTTTTGTTTCAGTGTAAGTTTTATTTGGGATGCGTGGTTTGAGGTTGTTTCTCCATGTTGATCCCTCTCTATGCCATGCGGCCTTTTCATATATCCAGGCGTTGTTCTCAATGGTTGCTTGTATGTTGACCACCTTTCTAATCATTCTTTCCAACTTTTCATCAACATCACATTTAATCTCAAACTGTGTTCTAATGCTTTCTGGAACCCCCATGCAAATAAGCAAGAACAAATCATATTTAGAATATCTGTTTAAATCCCAATTAAATCCTAGCTTCATAGTGCATTCATTGGTGATTATGGATGTTGCTGCTCCAGTGTTGATTGTTGCTTTAGTCATTACTCCATTAATAGCTATTGTTATCATATTTATTGTATCGAGGTTTGTCAGGATCATTTTCAATGCATGGTTGTTATGAGTCAGTGCTCTTCTTAGTTTTCCGACTCCTCATTGGTTGGCAATGTTTCATCAATTTTGTCTTCTGTTTGTAGTACATCTTCTTCATCATAGTAAGCCTCTTTGTCTCCTATTACATTTATTTGTTTTAGGCAGTCTGGTTTTTTATGTCCTTTCTGTCTGCAACCATAGCATTTGACGTCTTTCTCTTTTACTTTTCTAGTCTTACCATCTTTTCCTTTTACTTTTATTATTTTTTCTGGTTTTGTTTCAGTGTAAGTTTTATTTGGGATGTGTGGTTTGAGGTTGTTTCTCCATGTTGATCCCTCTCTATGCCATGCAGCCTTTTCATATATCCAGGCATTGTTCTCGATGGTTGCTTGTATGTTGACCACCTTTGTAATCATTCTTTCCAACTTGTTGTCAACATCACATTTAATCTCAAACTGTGTTCTAATGCTTTCTGGCATCCCCTTGCAAATGTGTGAGAACAAATCATATTTAGAATATCTGTTTTCTCTTGAACTAAGCATTAACAGTTGTTCAACTTGTTGCATGTAATTTCAAATGTCATTGGTTTTTCTCATTTTCATTGCATTTAGAATAATTTGATATTGATTTTTAAAACTTTCGTTTTCATAGTAATTTATGAAATCTCAGATCAGCAATTTGTAATTTCTTTTTGTCTCTGTGTCTAGGAGCAAGTAGTGTTGGGAGGCTGCCCCTGTTAAGTATAATGGGAGTCTTGCTGCTGCTGCCTGTTGGCTCACTTTGTGCTCCGCCATTGTTAATTCAAACATTTGTAGCCATTCAGTGAATGTTGGATTATAACAATCTACCTTTCCATTAAACTTGGGTAGGGTTACCTTACAAGGTATCATTTTGCTGGTTGTCAGTTGTGGTAGAATTGAATCTTCATATTTGGGTTTCCAATGGTTTTTTATGGTATCTTCCTCTTGCAGTTGTGTAGTCACTGCTTTTGTGATTTTGTTAATGAATTTTTGTTTCTCCAAGTCTGAGTCCTCATCTGATTCCTTGTATGTCACCTCTTTGTGGGCCTGTATATGTGGTGCTTGCACCTTGATTTCTTTTCTGGAATGAAATTCTATTTCATAGGCTTGCATGCTGCTCCTGTTTTCTTCTTCTGTAAGCTGTATTAGTCTTAATTTGTCTTTCAGCTGCTCCAATTCTCCTGCTTGTAGATTGTTGTCCTTGATTAGTTGCTGTTTGTTTTTTCCTTTTGTCATTTTTCTCTTTGGTTTGTAGTGGTCTTCCATTTTCTTGATCATGATTCTGGGATCCTGTTAAACTGCTTCTGTTTGGTTTTGGGTAACTCTCTCTACTGACTTGTTGCTTTTCCATGTAACTGTTTGTTGCTGTTTTGACTTTCACTTTTAGCTCTTGTCGTCATATGCAGGTAGTTCCACTGAATGTTTCTTCTTAATAGTTGCTGTTCTTGGCTGTCACAGTTGCCATGTAACATCCTCTACCAGGCATTATCACTGTTTATCTCTTGTTACTGCATAACATTAGACATATCTCTGTGGGTAGGGATTTACCTGTTGCATACTGCTTGGCTGTTGTTTCTGTTAACATAAAGTAAACTAGAATTAACCATTCACTATTTAGGTGATGAAGCCATGCAGTAATCTATCCAATGATCAATGATGGGCATCTGCCTGAAGCTGATCTCCACATCCAGTTTCACCCTTTCCTTTGATGTTCCATTTGGTTGAGTGCCACAACTCAGCTCATCAATACAGTTTATGTGTATCCTATCCTAGCTCAGTGCATACTCACAACATGACACAATTTGACTTAAAATCTTTTTTGTAAAAGTGTTCTATCTATTCACAACCTGACTTGTTACTAGCCACTCATTCAATACTACATGTAGCCATTCCCAAAATATATTGGCATTTCTAAATATATTAGTTTTGAACAGCTTCCTAACTTACATTTATAATTTAATACATGTATGGTCACTTTATCAGTCATTTATTGGTCATTAATTTGGATCTAAAATAATATTAGTATATTTTGTAAGTTTCAGTCATCCAACTGTTTGTTGACAGTTAATTATTTTAATACATGTAGTAAGTGATTGCTAGTCAACTAATCAAGAGAAAAACCCCTACACCTAACTTATGTGCACTTTCACAGTCTGGCACAGGGACCCTTGAATCATTCTCTGTGATGGATCCAGACCACTACTAAACACCACTAGATTAGCTCAACATCATATTAAATATTCAAACCATTATAGTAGAACAAAATAAGAATTCTGAATAAAATTCTTTATCAATTGCTTACAATGTTTAGTTCCTATTTATAGTACATTCAGAAAAGTACCT
This sequence comes from Hofstenia miamia, assembly GCA_900660155.1. Taxonomy (NCBI): domain Eukaryota; kingdom Metazoa; phylum Xenacoelomorpha; order Acoela; family Hofsteniidae; genus Hofstenia; species Hofstenia miamia. Next base: position 434,645 of record CABFPE010000626.1, on the reverse strand, counting down.
TTCAATTCAAATTTAAACTTTTTGTCTGCCAAGATGGCGGCTAAAAATAATGGAAGTGAATTGTGCCCTTGCTTTGTCAAAAGTATTTTTATTAACAGATACTAATCTCTCTTTTTTGACACATGTTATTTCTTGGTTGCATAATACAAATAAATCTAAATTAATCTAATTAATCTAAATACAATATTTCTAATCATCATTTATTTTACCTTATTTCCATTCTGCTCAACATTTGCAGCTTATTTTTCATTTATCTTGGATGATGCTACAATAAACTTATGACTCTAAGAAATAGTTCAAGCAGGCTTACATAGTTCAAAGGGATAGGTGAAAACAAAAATATGAAGCAAGTTAACAAGCCAGAAGGTCACTACTGTGAAGTTATTGAATAGATTATTTTAAATTACTAATTAATATGGTTTTTCATATTTTTTATTATAAATATAGTTTTTGGAATTTAACACAGTATCAGAGTTTGAGAAACCACAATTTTTGAAAAATTGCATATTTGGCTGAGGGTATCCTGAAGCAATCTATTTGCCAAACCCTCAGTCAACCTAAAAAATGTAATACTGCAGCTTGGAAAGATGGTAGTGGTGGATTAAATAAGAAATTGTCTACAGCAACCTGTGCTGCGATCATCTGGCAGAATACTGACAAAGTGGGTGTGTAAAACAAGTTTTCATGTATGAGATTCTATTGGTTTCTTTTATGATGTTGTACTGGTGATCAACAATAGTTGCATCAATAGGAGTGGCTTTCATGACACATATGAGATAGGTGGACACGTCAGTTTTGCAAATGTTCAAAAAGCAAGGTGCTATCTGTTACAAGTTCCAAAAAGCCCCAATGTATTCAGAAGATCAACTTGAATAAGTGAAAAAGAAATTAGCTGTGACTTTTCTAGGCAGAAAAATTCTGGTGGATGATGAAAGCTACATTAACCTTAAAAGCAATTTCCTTCCCAGAAATAATCACTTCTTCATCAAACAATGCCTCCTCCAGCAGTAAAATTCAAAATGATAAGGAAGTTTCCAGTGCAATTGTTGGTTTTGATTTGCATCAGCAGCAATGGTATCAGTGAACCTTTCTTCTTGAAGCACCCAGGCAGCATAACCAGTGAAATCTACTGTGAATATTGTATCAAAGTCAAGCAGATAAAGTTTATTGACACCTACTATCATAACAACAATTCTATACTATTCTGGCACAACCTAGCCACTGCTCACTATACTAAGGAAACAACTGACCTGCTGGCAGATCTTAATGTTCCATTTGTGTCCAAAGCAGACAACCCGCCAAATTGGCTCAGTTTAGACCCATTGAAAATTTCTGGTCTAATTTGAAGTCTGCTGTATACAGGGATGGTTGGCAAACCAAATCTATACACCAACTAAAGCAGAGAATGACTTTGTATCCGTCCCTGACAAAATCAAATGCATAGGTCAACTGGGACCATTTTCTGTCATATAATTATTCTTAAAAAAATATTTTTGTCTACATGTTTTATAAATATAATAATTAGTGTACTTCTGGTTCTTGGATATGGTCAAACATGTACTACTTTGTCTTATATGATTAAGTCAGGTTAATGAAATTTTGATGCAACACTAATTACCTTTTCCTAATAATAGTAAAAAGCAAAGAGGAGATTGTGAAAGGCCACACTCTGCTGACCTGAAATAGATAACCTGGTAAAAATGTTGCATAAGACTAGAGCCCTAATAAAGAAAGGAAAAGATAGGCAATAATATTCTTGGGTGCAGTAGTAAAACCTATGTGCATAGTAAGCAGTAGCAATAATAACAATTTTAGTTAACAAATTAAATGCATAGTGAATAAAAACACCTAATTGTATACCTAGCCCTAAGTTAAGGGTAGTGCTAGAGCTGCATTACCTTGTGTAGGCTACCTTTAAATATGTGGAAGTTTTTTAGAAAAGCATAATTTAGATAAAAGCAGTCAAAATAATAACTGAAACAAGTTTATTGAAAAAGGAAATAAAAGAATAATTCACACTAATATATAGGAACAAAAACTGATATCAAAAACATAATTACATTACATATAGTTGTAAGTGTAAGTAAATATCCAACTGATACAATAATCAGTAGTCTGCAATTGTTAAATTTATTGTGCTAGATTATCAGAAAAATTCAAACAAAAAATACATAGCACAATTTCATATCAATTGTTAATTGCAATAATTTCGTAATTCCCAACATTGAAATTAATAATTGCCACTTCTGAATAATCAGAAATAGAAAGTTTTGAATGTTTTTATGCCACAATAAAACTAGAAAAAGATTAACATCTCAAAGTAAAACGCAGACTAGATAATAAGTTCCTACCTACTCTCGCAATAAGTCAAAGTCAACATTGTTTCTTACAAAGATGATGTAAATTGAAAACTACATTTCACATTCTTCATATCTGGATATTGTCTTTAAAATGGGAAATATTTGCAAATTATGCCATGAATATGATTGAAAAATAGTCTTAAAATTTACTTATTGATTTCAAAAACAGTTTATAGTATTAATAGTTTGTTTTCAAAATGTGCAGTGAAATATTTTATTGTAATTCTTTACATTATTTATGCATGAAATTATATTTGCTGATGAACATCATTTTAAGCAAGCATATTTATCTAGATTCTTGGTTTTCATATTTTTGCTATCATGGTCAAGGAAACATTGATGATATTGAGGCATAAATATTTGAATTCAATTTAAGCTTATTCTTAGTATTCCACATATTTTCAAAATTGCACTTAGAAATGTATTTGATTTCTTCAAAATGTTTTTAAAAAATTTAAATTAGATTAACAGAATATATTCCATCAAGAAAATTTAACCACTGAAATAAGAATAATTTTGAACCATTGTGAGGAAATTGTGTACTACTTGTCAACACTTTCTATAATAACATAATAATATAATTAACTATTTCAAAATGTCTGCTAACAGTATTCAAAATAGACCTAGTAAGTTTCTAATTTTTTACCTAAACTTATTGATTTTGTTTCTGGTCAGTACAATAACCTAGTTATCCGTCATTTCTACACTCAATTAATTAAAATGTGTTTGAATAAGAGACAGTTAAGCAAAGGTCAAATATGAACTCACACACTCATATAATCTGTACAGGGAAGAAGATACATATTTAAGCTTACAATATACATACACATAGTTCCAATAATTAAACTATTGAGATGTTTGTTGATTTCCTCTTGATGTAGAGATAAATTGTGATCTTGATACAATCTGTAAAGGTAGCCAGTGTCGAGAAGTTTGAATGTAATTTCTGAATGTTAACTTCAAATAGCTGTTGTTGGTGAAAAAAAACCCAGCATTGACTATGTAACCAACAGCATAAATACGTTCCAAGAGAAAATAGAGGAGGTCTATTTTTGCTTGTTTTGTTTTGGATATGTCAATGAAAACTGAATATGTCTGAAGTGCAGTAACTGGCAAAGTCAAGATCACAAAAATGGCGCTATACACTCCAAGACTGATAGCAAGCATGGATTGCTTCTTTTTCTGATATGACCTTTTATCATTACTTTCTAAATATGCAATAAATATGAATTTTGCAATTGCTATGCTATTATTATAATGTAATATCAATTAAAATTTGGTCATTTTTATTCCAAAAGCCAGCAGAATTCTAAATCATATTGGATGATTAGAAGTAGGATTTCTGAACCAGGTATCTGATTGAGTTTGTCTTATATATAAATTGCATTTTTCTGATATTAAGAACATATATGAAAAATTCCATATTCTTGAAAGTGTTGCAATCATAACACAAAATCCGAATTGGGTGTGCTCTAAATGGGTACACAAGACATTATAAAATGAACTCTTCCGTGAAATGTGGAAATTACATCATTCTGGTGTGTTCTGACAATAGGATTCTATTGGCTACATTTTGTAGTAAATTCACATTTTTGATGACAACTATCAATCTTAGTTAATAGACACTGTTCAATTGTCGATTTTTGACAAATGACAGGTTATCTAAAATTGATATGCTGAGTTCCAGTTATATATTGATTGACAGTAGTTTATATTTTAATATCTGTTGACAAAAAAGTGATTAAAATTTGAAGTATGAATATTCAATAATATGTTTTTAGTCTCTTGTTATTTGAAGCAAGCAATTTAAGCTAAATAGTGATATTACTAGCATTTTATGTTCACTCAATTGAAATTCTGAACACAAATTTATTTATATTGCAACATATATTAATCTTAGCTTAAACTGAAATACGCTGAACAAATTACACTTAATTTCATCTTGAAAGTATTAAGAATATTTATATTATATATTTCGGCAAGTGATGTTTAATGCATTACCAATTTCATTTTTTATATACTTGGAAATTATTGGATTTGAATATTTAAATGAGCAAATAAAACCTCACGTAACCTAATCCCCAACTAATAGAATATGATATTTAGTGAGTAACACACATTAATTATCCATTAACAGAATTGCTAATTGAATGAAATATCAAAAGTTCAAATATAATCTATTCATAAATTCTAAAATGCTATAGCTTGATCCATACAGAATAACCCAGTTTAATTGAGCTACTCTTTATATTTCGCAATATATGGATCATTCATGAGTAGAAACAAGGCAAACAGCAAGAGCAACTAAAATAATTATTTCTTTCTTAATTGAGAACTCATTAAGCTAGGGTTGGGGGGAGTACAGTTGTTTTCTAAAATCAACTTTTAACCCCTCTAAATTTTTAAATTTAAGCAGCAAAATTTCTCTTAATTAGTTAAGATGCTGGGTAATAAATTAAACTTGCCTCCTAACCAAAACTGTTCTTCTGCCGCCAATGCTTGACTTGCTTTGAAACAGATCTTATCAGATGCAAACATAATCGTGCTGTCCTAGATGCAATATTCTCCTCTGCTCGAATGGAAATATCAGTTTTAGGAATTACCATTTTTCAAAAGGAAGAAGATTCTTCCAATTAACTTTTTTTTCCAAAAATAAACAACTCATGCAACCATAATAACATATTTATATTGTTTAAGATTAACTTCATATACAAATATACAAATATAATACTATTTCAATTTTAGAGGAAATCGATTGAAATTTATCAGGAAGTAAACAGGTTGACCTTGTAAATAGCTGAAAACCAGCCATAAATCGTCAAAACTTTTACCATTAATTTTGCGTACATAGAATGCACAAATTATGTTTTTAATTCAGTCAATAATGTTTTTGCAAAATAAATGAAGCAAAGCAGTAAGCACCAAGTCATAGTAAACGACGTAGATTTTTTCATTTTACAAAACGAAAATGATATTAAATTTATCAAAGAACATTGATTTTGTCAAACATTCAGATGCTGTATAGATCTGGGCCGGATCTAAGATGCTTCAAACCTGACCTGACCTGACTCAACAATACGTTAAGCCTTTTGTAGCCAGATGAATTAAGATCCTGAATAAAATTGCTCCTGTTCAAATTGAGACATCTTGCAAAATCTGGAAGTAAGTGTTGACAGAGCCCGTATTGAATCTCAATTACATGAGTGAAACTGAAATGTTTTAATCTTCTTTATAATCTACAAGCCAAGCCAATGGAATACAATAATCAAAGAACAAACCAACAAATATTTACTATAGTATAGAGCAAAGTACATTTATAAAAATGCAATGAAGTATGAATGTATTTTATGGTGCTAGTGAAAGAAACTTGCCAATGTTAATAATAGTTGATCATAAATAACCTATTTTGACATCATAGTACTTAGAAGTTCTATTTTTTGAAAACAGAAAAAAACAATTATAACACAGCTTCACGAAAGAAAACTGAACAACTTAATTTATAAAATAACATACATAAAATCATCTTATTGTGGGAAGTACTGTTATAACGTTTCGCATCGAGACCTAATGCAAAAATATTGGCAATTGAAAAAAAGTAAACGGATTTTTGAAAAGTATAGTACAACAGCTTAGAAGAATATATAGCTGACGTGTAGCACTTGTGCTCCACTGATGGTTAAGCTTCGAATATAATGGGTGTGAGTCATAAACCAATATTTTCACTATACTTTTACTAAATTGTTTAACGAAACAATCGCTTATGATGTTCACCAGCATGGATTCATCAATCTTAGAAATTCTAGATAACAACTACACTGGCTTCATTAGGTCCTTTCCTAAACCAATTGACAAACCCTGGATTTATACTTCTAATGCATGTACAATTTGATGATATTTATAAGTCTTAAAGAGCTTCATATTGCTAATATAATGCCAATGAAAAACACAAGTCCTCGAATAATGACAATAATTTTCTCATCAATTTTCAATATTTGTGCTTTTCCCTAAATAATTTTTAGAAATTTTTCATCTTTTACACCTCATAGATAAAAACTCATCTCTACAGATTTAGTTGATATGTAGAATAATGAAAAACTTCATTTATGCAAAAAACGATAGTCATCGTTATCCTGAAATGATGTTTCATGTATCATCGTCATACTTACATTACAATGACTTTTAGACAATGTATTTTTCAGCCGGAATAAGTTTGTTACTTGTGCAAAAGTGGTTCACATTTAATGCATTTGCCTCCACTATAGTGTGGATGACATGACCTTTAAAAAAATATATACAACATTCTTATGCTTATATTATGTTATTGGAAGTTACTGTTGTAACATGCTGAATAAATCTAGAACAATTACATTCAATATTCGGTTTATGTAGCATTGATGTTAAGCCCATCCTAAACTTATTGTGTGCAGTTGGCTATCAAACTTTCAGTTTTGATGAATAGTTGATTCAAGGTATGCAATTGCGGAACCCATGTCGCTATTTTAGATTTTTCCACTATCATTGCTGTGCAGAGCTTGCCACAAATTGCAGAAGAATTTCTCTTCATAATGAAGACGATGAACTTCGTTACTAATTATCCCAGTAGTTTGTAAAAGCATTTAGCTACAGTTTTTGATTTTGTAAATGAAGTGTTTTGATTAATAATGTGATTACTGATTGCGCATTGAAATACAAATTGTAATTCATAGTATATGACGGCAACGAATTTTACAAAATTTTTTGGATTCGGTTTGCTTGGGTCACAATCTATATATATATATATAAATATATATATATATATATTATATTATATTATATATATATATATATATATATATATATTGTAGCATCACCAGTTCAGAGCAAAAATAGTAAGTCAATGCATGTCTGTACGACCTGCCAGCAAACACTGGTAATAAGTAATTATGAGCATTCGAGCAATCAATTAAAAAGTATCACACAAGATAATTATACACCTAATATTGTATTAGGAAGAAGTTAGAGTAAAGCTTAACCGTGGTTATTTAATCATGGGAATTATACCCAAGTGTGATTAAAAGCAATCTTGTGAACATCAAAATTCTGTAATGAAATCACATTAGCTAATTAATGGTGCAAGTAAGTGACGTTGCATAATTAGCAGACAAGGGAAAATGTAAATAACAAGACAGGTATTTACTAGCTGTTTAACTGTTTATGAAAATTGTATGTAAATATCTTGTAACCAATTCAAATGATGATGAATTAACATTCACTTGAGTTATTTTGTATTCTATATTCAGGTTTGATTATTAATACAAATGGAAGCTAAATTGTTTGAGCACATGAATAGTCTTCGAGTGGTCCCCAACTTCAGTTAAAGGATTTTCGGATCTGTTACACATTGATCATTTGGTGTGGCTGGTAGCTCAGGACGAAAACTGTGCTCTTAGGATAGGTGTAAGTTTAGGGATTTTTTATCATTTAGCTTTCCTACTGATTCACTCTCATGAAAAACAAACCCTTCACAAAAAAATGGAAAGCTAACCCTTGGTTAACCATCTGTTTAGATTCAAATTCTTAGTGTTATAATAAACTTTATTATACATATGAGGTGCCTACGAGCCCTATCAATTTTTATATGTGTAAAGTGATTACCAACCGAGTGACCCTTTGTACTGGCTTATCAATTAGACTCAAAACCATTCTGTTTCTGCCGGCAGCATTGATTGTTCACATGTACTCAGTAGGATTGTTACGTCTCTCTTTAAATGTAAGGTTATTTACATGTAAGGATTATAATAAGTTAACAGTCTGTTTGTGAACTTCTCTTATTTATTGCTACAATGATTGATAACAAGAGCAATCAATGAACTAAACAAATTAAGAACATATTACACACTGAGAGCGTCACACCTCACCAAGGGTCCTGTGTGTTATGGTTTGATCTCTGGTCACGTGGAAGCCATCACCAACTAACTCTTTTCGTAACTTGCAGCATGGAGCCACTTTGGGCTTTGGCCCCACAAACATCTGACGATCTAAAGTATAATTAATTAGCATAAGTTATAATAGTTACTAAGTTAAATCAATTAAATATGATCATATTACTGTAGCATCTCCTACAAGGCTTTGATGTCAAACTTCTCCATTATTCCAATATAATTGCAGTGTCATACTAGCAGGTAGAGATGTACTATTCTTAAACTGCTCAGCTTCTATATTATTAAACTTCAGTAACTATAATTAATGGATGATATAATAAACACTATTTAGGTGAGGAAGTCTTGCAAAGTCTTTGCCAGTTGTTCATGGTTGGGCGTTCCACCTGAAGCAGATCTCCAAATCAAGGAACATCCACCCTTTACCATTACTATTGAATGAGTTCAACCTCTCTCCTCAGTTAAACATTATGCACTGAGAGCGTCACATCAAACCAGGGGTCTGGTGAGTTGTGGTTTGATCTTCATCATGTGGAAGTCATCGCCAACTAGCTCGTCTCATCTCTTGCTGCATGGAGCCACTTCGGGCTTTGGCCCTGCAAACATCCGAAAATCTAAAGAAGAATTAATTAGTTCAAGTTAATAACAATTATCAAATTTAACAAATTGGATATTATCATATTATGCTGGAATTTTACATGGAATCCCGATACTACATTACAAGGCAATGTACAGCTTTGCTTCACTCAATGTCTAGAGCCTGAAGTAACATCCTCTACCAGGCATTATTACTGTTTGTCCTTTTTTACTTTATATCATTGGTTGTATATTTGCATGTAGAGATTTATAACTTAACACTGCTTTAGCTTCTATGTATTTCTGTTAACTTAATCTAAAAAGATTTAACTGCTCACTATTTAGGTGACGAAGCCACCCAGCATCTCCTCCAGGTGATTGATAGTGGGCATCCGCCCGAAGCAAATCTCCACATCCAGTTTCACTTGTTCACCAATGATCGACTTGATTGAGTTCCACCTCTCAGCTCATCGATATAACTTATGTGTACCCTATCCTAGCTCGGTGTATACTCAAGACAAGACACAATTCGACTTAGTCTCTCTTTTGTAAAAGTGTTTTGTCAATGCAACCTGATTTGTCACTAGCTGCATTATTAATATTACATGTAGCCACATGCACGGTCTCATTATCAGTCATAGTATAGTCAATAATTTGGATCTAAAATAATACATATATAATTCCTAGGTTTCAGCTATCCAACTGTATTTCGAATTTGTTATTTTTAATACATGTAGTAAATGATTGATATTCAACTAAATGAGAGTAAAACCCCTATACCTAACATAAGTGCACTTTCATGATCTGGCACAAAGACCCTAGAATTGATCTTATGATGGATCCAGACCACTACTAAACACAACTCATTTAGCTTTTGACATTCTATTAAATATCCAAACTGTATTGAAGAAACAATATAAAAATTCTAAATGAATTTCTTTATCAATTGCTTCCATTAAATTTAATCTATTTATAGTATTTTGAAAAAGTACCTGTTGATTTCAAATTGAAACTGTTTGTCTGCCAAGATGGCTGCTAAAAATAATGGAAGCGACTTTGCCCCCTTGGTTCTGACAAAAGTATTACTATCGACAGATACTAATCTCTCATAATTAACACTTGTTCTTACTTGGTTGCATAATCACAAATTAATCTAAACTTATCATATATTTTTACAGTGTTTTTTAATAATAGTTGTTTTTGATCTTATTTTTTTGAAGTTCTTTTGTTGGAATAAAATATAGTATGTTTTACCCATTACATTTAGGCAAAGTAAGTTAATTATATATTTAACTTAATACTATTTATTGCTTAGAGGTATGCAATTGCTTAGAAACTTGAGAACATTTTGCCAAATTTCTATGTTTGATTCTATGAGCATTTCAATTTGGAGAATGACAGATGAAGATAATACTATTGTTAATATTCATGAATGCAACTCAGATCATTGCATGTTTAAAGATAAAAGTGAGTGGACATTTGATATATCTACATTAAATAAGAAAATGGATTTTACAAATGACTTGAAGACATATTTTTGCAAAGCTTGTATTTACATGCATGACCTACAAACTGTTTTTCCAGGAATCAAGTATTGTAAAATAGTACTTAAGCCAACTGAATTTTTAAAAGAAAACCCAAAATATGCTTGGCAAATCAAAAGTGAAGCCAAAGAACTAAATGCATCAGGTTATAAAGTAGAAAGCTGTGTTATAAATGTATTTGACAAGTTTGAAGATATTGTAAATGGAGAGTACAACAAAGAAGAGTATACAGAAAAAGAAATTAACATTCCATTTGACAAAAAATTTGATGATCTAACAAAGGAAAGCAAATATGCTTTCTTGCAAAATATCATTGATGAACATTTTCAAGATTTCCATCCAGAGAAAAAAAGAGATGTAAAAGTTATTTTTAACTTTAACTTTAACTACTCCGAAAATATTACTGAAAAATTGCCTGAAATGTGTGGTGTTGAATCCTCTCAAATTGAAATCATACATATTTTGGAAGAACAGATGAATGATTGTGTACAAGTCAGTGGTAAGTTGACCAATGCTTCATCAAATGATATCAAATCCTCTTTAAGAAAATCAAGTGATTTCAACAGTGGTGAAATGTTTGAAATGATAGTAAAAAAAACATTTAAGCTGGAAGAGTTAGACTCAGATGGAAATAAGGTATTTACTACATCAAGATCTTATAAAATTGGCCCAAAAAATGCTGAAAAATATTATAAACAGCCATTTATGTATAAACGTTTTGGATTAAAAGTATTAGATAAATTTGGTGTAGATGAAACTTGGTTAAAGCCATTTAAGCATGAAAAAAATTGGTATAGAGCATATCATGGCCACTGGAAAAGCAGCTGGATATATTAAGCTGTGTGTACCACATAAATATGATTTGGAAAAAACAAATGAAGATCTTAATGTACAGGCAATTGGTTCAATTTACAGAGAGGGATTTCAGGATTCAATTATTGGTGAAGAAGATGGTGGTGTTTACTGTTCACCTTCATTAGATTTCTTAGAGAAAAGTGACAATAAATTAATTGGGAAAAAGGGAGGATATTTCTTTGCTATACAAGTAGCAGTTAATCCAAAAAGTGTTAAATTTATTACTGATAATATATGGCATGTGAATGATGTAGCAGATATAAGACCATATGGATTATTAATCAAAGACTCAACAATAGAATATAAAAGTGTAAAGATTAGTAGTTCTGAAGATGACATTTAATTCAGTATTGAACTTATACACCTATAGATTCACATTGAAATAATTAGGTTTTTGATTAAATTCTTCTAAAATATTTTGTTAATCAAATGATTCTACATTAAAACCTCACATTAAAATAGTTACAAGGGTGCAAATATCTTTATTTCATTCACATATTATCTTATTACTAGAGGATGACCTGGAATCTGGAATACAAGTGTATGATTTTGGTTTACTATCTACAAATACAATAATACAAAAATCCATATCATTAAGATGTTGAACAAATTGGTAAAATGTTTCTATTTCATGTAACTGCAGATATAATATTTCAAATTTTTTGTTTACTAAAATAAAGGAGCATTTCAATAATTACATCTGACAGGATTACAACTGCAACTTTCTGCATTAGAAAGGGCTATGTTGTTTTACATTAGAAATCTGTAAAATACCATATATAAATTTATGAGCTAGATAAATAACTATATTATTCGCCTGTTGTAAATATTACACAACAACAAATTAGAGTTTATAAATTAACTATGTCTTATGAAATTACACTGCACAAGGCATGCAAATGCAAATTTTGAATAATCAATTTAAACAATTTCTTGAGTAAAATACAAATGAAATGTAAATAAAATGGCAAGTGTTAATGTTTATAATTATACATTTATTTACTAGCAATTCCATATTTCAATGATCTAAGCTACATAGGAAACTCATTGAAATACAGTCTGAAGAAATATATTTATTTATTTAAATATTTTTAATTTTTGGTGATGTAAGTCTTGGGGGAAATGAAATTAGGAGAAATGATCTACAACCAAATAATTTAGATAAAAGGTATTATGTCCTGAAAAATTAGGTACTAATGGAATTTGAACTATGAACAGGTACATGCCAATTGTTTAATTGTTTATGCAATATGATTTTACATAGCTCAAAGTGGAATTATTTAGTGATAAATTTACTTCATTTGATTTCTTATTTTGTATTATCAGGTTTGATTATATATGTTGACAGAAAGCTAAATGTCTGAGTGCACAAGTAGTACCTTGTGGTGTCCAGTTTTTGACTAAGGTGACTCTTGGAGCTGATGCACATACAGCTATTCATAATGCACTGTGTCTGGTAGCCATGGACTATATCTGTAATGTGCTCTTAAGTTACGTCTACATGTATGGGTTTTATTTCATTGTAGCTTTCCAACTGATTCATTCATTATTATAACTCATACCATTAAATAGCTATATAGCTACCTTTAGGATAACACTTTTTAGATCCAAATTACTAAGGTGTAATAATAAGCTTTATTATACATATGAGGTGCCTATGAGCCCTGATCTATATTTCATGTTGATAATTGTAATTTTCACGATAGAAAGTTTTATGTGTGACCATCAATTACAACTGTTAAGTCTCTAATTTCTGCCAACAGTACTAATTTGTTCACATGTATTCAGGGTGTAGATATATCAATTTATATGTAGGGCTATCTACATTTAGGGTTAATAATAAGCTAATGCAGAGCAGTTGCAAACTTTCATTTATTGTGATTATCAGTAATAACAAGAACAATCAATACACTAAATTGTTAGGGAATTACAACACATAATCACTAAAACATTTCCACCCCATGAGCCTTGTCTTTCAATCACAACCATTCCCACAGTAACTGGCAATGCCTTACCACTCAATGTTCTTCTTGAGCTGCAGTGATTAGCATCAGGTTCTTATCCTGATAACATTATGCCTTGCCTTGCTAAGGATGGAAAGCTGGATTAATTGGAATTGTACAGTTGGTTAACAGATTAAATAAAGGAAATTGTCATAGCTTTACCAAAATATGTCTATAAATCTCATTGTACAGATTCTACACTAGGATATAATCCTTTAGGACATAAAGGGTATTATTGGCAAAAATAAACTGCTAAGTTTTAGTACATGCTATACAAATTTTTTATGGGTGTAGTTTTTTAATGTTGTAATTTTTTAGTATTGTAATTTTTTAATGATATCATTTTTAATGTTATTTTTTTAATTATTATTATTTTTGCAAAAGTCTCTTTCTAAGCCTAACTCAAAAACTATATTTCTTCATTATTTTATAAGCCTAAGTGCTAAGCTCAAGTCTCAAATTGATATTTCCTAAGGTTTAACCCTAACCCAAATCCCTATTTTTTCATCATTTACAAACCTAAACAAAAGTTAATTTCTTAATTATTTTATAAGTTTAAACCCAAACCAAAATCTTAAATAAATTTTCCTAAACCTAAACATTAACCTGAAACAATATTAGTGTGTAATTTTATAGACCTTAATCCTACATGCAAAATTCTATTTTTTCATCATGTTATAGAACAAAGCCCTAACCCAAGTGCAATGTAATAAATAAATTAAATTAATGATTTTAAATATTTACAATATTAAAAACTAACAACTTTAAAAAACATTAAATATCTATGTTATTAAAAAACTACTACATAAAAAAATTACAACATTAGTGAATAGTCAATGTTTCTAAGGGACAACATTGAAAAATTCAACATTAAAAACTTTTCCCACTAATAGCTGTGATATATTTTAGTGATGTTTTGATCTTTATATAAAGCTTGGAATAGTTGTTAATCTGTACTATGCAACAATTTCCAGCAATTTTTCTTCTATTTGTAAAACATTTCAGTTGTCTACAGTTGTATATTTATATTCATATACAATCACAATAATTCAGAGATGCCAAGGGTATAAAACAAAATGCAGATGATCAAACATCTGTCGTAATGCCCTTTTTAAAATATATTTATAAAGCACAAATATTCAAGATTGCTCTAATGTTTATACATATAGGAAATTATATTAATCAAATTCTTGTGAATTTCCAATGTATGAAATTGAATTTATTTAATGCTTACTTGAACACTAGTGAAATTAGAGTCACACTCAAAGTTTTTTTGAGGTATTACTGGTTCAAATCCAGTGTGTTCAATTTTGCAGAAAAAATTTAATTAATTTTTTGTGAAAGGTTGTGACATAATATGAAACCATAGCAAAATCCTTAAAAACATTGCCAATTAGTTCTTTAATATATAATTTGGTTTTCAAAATTCAATCATAAAAGAGTTGAATATTGTATCATATTTCTGCAAAAGATTCACTAGGATTCCAACCTACACATTTCCATGTATATGAACATGTAAAATCTTCTACCAGGCATTGTCACTGTTCCTCCTTTGTTACTTTATAACTTCAGCTGTGCACTTGTGGGTAGGCATGTACTAGTTTAACTCCACTTATCTTCCAATTAATTCCATTAACTTTAATTAACAAAACATAACTAATCACAGTTTAGGTGATTAAGCCACACAGCATCTCCAATTGTTGATAGTGGGCATCTGCCTGAGGCTGATCTCCACATCGAGTTTCACCTGCTCTCTGATGATCCACTTGGTTGAGTTCTGCTTCTCAGCTCATTGATGTAACTTATGTGTACATTATCCTAGCTTGGTGCATACTCAAGACAAGACACAACTTGACTTAATCTCTATTTGTAAAAGTGTTTCATATCCATGCAACCAGACTTGTCACTAGCTGCATAATTAATACTACCTGTAGACATTACCAAAATATATTGGCTTCAATTACTAGTCTAATATACAGCAGCTTCATAACCTACATTCAATAATTACTACATGCTCAGTCACATTATCAGTCACATTATTGTCATTATTTTGGATCTAAAATAACATAAATATAAATCCCTAGGTTTTGGCTTACTGGCTGTATTTTGAGCTTGTTAAGTTTAATACATGTAAATGAATGATTGGTAGTCAACTAAACAAGAATAAAAACCCCTATGCCTAACTTAAGTGCAATTTCAATTTCTGGCACAAAGACTATTGAATCATTCCTGTGATGGATCTAGACAACTACTAAACACAACTTGTTTAGCTTGACATCATACTAAGTATTCAAACCATATTAAAGAAACAATATAAGAATTCTGAAGAAATTTTTTATCAATTGTTTACAAGAATCTTAATCTATTTATAGTATCTCAAAAAAGTACCAGTTGATTTTAAATTTTGATTTGTTTGTCTGCCAAAATGGCAGCTAAAAATAATGGAAGTGTTTTTTACACCACAACCCTCTTCTATTATAATGTAAATTATGCTAAGATATGCAATTTGAGAAATATTTGATTAGTACCTTTATAGCTACATAGCTAGATTTAATTGAAAAAGTATTATATTATCATTTCTGTTCATTGCAAATTCACCAAATAAATATTTCAATCAAGCTAAAAAGGGAAAATTTCAACAAAAAGGACTTCCAATAATATTGAAATATATTGCAATATATAGTAATATTATGGGCATGAAATTCAGAGATAATAAATATGTTGCAATAAATTTATTGCAATATATTGCATTAGCAATATATTATTATTAATTAACTTTGATTAATATGCATGAACTTTACTAAATGCTTAACTAACAACACCTTATTTAGATTGAGAGTGGTGGATGGAAGACAGGGTCGAGACCCAAAGTGAGGCCATGCAATTCCAGAGACTTTGTTAGCAGCAACAGCTCCAGATTTTACTCAAACTCCGCAGTGGAAACCATTAACTGAACCAGCATGTGAACAGACAACTCAGTGATTGTGTGTGTATTACAAGTTACTAATTTGGTGCATTGATTGTTCTTGTTATTGTGATTATGTAAATATAAGGAAATAACACAACCACAATGCATCAGCTTCTTATTGAGTCTTACATATAATAGCCCTACAGATATAGTAATACATGCTAGACCTTCACACATGTGAACAATCAATGTGGCCTGCAAGAAAGTAAATGCATAAATCAGCCAATGGTAAACTACAATATAAAACAATGAGCAACTTTCATCCAAAAACGAAATAACAAACATGTAGGGCAATATAAATATAATCATAATAATTGACAAGCAATGAGGATTAGGAAAGCTACAACAGAAAAAAATCCCTATCCCTATTTGTAACCTAAAAGCACATGAAGGAAAATTACAGCTACCACCCTTACTGCCATTGAATAGCTGATTGTGAGGCTGCTCCAGAATTCCTTTAAATGTATTCAGGGACCACTGTACAATTACCTCTAGTGCTTGAATGTTTAGCTTTCCATGTAAATATGAAATAACCTGGCAATAAAGAAAAGAAGTAAATCCAAACTAAATTTGTTCATCAACCATTTTAACATTTGTTGCATATTTATATCACATTTTAGTAAATAATCAAATACTCAACTAGTACCTGTTTGATCAAAGCTTGTTTACAATTTTCCTTCACATTTCAGTTCTGCTTTTAATTACACAACGTCAGCTTTAATTAGAGTACGCTGTTTGGTCATCTTTGCTTTTGCCAAATACTGTTGTAGAATCTTGACAAACTTCCAACTAATAAGCTTAGTTATTTCCTCTAATTCTCTCAACTTGACCACATGATTGGATTATGTTACACTCCCACCCCAGCATAGCTAATTAAGGATCATAACTCTCTCACCATGGACCATTTCAACAGCCTGCTTTATCATAGTATTAGCTTCTTGCATGTCCCACTCAGTTTTTTCGAACTTCTTGTCTTTAGTTAGCTTAAGCACCACTTCCTTCTCCATCATCACCATCTTCTTGTGTCTCAGAAACATGGGATTCTTCAGTTTGTTTGATATCATACACATGCTGCGCAATTCATTTAATTTTCCATTGAACTCCTCATAATATTTTTCGTAAAGTTTCAGCCCTTTAATCGCTATCATAAGCATCATCATTGCATCCACTCTGCTCGTGTGTGCCAATTCAGGGCGTACTGTTGTATTCAGATAGAAAAACTTGTAGGTAGACCTCAATGACTTAGATATAGATGCTTCATCATAAAATGCACTTATGTTATTTTTCACCTCTTCTCATGTTATTTGATCTGGATCATTTTTTCCCAATCTTATCATTGTTATGATCTCAACTCATCGCATAACATCTTAGTATCTGTATTGAGGACTCCATGATTCGCCCCATACTATGTTGTTTATCCCTGAGAATAACATTACCATTTGCATATTTCTTTTCTTGATTTCATTTCACACTTTCTTTATTTGTTTGTATATTGCTTCTCCATCACAATATAAATTGTATGGGGTTACTGTTCCTTCAATATATATCCTTTCTTTATTGTCATTTCTGACCAAAATCTCTTTCAACTTCTTATACCTTTTGTCATTTACGATTCTTTCTGCCCCTTCCAATTTATTCACATATGTGTTTTCTTCATGCCATAATGCTTTTACTGCCTTCTTATTCTTTAAACACCATACTGGTAATAACATAGGTACACAAATTGTTGGTGGCAGCATGCACTTTAGTAATGTAATCAGTGTTTGTTTTTCTATGTCTTTATATTCCTGTCTTGTTGACAAGTTCTACAATACTCAGTCTGCCCAGTGTGCATTGTTGCGTTACCTTCCTTTCCTTCATGCTCATTTCAAAAATTTCTAACCATTCATTAAATGTGGATGAATAGTTGTCCACTCTTCCTGTAAATTTGGGTAATATCGCTTTACATACTGATGTGTCATTATCATCATCTTCTGATAATATAGTGTTTTGAAGTATCAGTTTCTTTTCTATCAGTTTTTCACAATTCTCTTTGACTTGTTTTGTCATGTTTTCCACTAACTTTACTATAAATTCTTCTTCAGTTTGTGTATTTTTAAAATCTTCCACCATTGCTTCCATTTGTGGTATCACTGTGATTAACTTGTGTGGTTTTTCCACTACAACATTTTCTATCATTTTTATCTCACCTTTCTTTAGTTCAATTAAACGTAATTCGTCTTTTAAGTTATCAATTTCCAATTGTATAACTATATTCTCTTCTCATAAACTTGCATTCCCTTTGTGCAACTCTGTCATCATTTTCTGTAATTGTTCACTTTGAACTTTTATCTCTTTGTTCACTTCTGTCAACTTTTCGATTTGTTGCTGAAACAAATTTCTTTGCTCTGTCAATCAAAGACTTGTGTCTTCTTTTATTTCATCTATCAACCTTTCTTTTTCAACATTTTTGATCTCCACTTCTATCATTCTTTTCATTAGTTGTTCTATTTGTTTAGTCAACTCTTTTCTTTCCTTCGTATTGTTGTCAATAATTTCCATTAACTGAACTTTGTGAGTTCATTAGTCAATTTCACTGGTTGTAATACCTGCTCCATTGGGGATTGTTTGCTTTTGGGGACATAATCACATCTTGTGTCTCAGGTGTGTTCCTCATCTGAGGAGTTCTTTGAGTTCTGAGTTTACTCTTAGTATTCTTCTTCAAATGCACCATTTTTCATTTTAGCTTTGAGTATTCTTTTGGTTTTTCTTTGTTCCATTTTTAATTTTTTCTGGTCACTGGTTTAGTATTAGTTGTTCATTCCCTCCTTTTCTTTTCTTTTTTCTTTTCCAAGGCACTACTGATTTACTTACACTATTTCCGTCCTTTTCTTTTTTGGTTTTCTCTTCAATTTGAGTGATTTGAGAAGAAACAACTATCTTAACTCAAATCTTTCTTTGCACATGTTGGGCGCCTGTTTTTGTCGCCATGTAGAATCTTGACAACCTTCCAACTAATAAGCTTAACTTAATTTAGGAGATGCTACAACATTTTTCCCTCCTTGACTAGTACAGTAGGTGACAGATTCCGA
>CABFPE010000626.1:391494-402901 GCA_900660155.1 Hofstenia miamia | reverse complement strand
TGAATATAAATATACAACTGTAGACAACTGAAATGTTTTACAATTAGAAGAAAAATTGCTGGAAATTGTTGCATAGTACAGATTAACAACTATTCCAAGCTTTATATAAAGATCAAAACATCACTAAAATATATCACAGCTATTAGTGGGAAAAGTTTTTAATGTTGAATTTTTCAATGTTGTCCCTTAGAAACATTGACTATTCACTAATGTTGTAATTTTTTTATGTAGTAGTTTTTTAATAACATAGATATTTAATGTTTTTTAAAGTTGTTAGTTTTTAATATTGTAAATATTTAAAATCATTAATTTAATTTATTTATTACATTGCACTTGGGTTAGGGCTTTGTTCTATAACATGATGAAAAAATAGAATTTTGCATGTAGGATTAAGATCTATAAAATTACACACTAATATTGTTTCAGGTTAATGTTTAGGTTTAGGAAAATTTATTTAAGATTTTGGTTTGGGTTTAAACTTATAAAATAATTAAGAAATTAACTTTTGTTTAGGTTTGTAAATGATGAAAAAATAGGGATTTGGGTTAGGGTTAAACCTTAGGAAATATCAATTTGAGACTTGAGCTTAGCACTTAGGCTTATAAAATAATGAAGAAATATAGTTTTTGAGTTAGGCTTAGAAAGAGACTTTTGCAAAAATAATAATAATTAAAAAAATAACATTAAAAATGATATCATTAAAAAATTACAATACTAAAAAATTACAACATTAAAAAACTACACCCATAAAAAATTTGTATAGCATGTACTAAAACTTAGCAGTTTATTTTTGCCAATAATACCCTTTATGTCCTAAAGGATTATATCCTAGTGTAGAATCTGTACAATGAGATTTATAGACATATTTTGGTAAAGCTATGACAATTTCCTTTATTTAATCTGTTAACCAACTGTACAATTCCAATTAATCCAGCTTTCCATCCTTAGCAAGGCAAGGCATAATGTTATCAGGATAAGAACCTGATGCTAATCACTGCAGCTCAAGAAGAACATTGAGTGGTAAGGCATTGCCAGTTACTGTGGGAATGGTTGTGATTGAAAGACAAGGCTCATGGGGTGGAAATGTTTTAGTGATTGTGTGTTGTAATTCCTTAACAATTTTGTGTATTGATTGTTCTTGTTATTACTGATATTCACAATAAATGAAAGTTTGCAACTGCTCTGCATTAGCTTATTATTAACCCTAAATGTAGATAGCCCTACATATAAATAGATATATCTACACCCTGAATACATGTGAACAAATTAGTACTGTTGGCAGAAATTAGAGACTTAACAGTTGTAATTGATGGTCACACATAAAACTTTCTATCGTGAAAATTACAATTATCAACATGAAATATAGATCAGGGCTCATAGGCACCTCATATGTATAATAAAGCTTATTATTACACCTTAGTAATTTGGATCTAAAAAGTGTTATCCTAAAGGTAGCTATATAGCTATTTAATGATATGAGTTATAATAATGAATGAATCAGTTGGAAAGCTACAATGAAATAAAACCCATACATGTAGACGTAACTTAAGAGCACATTACAGATATAGTCCATGGCTACCAGACACAGTGCATTATGAATAGCTGTATGTGCATCAGCTCCAAGAGTCACCTTAGTCAAAAACTGGACACCACAAGGTACTACTTGTGCACTCAGACATTTAGCTTTCTGTCAACATATATAATCAAACCTGATAATACAAAATAAGAAATCAAATGAAGTAAATTTATCACTAAATAATTCCACTTTGAGCTATGTAAAATCATATTGCATAAACAATTAAACAATTGGCATGTACCTGTTCATAGTTCAAATTCCATTAGTACCTAATTTTTCAGGACATAATACCTTTTATCTAAATTATTTGGTTGTAGATCATTTCTCCTAATTTCATTTCCCCCAAGACTTACATCACCAAAAATTAAAAATATTTGAATAAATAAATATATTTCTTCAGACTGTATTTCAATGAGTTTCCTATGTAGCTTAGATCATTGAAATATGGAATTGCTAGTAAATAAATGTATAATTATAAACATTAACACTTGCCATTTTATTTACATTTCATTTGTATTTTACTCAAGAAATTGTTTAAATTGATTATTCAAAATTTGCATTTGCATGCCTTGTGCAGTGTAATTTCATAAGACATAGTTAATTTATAAACTCTAATTTGTTGTTGTGTAATATTTACAACAGGCGAATAATATAGTTATTTATCTAGCTCATAAATTTATATATGGTATTTTACAGATTTCTAATGTAAAACAACATAGCCCTTTCTAATGCAGAAAGTTGCAGTTGTAATCCTGTCAGATGTAATTATTGAAATGCTCCTTTATTTTAGTAAACAAAAAATTTGAAATATTATATCTGCAGTTACATGAAATAGAAACATTTTACCAATTTGTTCAACATCTTAATGATATGGATTTTTGTATTATTGTATTTGTAGATAGTAAACCAAAATCATACACTTGTATTCCAGATTCCAGGTCATCCTCTAGTAATAAGATAATATGTGAATGAAATAAAGATATTTGCACCCTTGTAACTATTTTAATGTGAGGTTTTAATGTAGAATCATTTGATTAACAAAATATTTTAGAAGAATTTAATCAAAAACCTAATTATTTCAATGTGAATCTATAGGTGTATAAGTTCAATACTGAATTAAATGTCATCTTCAGAACTACTAATCTTTACACTTTTATATTCTATTGTTGAGTCTTTGATTAATAATCCATATGGTCTTATATCTGCTACATCATTCACATGCCATATATTATCAGTAATAAATTTAACACTTTTTGGATTAACTGCTACTTGTATAGCAAAGAAATATCCTCCCTTTTTCCCAATTAATTTATTGTCACTTTTCTCTAAGAAATCTAATGAAGGTGAACAGTAAACACCACCATCTTCTTCACCAATAATTGAATCCTGAAATCCCTCTCTGTAAATTGAACCAATTGCCTGTACATTAAGATCTTCATTTGTTTTTTCCAAATCATATTTATGTGGTACACACAGCTTAATATATCCAGCTGCTTTTCCAGGGCCATGATATGCTCTATACCAATTTTTTTCATGCTTAAATGGCTTTAACCAAGTTTCATCTACACCAAATTTATCTAATACTTTTAATCCAAAACGTTTATACATAAATGGCTGTTTATAATATTTTTCAGCATTTTTTGGGCCAATTTTATAAGATCTTGATGTAGTAAATACCTTATTTCCATCTGAGTCTAACTCTTCCAGCTTAAATGTTTTTTTTACTATCATTTCAAACATTTCACCACTGTTGAAATCACTTGATTTTCTTAAAGAGGATTTGATATCATTTGATGAAGCATTGGTCAACTTACCACTGACTTGTACACAATCATTCATCTGTTCTTCCAAAATATGTATGATTTCAATTTGAGAGGATTCAACACCACACATTTCAGGCAATTTTTCAGTAATATTTTCGGAGTAGTTAAAGTTAAAGTTAAAAATAACTTTTACATCTCTTTTTTTCTCTGGATGGAAATCTTGAAAATGTTCATCAATGATATTTTGCAAGAAAGCATATTTGCTTTCCTTTGTTAGATCATCAAATTTTTTGTCAAATGGAATGTTAATTTCTTTTTCTGTATACTCTTCTTTGTTGTACTCTCCATTTACAATATCTTCAAACTTGTCAAATACATTTATAACACAGCTTTCTACTTTATAACCTGATGCATTTAGTTCTTTGGCTTCACTTTTGATTTGCCAAGCATATTTTGGGTTTTCTTTTAAAAATTCAGTTGGCTTAAGTACTATTTTACAATACTTGATTCCTGGAAAAACAGTTTGTAGGTCATGCATGTAAATACAAGCTTTGCAAAAATATGTCTTCAAGTCATTTGTAAAATCCATTTTCTTATTTAATGTAGATATATCAAATGTCCACTCACTTTTATCTTTAAACATGCAATGATCTGAGTTGCATTCATGAATATTAACAATAGTATTATCTTCATCTGTCATTCTCCAAATTGAAATGCTCATAGAATCAAACATAGAAATTTGGCAAAATGTTCTCAAGTTTCTAAGCAATTGCATACCTCTAAGCAATAAATAGTATTAAGTTAAATATATAATTAACTTACTTTGCCTAAATGTAATGGGTAAAACATACTATATTTTATTCCAACAAAAGAACTTCAAAAAAATAAGATCAAAAACAACTATTATTAAAAAACACTGTAAAAATATATGATAAGTTTAGATTAATTTGTGATTATGCAACCAAGTAAGAACAAGTGTTAATTATGAGAGATTAGTATCTGTCGATAGTAATACTTTTGTCAGAACCAAGGGGGCAAAGTCGCTTCCATTATTTTTAGCAGCCATCTTGGCAGACAAACAGTTTCAATTTGAAATCAACAGGTACTTTTTCAAAATACTATAAATAGATTAAATTTAATGGAAGCAATTGATAAAGAAATTCATTTAGAATTTTTATATTGTTTCTTCAATACAGTTTGGATATTTAATAGAATGTCAAAAGCTAAATGAGTTGTGTTTAGTAGTGGTCTGGATCCATCATAAGATCAATTCTAGGGTCTTTGTGCCAGATCATGAAAGTGCACTTATGTTAGGTATAGGGGTTTTACTCTCATTTAGTTAAAATCAATCATTTACTACATGTATTAAAAATAACAAATTCGAAATACAGTTGGATAACTGAAACCTAGGAATTATATATGTATTATTTTAGATCCAAATTATTGACTATACTATGACTGATAATGAGACCGTGCATGTGGCTACATGTAATATTAATAATGCAGCTAGTGACAAATCAGGTTGCATTGACAAAACACTTTTACAAAAGAGAGACTAAGTCGAATTGTGTCTTGTCTTGAGTATACACCGAGCTAGGATAGGGTACACATAAGTTATATCGATGAGCTGAGAGGTGGAACTCAATCAAGTCGATCATTGGTGAACAAGTGAAACTGGATGTGGAGATTTGCTTCGGGCGGATGCCCACTATCAATCACCTGGAGGAGATGCTGGGTGGCTTCGTCACCTAAATAGTGAGCAGTTAAATCTTTTTAGATTAAGTTAACAGAAATACATAGAAGCTAAAGCAGTGTTAAGTTATAAATCTCTACATGCAAATATACAACCAATGATATAAAGTAAAAAAGGACAAACAGTAATAATGCCTGGTAGAGGATGTTACTTCAGGCTCTAGACATTGAGTGAAGCAAAGCTGTACATTGCTTGTAATGTAGTATCGGGATTCCATGTAAAATTCCAGCATAATATGATAATATCCAATTTGTTAAATTTGATAATTGTTATTAACTTGAACTAATTAATTCTTCTTTAGATTTTCGGATGTTTGCAGGGCCAAAGCCCGAAGTGGCTCCATGCAGCAAGAGATGAGACGAGCTAGTTGGCGATGACTTCCACATGATGAAGATCAAACCACAACTCACCAGACCCCTGGTTTGATGTGACGCTCTCAGTGCATAATGTTTAACTGAGGAGAGAGGTTGAACTCATTCAATAGTAATGGTAAAGGGTGGATGTTCCTTGATTTGGAGATCTGCTTCAGGTGGAACGCCCAACCATGAACAACTGGCAAAGACTTTGCAAGACTTCCTCACCTAAATAGTGTTTATTATATCATCCATTAATTATAGTTACTGAAGTTTAATAATATAGAAGCTGAGCAGTTTAAGAATAGTACATCTCTACCTGCTAGTATGACACTGCAATTATATTGGAATAATGGAGAAGTTTGACATCAAAGCCTTGTAGGAGATGCTACAGTAATATGATCATATTTAATTGATTTAACTTAGTAACTATTATAACTTATGCTAATTAATTATACTTTAGATCGTCAGATGTTTGTGGGGCCAAAGCCCAAAGTGGCTCCATGCTGCAAGTTACGAAAAGAGTTAGTTGGTGATGGCTTCCACGTGACCAGAGATCAAACCATAACACACAGGACCCTTGGTGAGGTGTGACGCTCTCAGTGTGTAATATGTTCTTAATTTGTTTAGTTCATTGATTGCTCTTGTTATCAATCATTGTAGCAATAAATAAGAGAAGTTCACAAACAGACTGTTAACTTATTATAATCCTTACATGTAAATAACCTTACATTTAAAGAGAGACGTAACAATCCTACTGAGTACATGTGAACAATCAATGCTGCCGGCAGAAACAGAATGGTTTTGAGTCTAATTGATAAGCCAGTACAAAGGGTCACTCGGTTGGTAATCACTTTACACATATAAAAATTGATAGGGCTCGTAGGCACCTCATATGTATAATAAAGTTTATTATAACACTAAGAATTTGAATCTAAACAGATGGTTAACCAAGGGTTAGCTTTCCATTTTTTTGTGAAGGGTTTGTTTTTCATGAGAGTGAATCAGTAGGAAAGCTAAATGATAAAAAATCCCTAAACTTACACCTATCCTAAGAGCACAGTTTTCGTCCTGAGCTACCAGCCACACCAAATGATCAATGTGTAACAGATCCGAAAATCCTTTAACTGAAGTTGGGGACCACTCGAAGACTATTCATGTGCTCAAACAATTTAGCTTCCATTTGTATTAATAATCAAACCTGAATATAGAATACAAAATAACTCAAGTGAATGTTAATTCATCATCATTTGAATTGGTTACAAGATATTTACATACAATTTTCATAAACAGTTAAACAGCTAGTAAATACCTGTCTTGTTATTTACATTTTCCCTTGTCTGCTAATTATGCAACGTCACTTACTTGCACCATTAATTAGCTAATGTGATTTCATTACAGAATTTTGATGTTCACAAGATTGCTTTTAATCACACTTGGGTATAATTCCCATGATTAAATAACCACGGTTAAGCTTTACTCTAACTTCTTCCTAATACAATATTAGGTGTATAATTATCTTGTGTGATACTTTTTAATTGATTGCTCGAATGCTCATAATTACTTATTACCAGTGTTTGCTGGCAGGTCGTACAGACATGCATTGACTTACTATTTTTGCTCTGAACTGGTGATGCTACAATATATACATGTATATATATATATATATATATATATATATATATATATATATATATATGTATTTCAAAGTTCTAAGAAATTACTAAGCTGCGCCTACATTTAAATGAAAGCATGAACACCCCGTGACAAAGGTCGATAAACTTTACACATGCAAAATGTATAAGTGAATAATGGTCGTAGCTTAACCATAATTGGCACAGATCCAATATGTATTAAGCAATAAATGGTGTAAATAAAATAGACAGCCAAATTGCAATGTACTTAGTGTTTTAATATTAAATTTAGTATTAATTATGGATGCGACTATAAAATTTCGCGGTAAGGTCATCACTTTGTCTCGTCAATTGATCAAGATCTTTGTAAATAGGTTAAGAATAGACTTATTTTTGTAAAGCATTATTGGGATACAAATATGTTCGCCTGCAATAGGGAAAATAAGCGGCTTTAGTGTCTTCTTACTTTCATCTTCAGTTAAATTCTCAGAAAATACCTCTTATTTGTGTTGGAAATTCGTTAAATTAGTTCTTTGTATGCTCTAGACGTTATTGGTATTCCATTGAGCAATTGCCTTCTAAGGTGTTAGAATGTGTTCTTATGATAAGACAAGATGAATGCTTATTTCGGCGAGAGGACCTATAATCTGTGAGATTCATTAAATTGTTCAATACTTCTTTTTTACACTCTTTGCATTTAACGTATTTACTCAAAGGTTGGTTTAAATCAAGGAGTTCGTAAATATGTTTATGTGTTATTCAAAATTTTGTCAAATGTCAAACAGTGAGGAGAGAATTAAACGGATTGTAGTTTACCTCCGCCCTAGTAGAAATTATTGTTCTGTGGGTCCCTGCTTCAAATAAGATATATTGATCCCAACTCTACTTGTTTGTTGACGTGATCAATTTGCTTCTATGGACAGTCTGTAGAAAAATTACAGAAAAACGCTGGTTAACAAGCACGTGATATTTAGTTACTGGAAATCAAATCGTCTGATTTAAAATATACACAAAATATCCGAAGCACGTTGAGAAATACCCTTTAGTTGCTTGTAGTGTTCAAAAGATTACCTCAGAATTCACTTTTATGGTTGTTTAAAAAACTAGTTATTGTAAGAAATTGTTCTGGCAGCAATAGCGACTTTTTTATTCTTCCTTTAGAGGTGCATTAAATAGTCTTAGTATTATAAGCTTAAAATATTTTTTTTCATCATTACATAAAATTAGAAAGTTTGCTCAGTATTTTACCAGTTGTAGCATACATTTTATGAATTCTTGTAGGTTAGGAGAACAAAGTTTCCTGACCAATGCAAACTAAATATTCAAAAACAAATATACTTTTACACTCAGTATTTCTCTCAATTTGCAATTTAGTTTTCTACATTTGGCCATAAGTACCAGTAAAGTTTCCTTAGTGCGAAGCATTCTTAAAGTTTTGCGCTCAAAGTCCACACCTATTGTCCTTAAGATTGTAAATAAAAGAAATGATTAGGCCAGGTATTATTTTATTATATTTGAAAATTGCTTTACAAAATATTTTAAATATGTTGTTTAGATCAGTGAAAAAAAATTTTAAGTTTGTATACTTATATAAAAATTATTTTGAAAAATATGTCTTTAAAATTCAGTAACTGTGTAGTTTAAATTTATTTTAAGTTTCAAACAGTAACTATAGACTTTTGAAATTAAAAAATTTGCATGCTTAATGCTATTCCTAAATTGTTAAATGCTTTTGATTGTTTACACTACAATATCCAATTCCTCAGAATTAGGGTTATATGATGTACCTATAATTATTTTCGTATTTAAATTGCTAAGTAATTGAAATTATTGATATGATGTTTTTGTTTCAATGTATGCTGTCAATTATGTTCAAAAAGTGATGACTCTGATTTGTACAAAATTTTCTTCTGATTTTAAGTTGATTGTATTGTAAAGATTATTGACATTGGTTTCAATGTGAGATTATTTCAATATTTTAGACCCCTCTGCATTTGGCTGTGATGAAAGGAATGACAAATGTTATTGAGCCCCTATTGGGTTTGTACGCTAATCCTGGAATTGTTGACGTCAAAGGACGAACTGCATTACATTTAGCTGTAATTGAAAGAAATATTCAATCGGTTGAACTGCTATTAAACTCACAAGCAGGTCTAATTAATGAAGTCGATTATGAAGGTTTGAAAATTTTTAGAAAATGTTGCAAATAGTGCTTTTACAGATCTATTAATAATATTAGATTCCCGTATAGATCGGACCGATATCAATAGATACCGATTCTAATTTATCGATGTTTTATTTTAAAAACAGACACTTCTGTAAAAGTATTATATTGCAAGAAGACCTACTGGCATTTGCAGTAAAATGAATGAGCACTTGATGTAATAAGTCGCTTTAGGTAGGCCTATAACCCAATCAAAGACTTTGTATTCCGCACACGACATTTTCGTTTTTCTTGATGATCGTAAAAAATGCATCCAAATAATATGAACCATTTTTTTAAATTTAAAATCAATTTATTGATGCGTATTGAAAATGCAGATTGTAAACCAACAAGAGAACAAATATAGATCTTATGATTTTTATTGAGAGACATAATATTTTTTAAAATCGATTGTACTTCTTTACGGATGAAGCCCTCTAGTTTGCTTGGTGTTTCCTTTGCTTATTTTGGAGCCAAAATAATTATTGTACGGCCACAAATTAGGAGGTTTGACATTCATTATTTGAAGTACATGGATTAAATTAATACCAATTCGCTACTTATAAGAAAATTTTGTTGCCGTCTTTCGGTTTTTGTATTTTAAATCACCAAGCCATTATTGAAGTAGGCCTTGATTGAACAACTAAGATTATACACATTCTGGTTTATTGGAAGTATTGTGCCAGCTCTAGTCACAGGCTTTCCATTGCATCTGCTCCTTCTTAACATAAAATGGTTTTTCCAAATATAGCATGTTCGTCGTTTTGTGACACTCAAAATGTTTATAAGTGAATGGTGATTAGGTAAAAAATTCATCGACAGAAAATTTAGTTAATCTTTCAAGTTTTCCGATACCTTTCGATAGAGAAAATAACAAAATTACATTCTCTCCTCACCAAAAGTTATAAAAATATATTTAATCGTCGAAATAGAGATATAGATACCGGTATTTTATCAAATGTATCGATTCTTGAATTCGATATCTGTTAAACTATTAGCTAAAACTATACCTGGGTTTTTACTAATCTGCTTATAACATCGCTGTTAAGCTTGTCCAACAAACTGAAAATTCAAAATATGAAAAGTATTTGTGATAAACAAAAATTGCAAATTATTTAGAAACTCCCTAATTATTCAATATTGGAAAACTTGATAAAAATTTGATAAGATTTGGCAAATTCTTACAACTGCTTTGCAAAAATTACGCATAAAAATTTTTGAGAACGTTCGTTTAACTTAATATATTCTTTTAAAAATGAAAGAGAAAGGTACCAGATTTACACTTAAATAATATTGATACCATATGCATTTGAATTCTGTAATAAGGAGCTAATATTGTATATTGAATTCGATAGACGGCTGAACTGTCATGTTTTTGCGCAAAGTTAAGTGTTTTAAGAGACCAATTGAAAGTTTTAGACTGAAGTATGCAATATTTTGAATTGATGTTTGTAAAGAGAAATGAGCAATATTGAAAATGCAATATACAAAAAGAATTTATTAATTGTTTGTGATATATATTTGAGGCGTTTCGCAGATGGTAAAGATACCTAACTCCAGAAGCCATTTTTTTAATTTTAGTCATTAAAAATTGTTCGAAATTTAAATCACTGTCAATCTCAACATCTAAATAATTTATTGATTCACTTTGATTTATTGGTACTTGATTTATATTTAGTTCAATGTTTTTTGTGAGATTTTTAAATGTTTTAGGCGAGAAAATTATAAATTGTGTTTTTCAATATTTACTTTCAATTGATTATTTGAGAAATACTTTGTTAAATGTTCGATGTCATTTTGGAGAATTTTTGTAGCATTAAAGGCATTTACATTAGTGCTTATGAGACAGGTATCGCCGGATATTGATAAATATTGCTGTTTTTTATCTGTTTCGTTATATCATTTACACAAATTATTTTTCAAATTTTGCATAAATATTATATTTTTTCATAAACTCATCTAAGATTAAACCCAGATAGGACTGACACGTTTCCCACTCTGGAATAAACTCGAAGCCTAAGCTCGAACCCTTAAGCCAAAAGGCGTTAGTTGTATTCCTTGGAAAACCTATGTTGTGACTGTTTGTGGGCACATTTATATCCTAACTCATTTTTTTGTCAAAAAA
>CABFPE010000626.1:336236-369898 GCA_900660155.1 Hofstenia miamia | reverse complement strand
TGTGTATACTTTAAGTAGTAAAGTGGAGTGATGAAAAGATTTATGAAGCTCAGTAATTTATATATATATATATATATAATATATTGGCAATGGAAATTTTCTTAAATAAATTCTGGCACTTAGGACCACATCTGGTACAGGGCGCACCCAGCTTTTTTTGAAGAGGGGAGCAATTCTCTCTTTCTGTCAATTCAAATTGGTGACTTGAAGAATTGTTACACAAAGACTTGGAGGTAATGAATCGGATACTTCTCAATTTCATGTCATCTTATTTGCCTGATATAGCAAATTTATCCGACAAACAGAAGTCGTCATTTGTGATTCTTTTTTGAGATTTTGAGGGGATGGCCTTATTTAGCCCATGGGATTGTTAAGTAACCATGCCTTATAGCTGTCTTACAATAATGCCTATAAATGTATGTAATTTATATTTCCTTTTATCTGTAAAGTATAATATTTGTATAACTTTGAAATATAATCTATGCGTATAATAGAGTTGTGTGTTGGAGCACATTCACTGCATTAATTCAAGAAATATATATTCAATTAGGATCAAATTTCAGGTGACAGAACTAGGAATGCGATGGAAAAAATTAATATTGACAAGTTCAATATGGGTCCTGACTAAAAAATCGAACACTATTGGAATCAGTAGGGGACTGAATATGAAAATATGTGTTTCTGAAATGCAGATTTAGCATACAAGAAATGATTGGCTTTAAGTGAATCCTAATATCATTTTTGTTTTTATAACTTGTGGCAAAGCAAGTGTAGAATACTTCAACAACAAGTGTGCATAAAACGTATGAAAAATTTGAAAAGCTGCAACAAAATGTAAAATAAAATATAGGTAAATATAGTATTTGTAAATTACATGTAAATTAATATATTTGGAATTAAACTAATTTCAACCAGAATTTCAATTAGAAAAATAATGCATGTGAGATTTCCCAATGATATAAAAGAACCTGAAATAATCTCAAATCATGAAGATTTTAGTAAGTGAAACTTCCTACTCTAAAAATGTAATTTGTTTAGAATCAGAAAAAATAATTCCAGACTAATGACTAGCAACATAAAATAATGATTGCAGAAACTTGCACAAATTTCGAACAACACATTAAAACAACCTATGTCATACAAAACGTGTTAATGTACATGAACACCTGTAACAAAAAGAAAAGAATCAAATGTGCTAAAATACAAGGCAAGAAATCATATTTTTTTACAGCATTTTGTGAGTCTTTTATTATTTAATGTATTTCGATGATCTTACAAATTGTAGTAACAATTCAAAAGATATTTGCTAAAATTATATTTGGTTGTGGCACCTAAAGCATATCACACCCACAAATATGTACCCATTCAAATATTTGTAATATTATTCTTAATTTGCTTGTATTGATCATTCTTAATTTCCAACATGAAGTCAATTTTAAATGAGATTCAAAAGCTTGAAGTTGTTGTTGTTTGAAGTATGAAAAATGTATATCACTCGCAGAAGCGATACGTAATAATCTATTCTCTGGCGCGCCTACCCTGGATGTGGTGTTTTCATTAATCAAAGATAAAAAAATGCCGCTTCACCAAATGTTCGCTCTGCTCAACAAAGAAAACGCCGCTGAAACTCTTCTGCTACTTTCGAAAGTTCATTGAAATCTGTCTCAGATGCTTCAACCCAGTCTTCTCCTACAAAATCGGCTAATTCTAACAATGCATCATGTTGTACGCAAACTTTTGATTCTTCTTCTGAACATCGCTATGTCTCTTTCAAAAATCCGCCCAAGTCTCCTAGAAAGAAATCTAATGAAGCACGAAATTCTACTTTCCCGCGAAGACAAGTGAAATCTATCAAACCTGGCACATCATCACTAATTCTTGGAAGCAGTATTCTAAAATATGTCCTCTCGCATAATCTTTTACATAATCAAACCACTTCAATCCATTCTTATCCTGGTCACAACGCTAGGCTTCTTGCTGAAAAGATCTCACAATATCCGAAAGTTCACGTCAATTCTGTTATCCTCAATACTGGTCTAATTGATGCCATACATTCCACAGATGTTCAAAACTTCAAATCCAATAACAATCATCTGGCTGAACTCATTCGTCTCAAATTCTCACCACGCTTCATTTACTCCTTGGAAATCACTCGTGTACACATGTAGTAATCGAGATGTGAGTGCTTTCTGTATTGTGTTTGGATGTGAGCATGTATATAATATATAGTTACATTTCGAGAAGTAAAATATATAACTAAATAATAAATAAACATACAAAAATTTACCAGTTTGATTGATTTAGGCATTTTGAGAATAGATATTTATACATTGAATAGTTTATCGTTAGTACTGGTTGTTTGTATCGGCCAGAGCGTGTATTTGTAAATATGTTTTTAATAATTTTGTATATAATAACCAAGTTATTAATGTAAATAGAGAACATTTTCGGAATTGTTGTGTCAAGGCTGGAATGCGTGGATTCCAGGGATATTACAATATCTGCTGGACCAAAACTTTAGTGCATAATGCCTTGTGATATTGTTGATCTTAGTCTTGTTCTAGTATTTTTCCTCTTGCTTTAGGGAGTCTTTCACTTAGAGGATGATTAGGATGATTGATTTACTTCTTTGATGATTTTTCAAATTGCGATTTAAAGGCGTCATTAACAATTTAAAAAAAGATCTTTGTTGAATTTTGAAATCCTAGCGAATAATTTTTGAGGTATTTTTAAAACTTGAAGGTTCTTTTTCGTTAATCCTCATACAAAATTTGCATATAGATAATTTGGCTTAATTAGCATATTGAAGATATACCATTTTCGTCATTCGGCATAGTTAATTAGATGTGAAACTGATGACATAATGAAATTCTTTCTTACTAATAGATTCCACATGTTCATCCCAAATCAATGTATTAATATATAAACCTAAATATTTTACACATAGTGCTTCGCATTTCAAGGTGGTGGGCTATTGCTGACAAAAGCCATAAGTCCTGCATCTGCGCCTATGCTTAAACTGAAACTTCCCGCTCTATCTAGAGTTTCGTGGAAGCGTTTTAATTTAATCAAAGACTTAGAACAGACTGTAGCATTGTGGAAGGATATGGCAAACTGTCAGGCTGGATTGAGGAATTACAAAAATTCTCAAGTATGGAATCACCACGTATATTAAATCAAGGTTCAATAGAACGAGAGATTTTCAAGAAGTTTTCAACTACTCTGGAGATCTGTCCCTAAGTGATTTCTTCGAGTTGCAACAATGTCCTTCATCTGACAACATTGTTGAAGGGTCATTCTCAAAGCTTCATAAACTACTATCAAAAGATAGAGACTTTGCCAACATCAGCTTGAAACACTATGTAATTTTGTATGTGAATGCATCTCAATGCTAACTTAATATGTAAATTTTGCCTCCCCATAGCCATAACATTCAAATGAATGATTATATTTTAATGAATAAGGTGTTGAAAATTCTTTACTAGATGCTTTAAGCATCCAATTTGGAACTTGCAAATCCCCAGGTGTTGAAGAAACTTTGATCTTTCGAGATTCTTTCCAAACGTCATTTATTCATTAAAATTCCAAGTGGTTCTTCTATTACAGGCCCGTAGCTAACATCATCACCTAAGAGGGGGTCGACATACATTCAGGAGGGTCTGATGGGACTTTCGACTTTCCTTAAAATTTAAAATAAAATTTTAGTAGGAATGTACAAAGCTTCAACTTTATGTTATATGCATAAGCGTACGCTGAATTTCCTTAAGGGGGAGGTCGTCTTAGTTGTGCTCATTTGAACATAGACAAAATAAACATTAGAAATGCAGTTCACTACATTGTTGAGAGTAAAGATACAATAACTATATTAAGAAAGTTTTTTGCATACTGATTTTCATTGTAGCTTTATTGTCCAGGATGGGTTGAATGACCATCCAGGGGTTCGTCCTCCTTAACCGCCTGTGGCTGAATGTAGCTAGGTTGACTTTTATATATATATATATATATAGTCACATGAAATGCTGAAATTCAATCGTAAAATACAAATGAATTTGTTTTGAAAAATATGGCTAGATATATATGGAATTAAATTTGATACTCACCATCAAGTTATCCTTCATTGATATCAAATAGAAAATCAATTGCTTGTAATACTGAAGATCTACTAGGTCAATTTATGCGCTTAGTTACTCCAAGTATTGCATTAAAATATTGTGTTGATATACAAATCTAAGTGGACAAAGGTAATTAATTACAAAAAGGGGATTTCTATGCGTTCAAGATAATTTTTTATATGTGTTATGTTGCTAAACAATTTCATACAGTACTCTTTAAATATGAAGTAATCAAAGATCAAGTAAACATTAAATAGACATAATATTTGAAACATATTTAGTAAACATTTATTAATAGTTTATATTATTAAACTTGGATAGATCATTTTTTATCTATTTCCGTTAATATATTAAAGAAACAGCCCTTTCACAAGTATATTGTTGCGAAAAGTGAGAATATGGCTTTTTATCAAGGGAAATTCATTGTGGAAATTTGGGGGTTACAATTATATTAATTTAGAGAGGGTTATGTTTTTACACGATACAATTCATTCGAATTTTTTAATTTGGTGATAACATCTTTAAAAACTCATGACATCATAAAGATATTTCAAATCTGTGGTGCCAAGAACATTCTAACTTTGCGTTTGGTTGCCTCAATAGAGCTCAAGAGGGCCATTAAGAGAAAAACAATTTGCATTCAATAATACTTCTTATTTCATTAAATGGGAAAACCTTTACTACTATCAATGTCAAAATCAGAGTTGCAATCGGTCTGCGGATTGCCGGGCCAGGGATTTTTAACAGGTCAACCGGGTAATCATTTCAATTTCATCATTAAAGCTTCAAATAAATGAAATAATTTACACGAACGGGGCTTTTCTCAATAATGTCAGACTTACTATTTCGTAATAATTGAATACAGAAATTTCATGTGTGCTTTAAATAGTTTTAGTGGTTTCAGAAGTTTGGTTTATGGTGATTTTCTTTTGTTTCTGTAATAGGGCCCTGCGAATTCACTTTGTCTGAGTTTGAATTCAAACTTAAATATTGAGACAATTTACTTTCAAATCTGATTCCGAATTCGAAACCAAAATATAAATCGCTTTATGTGATATATTCCATAGCCAAAACATCTGTTGGAAATAGTTACAGTTTATTCAGAAATCTAGGAATTCAACAGAGAAAGGTGATTCCTATATCCACAACTGTACTGTACAATGATTTGAATTCCATTTAGAATGTTCACAAGGGTCTATTTTGTAATTGATTAATACTAAACTAATAATAGTTTTTCCATTTAATTGAGTTAAATCATTAAATATAATGAATATTGAAAATAGAAGAATTTCTCAAAGTCTGATATTTTATTTTCTAAAAACAGGTCATTCGGGTTGTGGGGTCATATATTTTGTAATTTAACAGGGTCTCGCCAGGTCACAAGATCAAATCGTATCCGGACCCCATGGGTAAAGGAGCTACTTTATTATGTTTATAAATGTTATAAGCCTTATCTTCGACACATATTTGGTTTCCATAGATGCTAGGCAATACATCAATTATAAAATTTATTTCACTAAATAAATAGAGAATACTTTGCATAATTTCAATCAAGTTTGACTGGGATCAAAACTCTTCTACATACTGGCAGCTACAGAACTTCTGAGTAAACTTTCTTAATTGTGAGGCATCTTAGCGCATTTGAGATTAATAGAAATAAATAAAATTTTGAACTGAGTGACTAAAATATATGCATAGATTCTTTTTAATAAACGTTAATGCTGTGCTAGATCGCTTTACAGCCAAGAAGCAACACGCTGAATTTGTATTTCATAAGTTGACAATGAATGGGAGGAATGCAGCATTAAATCTTTCTTCACAATTTTTGAGAATTTGTATAATAATAATAATCTTTATTTATAAATCTCCGTATGCAATATTGCTTCATGGCGGTAACAACAATAAAACAATTAGGATAAAGCCAGCAGAAAAAGTGAGACTTTAACCGAGCTTTGAATATACTTTTGGTAGGAGACACCTTAATATTCATAGGTAGATCATTCCATACCTTAGAACCAGCAATTGATAACGCACATGAAGAGTTGGACGAACTAAGAGTGGAAGAGTTAACCTAAATTGATCACTAGATTTAAGTTCGCGGCTATTACCACAAAATTCAAAAAGTGTTGAACTATTATTAATTATTGAAAAATAATCTGGTGCATGATTTTCACCTGCGCCTCAGTTATTTGCAGCAAGCTATGCATGTTTATGGCAAAACCAAAAGGCACTTGAAGACACGAATTCAAGAACATCTCTATGGACACTTACAATTCGAAATTTATATGCACTGAAAAATACATAAAGCATCAACATCTGACTTTAATATTTTAATGAAACACAAATGCACCAAGATCGCAAAATCAATTTATATTAAGGAAGAGAAACCAAATTTAAATACTAAATGTCATCAAACTCTTCACTTATTTTAGTTTAATTAATGATTTGTAAATTTATAATTTTTCCACCAAATAATTTTTGTTTTTGACTGACGATGGTACAGTGAGTACAGAAAGTACTCTCTATTAAATTTTCGTTGTTTTTTTCATAAAAAAATATATATATACTATTAGTTTAGCTTAGACCATATATCTCATTGTAGTATTTGAAGACCAACAAATTATTCACACTGATTTGGGGAAGGGTTGCAATTTTGAAGAGCAGTTTGAAACCATTTCCAAATGTCCTACATATCCTACTACGGTACGACCGGCCAAAATATAATCTTGTTGCTGTAAATTCTGAATATTTATTTTAAACACGGAAATGCAATTACAAAAACTAGATCTACCTACTTCATATTTGAGTTCCGAATTAGACATTGTGAGTAGGAGTTCATTATTGTTAAATTACAAAAGTTCGAAATTAATGCACAATGCCATCAAAACCATCATTTTTCATACCGTTAAATTTCTTGACGACTGGTCGATGTTATTCCCTATTGGCATAAACTCCTTCAATATTCACACTCACTAACGAAAAGTATTTTTATTGTAGTTAAGCTTTATTTTGTTTTTTAAGACGTTGTTTTTGAAATGGACCTATTTTTGAGAATTTTCTTAAATTTAAAGAATCAGGACGTAAATAAAATCAATGCATGTGTTGCAATATTCATTAATATTGGGCAGTTCATGTTGTGAAAATATATAAGCTGCGGGACAATTTTTTTCGTGCCACTTTTATACAATTCCCGTTGCTTTAAGTAAATTGGGACAATTTTTTTGTACAACTTATAAAACTCATCAAAATGTCTCAGTAGGAAATTTTTTCCCCTTTTATTCATAACCCAAGAGAGAAATCGACTATGTAAAGTACAAATAAACCTGTTAAGATATCAGAGAAGTTTAAGTTTAAGTCATTCTCCAGAATCCTCAAATTTGCAGGTTGGGGAAATCGTACACACTAGAACTCAGCATACTCCAAACGTTTTCGATAATATTTAGGTCAGGGCGTTGACTGGGTCGCGGAAGCAGCTCAACTCCAACTTCTTCTTCGAAAAAATCTGTGGCTTTTAGAGATGTGGACAGAGTAATTCTCCTGATATAAAATGAATCCCCACAACATATAATAGAAACCTTCTCCACACTGCCGTTTGTTCAGCAAAACTCTGTACTTTTTTTCCATCCACGAGTGCCAATAGTTGGGACCATCTAAATTGAATTACGCAATTCCAATTTTTTGAGAAATTAACCCTGGGTACATAGATGCACTAATTCTTCTCGGTGTTGTTTTTTCAAAACGATTGAAAACTTGTCATTTTTGCATACATATTGCATTTTTGACAATGCTCGAACAACCATTTTTGAGGTTGTCTTTTTTCATGTTCCCTTTCAGTTCCTGGATTGTTCGCTTGAGTTTGAATTTTTCGTATCCGGATAGTTTTGGTTTGCGACCCCCTTTAGTTTTTGTCCGCAGTACTCGTTATTGATCATGTATTGAACCGTTGATTTTGAAAGTTTCAATTCGGATGAATTTTCTTGTAAGAAAGGCCTTCACCATATTTAATATTGATCACGCGTACAACTTCTTGCAAATGCATAATGATTAATGTCCCATGCGTAGAGTACTCTACGGTGCCATGCTTCATATGTTAGTAAACAGCATTTATCACCGCAATTGAAACTCAACTTACAATGAAGCTCTTAATAATAGCCCAAAAACAATCGGTACGAAAACATTTGTCCAATTTCTATTCTAGAAACGCCAATTCGCATGAATTAAAGAGGTAAGAAAACATTTGTCCCGCACTGTATTTCATCTACCACCGCCTAATGAAAGGCGTTTCAAATCTAATAGGGATGTTTATTTTCGTAGACAGAATTTCATACTTTTTTAGTCTGTAGTCTGGTGTATTTTCCATACGTACTGAAACAATGTTTTGTAAATCCAAGGAATTATTTTGAGTTGATTGCGCAATCAGCGAATTCAAAATCTGATTTAGTTTTGCACAATTCGAATATTCGAAACTATTGCGCGATTTAAATTACAACATTCAACTCAGAGCATTTCTATGAATAAGTCTTTTCCAATTTACTTTCCCAGAAGTGTCATATTTGGCTGCCATCATGCAAATTTTTCCAAATTTCTAGATGAACGCTTACTATGCGTGTATGGTAATGGAGATACGTAAGTAATTTAGGAAATAACTTCTCTAATATACATTTGTGTAGTGGAATTGTTAGTAAACGGAATTTTCTAAAAGTATTTGTAAAATTAAACGCAAAGAACTTTCCTCTAGTAGTATTCTCATGAAATTATTAGCCAACTCATTTTTATATAAATATCTGGTTGCTAAGCTGATGCAATGCTCACGTATTTCATAGAAATAGCTTGCTAGAATAGTGTGTCTATTTTTAGAGTTAATTAAATGAAGGTTTGTAGTCTGACTTGAGTTAGATTTGGCTTTGGAAATATCAAATACATTAAATTACCTTTTCAACCTGCGCGGAGGATTTCCTTCCCTTATTAAACTTTCGATAGTTTAAAAGAAAGATTTTCAAAGAACCCTTCCTAACTTTTTTTAGAGATTATAGTAGAATTTTTTTAAGTATATGTTCGTTTTGTGTACATTATTTTTTCAACTGGGGATATATTCTTCTCTTTTTGCAAAATTGTGTTATTATTGTTAGTATGAAAAAACTAAGTAAATAATCAAGAAGATTGTATTTTACAAGGTAAGACTAAATTCTAATAAATTCCATAATTTCCAGCTGTTAATTAAATATTTAATATTTCAAAGAATCTAATAAAATTTTCATTTGGTGACGTCATTGAAAATGATTACTGAATCTGATTTTTGGAGAATCCCATTGATCATTGATAGTACTGATATTAGGAAAGCTTGAGCAAAGTTTCGATTTTATAGGGTGGTTAAGAAAATTTATAAATTTTGCATTTCTTAAAATAATCCCGCCTACATGTATAAATGCATAAACAAATTTCACCCAATTTCATTTTGTTGTGATCGTCACAAAAACAAAATCTATTACAAAATATTACTCAATTAAATATGTTTTCTTAAAGTCACGCAGTAGCAAAGGTCAGTAAACTTTCACATGCAAAATGTATAAATGAATAAATGGTCGTAGTTTAAGCATAATTGGCACAGATGTCAACATGCATTAAGCAAGTGGTATAAATAAGGTAGACGGCCAAATTGTAATGTTGTATGTTTAGTCTGTTAATATTAAAGTTAAAGGGGAATAATGAATGTGACTTTAAACTATTGCCGAAGGATAATCATTTCGTCTTGTCAATGGAAAAAGATCATTGTGAATAGCTTAAAAATAATTAGTGGACTTATGGATGTAAAGTATTAAGGCTCAAATAAGCTCTCCAACAATAGGGTTAAGCGACTTTAGCTTTCTTTCAATTATGTCCAAATATGCTCTAGACGCCATTGGTATTCCATAGAGAAATTGCCTTCTAAGGCTTATTATAGCGTGTGTTCATATAGATAAAACATGATAAATGTTTATTTCTATGAGAGTACCAATAATCTGGGATCAAGTCATATTTATTGCATTACTCAATACTTTTTTAAATTCAAACTGCCTACCGTTCATTTTACCGTTTTTTCACATTTTCAAAAAATGTTCTCTAAGCCTATTAGCAAATTTAAAATTGTGAGGCATGGACAAGTTTGTTGGGGCAAATGCTCTAATGCAATGTTGAAAATTTTGGTTAAATCATGTTGCTGTGCCTGAGGTTGTTAAGCAAGTTTCCTTTCAAAATTTCTAATTTTTAAAAAGATTTAAATTCTTTCCATACCTAATGTTAATGTGCTTATAAGGTTTTAAGTCCATGGAAAATATCTCATTCCATGCCCATTGAGTTGTGTCGTGCGCAAAATCAGGGGTAGCAGCACGCCTCAATGAACAGACCCGATTTGCGGATTAAGAGTGAAAAAGAAAGAAGAAGAAAATCTTTATGAAATCATGAAAAGTTTTAAGAAATAATCAGGCAACTTAAGGTTAACACTCTTTACATGGAACCAGAAACAAATTTGCTCAAAGTTGGTTTAAATTGAGCGAATGCGGTTTAAATAATTTTCACCAGTTTATGTGTTATTTGTTAATTGTCAAACTATGAATAGAAAATTCAAACGAAATACCAATTGATAAAGTAATTACTAGGTATGTATAGTTGCTTGTAATCAAATTACTTCAGAATTCATTTTCCTTCTTGAAGTAATAAGAAATTGTTCTGTAAAAAGTAGTGATTATTTTATTCCCTTAGACCTACAAATTCGTTAACCCTATTTTACCTGGGTTTTTCATAGCAGTTATCCCTGAGGCGACGGGTACTTCCGATCATAAACACTAAATTTAATGTGGAGATATTTTAACATGTCAGCAATATATTGGCATTGCCATTTTGAGATATGATAATTAATATGCAAATTAGGCGCATTTTAATTAGGTTATGTATCAAATTTTCTTAATTTCTCATTATTGACTCAAAATGATAGGAATATTGCTAAAAAAGAATCAAGAGAAAGGCCTATAATGCAAATAAAACGTAGAAAACATTTAATTATAATTTTGCATTAAAAATTATGCATTGATTTCAATTTATAGTCTTTACATACAATATCGTTATTTTCGAATGTCTTCAAAATGTCAATTTTTCATGGACTTTTTTTTTCATAGAAGGATAGTTTATTTAAAAAAACCGTCCCTGATTTATATNATAAGGTTTTAAGTCCATGGAAAATATCTCATTCCATGCCCATTGAGTTGTGTCGTGCGCAAAATCAGGGGTAGCAGCACGCCTCAATGAACAGACCCGATTTGCGGATTAAGAGTGAAAAAGAAAGAAGAAGAAAATCTTTATGAAATCATGAAAAGTTTTAAGAAATAATCAGGCAACTTAAGGTTAACACTCTTTACATGGAACCAGAAACAAATTTGCTCAAAGTTGGTTTAAATTGAGCGAATGCGGTTTAAATAATTTTCACCAGTTTATGTGTTATTTGTTAATTGTCAAACTATGAATAGAAAATTCAAACGAAATACCAATTGATAAAGTAATTACTAGGTATGTATAGTTGCTTGTAATCAAATTACTTCAGAATTCATTTTCCTTCTTGAAGTAATAAGAAATTGTTCTGTAAAAAGTAGTGATTATTTTATTCCCTTAGACCTACAAATTCGTTAACCCTATTTTACCTGGGTTTTTCATAGCAGTTATCCCTGAGGCGACGGGTACTTCCGATCATAAACACTAAATTTAATGTGGAGATATTTTAACATGTCAGCAATATATTGGCATTGCCATTTTGAGATATGATAATTAATATGCAAATTAGGCGCATTTTAATTAGGTTATGTATCAAATTTTCTTAATTTCTCATTATTGACTCAAAATGATAGGAATATTGCTAAAAAAGAATCAAGAGAAAGGCCTATAATGCAAATAAAACGTAGAAAACATTTAATTATAATTTTGCATTAAAAATTATGCATTGATTTCAATTTATAGTCTTTACATACAATATCGTTATTTTCGAATGTCTTCAAAATGTCAATTTTTCATGGACTTTTTTTTTCATAGAAGGATAGTTTATTTAAAAAAACCGTCCCTGATTTATATCTAAAAATATGGAGTTGTAAAATTGCCCCCCCTCCCCTATGTAAAATAGTGTTAATGCAGTCTTAAAATTATAAATACTGAGGCTTAGGCTAAATAATTTGTTTTTGCAAAAAATTTGAAAATTTGCTTGTTATTTTAGAAGTTATAGTATAAGTTTGATTAACTCTTGTGGATTAGTGACTGAATTTTTGGGATATATCTGTCGGTGAAGCGGTTTGTGAAACAAGGTTTCCGGTTTCCTCTCCCACAACAAGCTTAATATTCATAAATTAATGTACTTTTTAAGCTCAGACTTTTCTAAATTTACATTTTAGTTATTTACATTTGGCCCTAAATGCCAGCAACGTTTCTATTGTGCGGCACATTCTTAAAGTTTTGCGTTCGAAATCCAAAGAAGTTGTCATTAAGATTGTAAATAAAAGAAACGATTTAGGCCAGGTATTATTTTGCTACACTTGAACATTAATTATATAAATATTTTAAGTGTGTTCTTTTGGTGAGTGATAAAAAAAATTTAAGCTTCGCATACTTATAAAAATTTTTTTCTAAGAATGTGTCTTGAAAGTATAATGAATGTGTAATTGAAATTTATTGTAAAATTCAAACAGTGCCTGTAGACTGTATCTTGTGATGTTGAAATCCATAGCAATTAATGAACTGCATTTTGATAGGAACATATTGAAAAATTTGTGACTTAATGCTATTAATAAATACATTTGATATTTTTACAATGTATAATTTATTAGAATTAGGGTTATATGATGTACCTAGGATTATTTTCCTAACTAACTTAAACTTTTCATTGCTAAATAATTTAAATTTTTCATATTATGCTTTCATTTGATTGTATTCCTTTAATTATATTTGAAAAGTGATGACTCTGATTTTTACAAACTTTATTGCCAATATGTGAGTTTATTTTAAAGTTTTAGGCTCCTCTGCACTTAGCTGTGATGAAAGGCATGACAAATGTTGTTGAGCCCCTATTGGGTTTGTACGCTAATCCTGGAATCGTTGACGTCAAGGGACGAACCGCATTACATTTAGCTGTAATGGAAAGAAATATTCAATCGGTTGAACTGCTATTAAACTCACAAGCAGGTCTAATTAATGAAGTCGATTATGAAGGTTTGAAAATTTTTAGAAAATGTTGCAAATAGTGCTTTTACAGATATTAATTATATTAGATCTCGGTATAGATCAGCCTGACATAATAGATACTTCATTGTTTTAAATTGAAAAAATGTTAGAGTATAATAATGATA
This sequence comes from Hofstenia miamia, assembly GCA_900660155.1. Classification (NCBI taxonomy): domain Eukaryota; kingdom Metazoa; phylum Xenacoelomorpha; order Acoela; family Hofsteniidae; genus Hofstenia; species Hofstenia miamia. The sequence continues at coordinate 356,427 of CABFPE010000626.1, read as the reverse complement.
AAATTGTAATATAAGCATAAACTTGTACAATATTACAGCAACTACTTTCAGCTGATGAGTGTTTCTAATAGTTTGTATTTTACAACAAATTATTTAAATATAACCAATACAAATATATTTATCTGTGATACCGAAATAATTTACTTCAAAAAATATTTAAAAGTCTTTACAAGAGAACCATTAACATGATATTTCTTTTACGAAATTTTCAAGATCCTTGCAAAAAAATTCTTTATAATTTCTTTCAAGCAATTGCCAAGATCTTTGAATGAAATCAAAGAATTAAGATTTTTTGAAGGAATTTGGAAGATTTCTCAAGTTTTCGCTTCCATATCATAAGTCGTCATTGTATCTTTGATTTTTTTAGCTTCATTTTCACATCGTTTATGATTTTTTAGTAACTTTTTCGTTGCCTCCTCGATTTTATAATAATATTTTCTTAAAATTATAGAATTCCTAAAAGCAAATGCGACGTGATTTTCAAAAAATTCGTTCTGTTTTCTTAGACATCAATACCGCGATTTTCGTCTTTTGAACCAGCACTACTATCGTAATTGATAAAACGTTGATCAAAAGAAAAATACCTTTCTAGAGCATATCTTCATAATAGTCCATTATGTTGATAATAAATTAAACCAACTGTGCATATATTTCAAAAATGTAATTCAATATAAGAAAAATGGTCAAAGTAGCTCTTCATACCAACTGACATTTTTCAGGGTCTATTTGTTTCATACATGTAGATCCCTTTCGTTGATCATAAACTGATACAAAGCATTAACAATTTGATTTTCTATAAATCAATTAAGAAGCTTAATACCATCTCAGGTCTTTACACAAATCAGATATTTCTGTTTTAGGTATGACTGCTCTTCATTATGCTGTAAAATTGGATGAATTAAGAATCTGTGAAATGTTGCTGAGATTTGACGGCAACTGTTTGTTGAAAACTCGTTCAGAAGGCCACAGCGCTTTGATTCTAGCCATCAAATACGACCGACTAGAAATTGCACGTCTTCTCTTAAAAGCGGTTGGTAAATTTCTAACAACAGCTAAATGAATCATGATATTTAGCTTAGAATAATTATTTTCAATTATGCTAGGTTGAAGTAAGCTAGACAAAATTTGAGACTATTTCAAAGATATTCAATCAATGTTAGCATTGATCATTATTTGTCAACTAATATATGCATATATATATATACGCTTTTTTATAGCATATTTTTAGAATGTAAGCAGGGGTTCTATTAAAAACTATTCCAAAAACACACTAATGGACTCTGTTTTACAACTGAATCAGAGAGGTTTGTAGATTTTTAATGGCTTAATGTCACTATCATTTTTTAGACATGATTAATTTACTTGATACCTACTGTGGACCAACACAAACTTCCAATGATTCATCAGACGAGGACTATGTCTCAGATTTTTCAGAAATTGTACGTATTTTTAATATAATTTTCACATCATGGTTAAAAAATTATGCAGTATAAGAGGTGTTCAATGGAATTCTGGAATAGTTCCATTTACTGGAGTACTAGCAACATGATGTAACAGAATTGAATGAAAAAGCAGAATATTGATTTAACTAGACAAATATCATGCAGTATCACCTCCTTAGTGTTAGAGCATAGGTCTTCGCTCAACTCTTGATATATTGGTATACCATTGGAACCATTTCGATAAGTCCTCCTATTGTTTTTATTTGGTTATGTTTATTGGTCTACGATTAATATCTATATATTTCACAGATACAGCATATGTATGTACACCCTCAAGGATGTTCAATGGGTCTAGGTTCAGATACTGCTCACATCATTCATGATTGTTTAGTATTTGATCATCACATAGCTTTCTCCAAAGTTTTGTTGTTCTGTTCCATTGCCTTTAATTTGATCATCAATCGGTATTTTACAATTCTTTTCAATGTACAAAATTTTCATTATTTCAATGATCTACCATTCTGCTATATCAATTTCAAAACTATTAGAAACTTATATTGATATCAATTAGTTAATGTACACATTTCATTTTGGAATTATCGTGTTTTTAAATAGTAAGTAACAATATGTGTTAATGCATGTCATACACTCACAAAATATGCATGTTATACATATGTAATTACACAAGTTTTATAGATCGGTTACGGTTTTCTTGCCTTGAACCTCTTAGAGTCACACTGTCTTAATCCAAATATTACCCAATGTTTTATTATCATGCATGCTTCGGAAACTTTACAAGTCTGTAAGTCATCATGCTTGATTTTGGCAAACTAATTTCCGAGTTAGATGTTATAACTTTATCATACGACAGTATCATTCTGTAACTTGTAATTGAAGTTGTGAAGTAAAACTTGTATCTAAAATATTCAATTTTTCAATGTTCTATTTGCAACACATCAGACGAAATATTTTTTGACTACTTTCGATAGATGGCGCACAAAAATTCTGCGATTATGCAATCTATATACATTTGAATAAAATTTTAAACATTTATGTATCTTTTAAAATTGTTAAAATTACAAATCGCCTCTGGGAATATAGATACTTGAGCAATGGTATTTACAAATAACATAAAGGGACTTCCAAGGATATTATAGATCTTTGGCCTTTTGCATCAATAATTTGTACTGATTTTACATGCAATTTAGTCATTTAAATGCCCATAATTCTATTAATTTTTAATAATTGATAGATATCCTCTGGTTTTTTGATTGGCTGTAATCGAATTCCATACATGTATTATTCACAGCGTATTTTCAGTGTCAGCCAAATCAAAGTCTGTATAATAAATATTTCATTTGCCAAATATTCAAATAATTGTAACACTATAATAAGCATAAAATTAGATTGTCTTAATGTTGATAACACAAAACTGCAGTGAANAAATAGGCTAGTGGTTTTTCTGAAGTAATATAAGTCGACACTGCAATTACTTCTGTAGTTATTTATGGGAGACACTGTATAGTAGAATGATCAATTATCATATATATAATTTTTTCCCTAGTCGTACTGGTATTACTTGTGAATACGCTAAAAATATTGTTGTCCACAGTGTGCAACATGGAATATTTAATAGTTCACAAGTACAAATAGGGAATTTTAAGGATTTTAGTGCCCATACAAAACCATCAAAATGAAACATTTTAATATTCTTTAATTATGACACATTTATTACTGTTTGAATTATTTTGTAATTGCTTCACTTAAGCAAGGCCCAATAGCCTCAGTGATTGTATTACAATCAACTGTAAATTCTTTTGAATAGTCGAGGCACAGGCACTTGTTGTCGAATTGGTTTATTAGAATTTGCTTTGATATGTTGGAATTTACCTACAGCTTATGCAACACTAATTGCTCCAAAGTTGAATGCGTTATTGATTGCAAAAGTAAGTTATTTAGATCTTTAATTTGTTTAGATGTCAAATGAGATTGAGTGTCAGAATTCACTGTTGGAATTTTTACATCTTCAGATTTCTTTGTAATTGTATCCTTTATTAATAACCTGTCTTAATCCAAATATTACCCAATGTTTTATTATCATGCATGCTTCGGAAACTTTACAAGTCTGTAAGTCATCATGCTTGATTTTGGGAAACTAATTTCCGAGTTAGATGTTATAACTTTATCATACGACAGTATCATTCTGTAACTTGTAATTGAAGTTGTGAAGTAAAACTTGTATCTAAAATATTCAATTTTTCAATGTTCTATTTGCAACACATCAGACGAAATATTTTTTGACTACTTTCGATAGATAAATATACATTTGAATAAAATTTTAAACATTTATATATCTTTTAAAATTGTTAAAATTACAAATCGCCTCTGGGAATATAGATACTTGAGCAATGGTATTTACAAATAACATAAAGGGACTTCCAAGGATATTATAGATCTTTGGCCTTTTGCATCAATAATTTGTACTGATTTTACATGCAATTTAGTCATTTAAATGCCCATAATTCTATTAATTTTTAATAATTGATAGATATCCTCTGGTTTTTTGATTGGCTGTAATCGAATTCCATACATGTATTATTCACAGCGTATTTTCAGTGTCAGCCAAATCAAAGTCTGTATAATAAATATTTCATTTGCCAAATATTCAAATAATTGTAACACTATAATAAGCATAAAATTAGATTGTCTTAATGTTGATAACACAAAACTGCAGTGAAGGATTCGAGCTCTACACGATTAGTCTGACAATCATGCATGAAGCCTTCATAATGCCCTTCCAGGGTGCAGTACCCAAGTACGCAACGTGATCTATTGTCTAAGTGATCATTAAAAACAATTCCATAACATCATGAAATTTTGTTTGTTTTGCATTCTCTAGATCAGACTCAATGTCAATTATAATAAGATTATCACAACTTCCTTGATATTATTTCAAAGTTAGTATCAACTCTAATATTATCATAACCAGCCTAATGTAGAAAATTAACTCATGAACCGCATACTTACATATATTATTAAGCTGTAATATTTACCAACTGCCGCTTTGCATTGAATCAAATAATCTTAGAGCTTTGAAGAATAGAAATTTCTGCGGGTTCCCCACCCAAAAATGAACTTTATCTTCTTCTTGAAGCTAGGATGAGCTAGCATGAAGTGATATCTTGCACCTTAAGCTCTCTTTTTCGGTAGAACCACTGGGCACATAAGTGTTCTAGCTTGTCTTAGTAGTGAACGCATAGGTTCAAAATTCTCAAGGTTTTTGTGATGTTCGAAAAAGTTTTAACATTTGGGGACACTGCTTTTTTAAACGAACAGCTTTTCATAATTTGAGTTAGAGATGAGCTACAAAAACTTTTCCAATCTGATGTTAGTAGATTATTGTGTTCCTATTTTGTATTGATTAAGGTCTAATGCAATGCTTCTATTTTTGGGTGAAAAATCTTAATCGATAATTTACTCTGTACAGAAACAGTAATGAACACTTACAGCCCCAAGTTATGTTAGAAATTGGGAAAATCCAAATTTCAAAGATAACAATTTTGCTTTTAGAGGGTTTACATATTTATGACAAATTTTAAGTAAAAGTCCTCAAAGCTTGGATGAGTTAGCAGTTTAAAGGAAAAGTTACATATGAGAATATTAGAACTGAAAATTTGGAATTTTGTGTGACATTGTTTGACTGTGTTATGGTCTCATCACGATCGGGTTAGTATTTTGTGACTTGAAATTTCGAAATAGTGAACTACATTTTGGCGCAATAATGATAATAATAGAAATCTCCTTCAAACTGATAGTCATTTTATTTACTTAAGCTGTAGGTCTGCTTTAAGCTTTTGACCTAGTCCCATATGACTTCATTAAACTTGGCAATCTGCAGAAGAAATTTAAAAAGTTTTTTGTTATTATAATTTTTAACTAGCAATACATGCACATTTTTTGTATTTTAGTCTATGTAAATTTACCATTGGGGATCATCAAATGAGCAGTGATAAGACTTACATATATTGAATGATTAAATAACATAAAACGAAAAAAAATTGAAAAAATTAGCTTACTTAATTTCAAGTTGATGCTAGTGAAGTTATAAAGTCTGAATTTTTTATTAGAAAATGTGAAAATTTTTGGAAGTTTTGAACTATTTGAATCTTCAAAGCACATGATTTTGAAAATCAAAAAATTAATTTCATTAGTAATACAACGTGAATCAATTAATCAGAGTCTGAATCCAATACAATCTCTTTGCAAGGCCATGATATTTAAAACTCCTAAGTGTCCAGACATATCCGTTAATTATATTTGATATATAATAAACTTTTAGATAGAATTTTACTGTGGGAAGATATTTGTTGTAATTTAGAATGAAGATTCTCAAAGATTTACACAGATCTAATTTGAATTACTGTGTTAAAACTCTTTTGCTTATTTGTAATTTGTCTTTATTAATTTATAATCCTTTGTATTGCTTGGTGTTCTTTCAAATAATATTCTATAAACTTTATACATAGAGTAATATTTACATAATAAGTGGATATGTTATTAAATTCTAAATTGCAAATAATAGTGCTAAGCATTTTTAAAAGTTAAATTGTGTATATTTACTTAAAAATGTTTGAAATGTAAACACTGGGACTGGGATTTGATTGGAAGATACTAGGATTACAACAACAGATATTCACTAATAATTTTGCACAATTGTAATTTATGTTCACTATATTTTAGCACTAGAAAGTCTGAAAATGCTTTACCTCGTCTTCATTTCCTCACTCCTAAATACTTACACCCCTCCCTGACTTCTTCAATCTTATCCCCACTGCTCGTCCTCAAACCATCTCCATCTATACAGTTGCCTCTGGTCATTGTCACTGAAGCACACTTTCCCTAGTCCAAACTCCAACCCAGACTCTCTACTTGTCATCTCCAATGTTTCCACATGCTTGTGCAACATCTTCTTTGAGCTAGCATACATCATCAGGTCGTCCATGTACCATAGGTGACTCTACTCTTCTTCTCCAACGTATACCCCATGCCTGTCACCATTAAACTTTCTGTGATGGGGATCAAGCACACTACAAAGAGGAGTGGTACTAAGCTCTCTTCCTGGAATATATGCAGTCTAAACCTCAACCTGTGCCCGTCTATCTCAGTCTACCACTTTCCCATTTTCCTCTCTAGAAATTCAACCCATTTTTGTGAAACTCCATTGGCCTCTAGCGTTCTTACTGCCCACTTATGTGATATACTATTATATGCTTTCGTGTAATCTATCCATGCCATTGCTAACTTTGTCTTCTTTCTCCTACAATTCTCCACCACTGCCTGGTAAATTAACAACTGATCTTTACATCCTCTAGTCTTTGTCCTACATCTCTTTTGCTCCTCTCGTATTAACTCATTCTGGTCTAAGTAACAAGTCAGCCAACTTGAAATCTCAGAAGTTTGCTATTTCCAAGTTGCGTGTCTCACTGTCTTTCTTTGGTTTCTTATGTATCAGAAATGTCCTTCCCACTGCCACACACTCTAATGCTACTGCTAGTCTCTCATGAACACTGGTGAACTTCTTCAGCCAGTACCCACGGATCTCATCTCAGCCTAGCACTTTCCAGTTCTTCATCTTATTTAGAGCTTCCTTTGCAGTTGTGATTACTTCTTCTTCTTCTTGTGTGAGCTCCTGAACCTGCTCACTTTCTATCTCTGGTCCCTCACTTCCCCATATACTTTCCCAGAAACTTACTGCACCCTCACCTGCCTAGCTGTAGGCTTTTCTCCTGCATCTAGTTCTTTGAAGAATATTCCTTCTTGGGTCTCAAACTTCATATTGTCTCTTGCCTGTTTTGTCCTTGCCTTATAATTTCTCAGTTTCTATTATTATTACTATTATTATTATTATTATTATTATTATTATTATTATTATTATTATTATTATTATTATTATTATTATTAATAATATTATTATCATCAATGGTGACTCATAGTTGGCATTTAACATGATATCAAAGAAATTTGACCACTTAGACATTCTAGTGTTAATAAATTAAAAAAGTATTTGAAAAAAAGAATTCCTTACAGTACTATTATAAATGTAATTCTCAATTGTTGTAAAAATGCATTTAATAAGCCAATCACACATTAGTGCATTTTCCATTTGCTCAGATGTAGATCTTACCATAATATATTAATTAAAAATAAACGCCAGAAAGCTATTAATGATGTCTTTATAATGATTGAGCTGAATTCTTTTAGTCAAACTCACGCCACAGGACAAAAAATTATGCATTTCTTTAGAGACCTTGTCTATAAAAAAGTAGTTACAGTCAAAAATTCAATCAAGCTCTTGATTAGCAATGTTTAGGTTATTTTCCACATTCAAGACATTCATATAAATAGAAATTTTAATAATCCTTTTTTGTAATTACTGCTGTTATATGCCTTGAAAATTTCCACCAAACATCTAAAAACATTTCGAAATAGAAGTCTTTAAACTTTTAATAAAATATCTATTCATTTCAAATACTAAGTTTACTATTTGTTATTAGTACCTTACTTCATTGTTGTAGACTCATGAGTTTTTCAATTACTTTAATGGATTTTTAAGTCATCTGAATATTCAATTAAGAACATAAAATATGAGTAAAACGTTCTATACGGGGCTTCCTCCCAAACACTGTTTTCAAAAAATTTCTTTAAAAATATAATAGTTATATTTTCATTCTGTAAACATATTTATTTTTCAAATAATGACAGTTTGCCAAAAATTACGCTAAAATTGTAGTCTAAGCTTAGTTTGATATGTTATGCGTACGTGTGATAGGGTTATGCAAAACAATCTTTGAAATAAGTAAGCAGGAATTGATCTCTCGAAGTTATTGAATTTAACAAAATATGCAACTATTGAAATAAGGATAAGCTGTGATTTCAAAAGGAAATAAACAGTTGGAATGGAAATTAATATAAATGTAATAATATCTTAAAATAAATTTATACTTCATGTGCTTTACAATTTCAATTCAGTTCTTGAAAAATACTATCACAATATAAATGAACATCAATGATGAGAATAACCGTGGCTAAGTTAAAGATAACTTGTTCATGATTTCATAAATTCCATTATAATTTGCATAATTGCACTTTGATGAAAAACATAATTTCTTAGTTAGCCCTAATGATGGTTGCATTGGGTTAGATGAGGCACGTGTATTTACAGCTAACACTTAAATTGTATTTCACTGAATTTAGCTGGAAGATTAATTGTAGGCCTATACTTTGAATAACTTTCTAAAAATATAATAAAATGTTTGTTGCATAATTCTAAAAGAACTTGAAAAATAGAGCAAATTGAATGCATTTTTTGAAATTTTAGTATATGTTGTAGCACGAACAAAATTTCCAAACTGTTACTGGGTACTGATTGATATTACGTGGTAACAGATCCTTAAAAACCAAATTCAAATTTTATCACTTTCAGTTTCTAAAAAGTAGTGACCTCACGATTTTGAAAGAATTTGATTAACAAATACAATTGAAATGTGCCAAGACCTACTTAACTGTTTATAGTAGGTCTTGGATGTATTTATCCTAGTGTAAAACTTGAAATCTTATAGCTTTAATTAAATTCTATGATTTAAAAAAATTCGAATGCCATTCGAGCAAGATATTTCACAACAATATGTAATGATCTAGCAAATGTATCTAAAAGTTTACTGAAGATACTGAAGTAATAGATAACTTCATTGGTACGTGTGAAAGCAAAGGCTTCTCAATCGTCTATTGCTCTGTAAATTTTATTGGCATTGTAAATTTAATCTATGCAAGTATATTTTATAAGCATCATTTTAACTACATTTCTCTTTCATCCCTGTTACAATGACATTTAGCTATTTGTTGCTGATGTATTCAAGAAGTGAAATCAACTAACGAAATTGCAATGTTGAGAACTATATTAATTGTCATAAATTATTTGAGAAAACTCATTCACTGAGTAAGCGATTGCAACCATTAAAGCAAGGAAATATTGCTTTCAAGCTTCATATATATAATTGGCTATAAATTAATTCACTGACTTTTACAATTTTAGCAAAATTTCAACTGAATTGAAATAATCAACATCACATTAATCACGGTGATTGATAAAATTGAATTTAAGAATTTAAACATATTCATTTAGCATATAAATAACTTTGCATAATGAAATTTTACCACGCTTTACACTTAGTATCCAATAAAGATCGAACCATCCGCAATATCAAGCAACATACGATTGAAAAGTAAGTGTCGTCTTTTATCTAACCCAACAATGCATTTTAATTCAATTTATAGTTAATAACACGAAATCCTGTAGGTTTTTGAGAACATTAACCTGCCAAATCAGTAAACATTGCTATTAATATTTTTTTAGAAAATGAAGAATCTTCTAAGTTTGATAATTCTAATTGCTATCCAAATATTGGTATCGATTACCCATCGAAACCCGATCGGTCATCCACTAAGGCGACATAACCAAGAAAAAAGAGCTTGGCGTACATTCCAAGGATTTGAAAACAAAACTAAGTCTAATTAGACAGTGCAGTTGAAATATATTTGAAGGAATTGTTTTATTCAAATGCTAAAATTGTGCTTTAATTAATATATATATATATATATATATATATATGTATGTATATATATGCTTATAGTGGATGTAAAACAAGTAGCATTCGATGATGAATGCATCTACCGATTTTATTTATACAATCCATTTTTGCAGCAAATCATTAAATCAAATTTTCGTGGGATTGAAAAATCAATTAACTTGTTAAAACCGCATAAATACATTTTCCGGGCAGGGTACTTTCGTTTGCCATGAAAACTACTATTAACCCAAGTTACCTAGTATGTCAATAAATAAAAATATAAACGCACTTTCTAAGAACTATACGCATTTGCAAAAGACTTAACAGCAGAGTTTTAAGCAGCGTTAAAGTTTAGTAAAGCCATTTTTGAGAATATCGCAAAAAGGAAGCAAATTTGAACTATATCATGAAAGTGATAATAACTTAATGGTAACATATTTTTAAGCACAATAAAATTTTTACAATAATATGTTATATTATAAGTTCTTCAATACAAAATTGTAATTTTATATCGTAAAACATTGCGTTATTTTCTTAAAATGCACATCTGTACAGCACATTTAAGGAAATCAACTATTTGCAAATTCTTTAAAGATGCGTTTTAATGCTTAATGTACTTTTAAAGTTACTAACGCCCTCGTTAACATGGGCCCGGATGTGGAAAATAAATTTAGACTAGCAGTTTTGCAAAACTTGAAGAAAGCCCTGTAGAAATCTCTTTAAAATTGCGTCATGGTATTAAATCTATGCACTACATAATCTAAAGAACATACTTGGTTTAATTATAAAATATATAAACGTATCTTAAATTACTAATAAAAATTAATAATTGGAATATATATATATATATATATATATTAACTTCGAAGTTCATAGCACTCTGTTAGGTGGATAATAGGGTACTGAGCACTTCAGAACTGATGGTTAGTCGACTTCAGTTAAATAGGGCTCATTCTTCTGGATGATTCTTTTACCAGGATCCCTTTTTGCAGAGGTACAGTTAACAATAAATGGTGGTTGCTTGTCTTCAGGGGTCCTGTGGTGGTCACCATGTGGCATCAGCATGAAATCTGGTGTCATCGCAGCATGATTTGCCGATGTCGCAGCATTATAATCAACTGAAATCCGATAATAACGGGGTGAATGTACACTTTAAAATAAATAATACGCGAGATTAGGTAACAGGGAAAGTGTGGCCACACTCGGTCGACCCGATACAGAGAATCTCATGGGAAAGAGTCGCATTGGACGAGAGCCCTAATTTAAAAGAGAGAGCGAAAACCTAGGAGTTCTTGGGTGCATGTGTAATCTATGTGCAAACCTACGTCAAGTAAAATAAACCTACACTGGTGTTTCCTCAGCTCGTGCAATTTAGGTGGCAGCAATAAATTAAATAAATAACGACATGAAGAGCAAGTGTGAAATGCCCTATTCCTATACCTTCCGAAGTGCTGATGGAATGAACTCGCAGGGTTGTGGCTCTGCAATGCGACCGGGTCAGCACTTCGAGAAATTTAGAAAAGCATTTTGGATAAAATATGCAAGTCAAGAGAACAGAGTAAACTAAACTGTATTGAATGAAATATTACAATCGTAGCATATTTATAAAAAATAGAATAGGTAATTTGTAAACAAAAACTAAGGAATTTGTACTGCATAGCAAAAACAAAAGACCGGTTCCTCGCCTAACCTTTTGTACAATAACAAAATCAGCAGAACTGCTAAAGAAAATTCAAATATTTAAAATAGCACGTTTGGTCAAATATGACATGACACATAAGCGGGGGAAATTCAAAAATTATGGAATTGAATTAGTGTACAATTATTAATTACAAATTTCGTAATAATAAAGTGGAAATGTTCTTGAACGCTGAGGTGGAGTGACACCGCACGCCCTCCCCCAAAACTGGGCTATTTTAATTGACCAGCTCCACGATATCCGGTTGAGTAAAAGCTTCCTGTAGGAGTGTGATAGCACGAGGGTCGTTCCATGACACAATATCTGAGTGTTGAGAATAGTGGGTAGCACAGCATATTGATTCCATTTTGGTAGTAACGCTTTTCATAAACTTGTAAAATTTAGGATTAGTAAAATGATCTCATATAGATTATATATTTCTGAGATTATTGATCTTTCTCGTGAAGATATTGTAAAATTTTGTATATAACTGCAACCCTTTAAGCGCAATGAGTAGTGTCATGTGTGCGTCTATATCAGAGTCATGTGCTTCTTCTTCTTTTTAACTTTTGACGGCTTTGTTTAAATGTAACTAGGTTTAATGTTTTCACAAGATGACTGAGAAAATTAACATATTGATCATCTTCTATGTGAACTCAACAGGTTTTCCAATGTTTAGAGCACCATGCTGGCTGGATAACAGCAATGTGTATTAGTGGATTTGGTATACAATAGTGATTATCTGATTCAATAGCTTCCTCCATTGTGATTTCATTGTTGGGTGTGATGTCTAGTTTCATGACTCCTATGGAAATGGGGTAATTTGCTTGTGCGTGAACTAGGTGAGTCTATAGGGAGCCTGAGTGGTAGATATCATGGAAGCGTTCAATGTTGGTGCATTCTATGTCCATAGCGAGTAGAGAATGAGGCTTGAGTAATAGTGCAAGTTCTGGTTTTGACCAAGCTTCAGTGAAGCACATTTTCATATAAGAAATGCTATCAGTTTCCTTGCATGTGAGGAATTGGCGATTTACTATTGTTGCATCAGTAGGAGTGGCTTTCATAACTCATATAAAGTAAGTATCTCTTCCTTGGTGTGTATCCATTCCGGTTTGAATGGTGTAATGATGGCACCTAACTTTTCAGCATTGTTTTCTTTGATTGTTTATTGGTGCTGTGGTGTTAGCAGTAGCTGAGTAGATGTAATCATTTCCTCATTAATTTGCAATTGTTGTGGTGACTGAAGGGAGTGTTCGAGAATCTCAATTGGGATTTCATTTGTTCCATCTTTTCTATATTTTAATGTAGTAGCGAGTTTGTTGTACAAACACTCAGGATAATTACGATTGTAGTAGTTGAAGAGAAGTTCATTCTTGATAACTAGTAAGCATTTTTGTGCTTTGTTGATGTAATTGAGCATTGATTGCTGTTGGTGACAAAGGAGATGTGATGTAGATAGCAGAGCATACGTATCAACAATCAAGTGGAAATTCAAGTTGCAGATTGCTCCCCACATATACTTTTTGCATGTATCCGTGATTATGTGGATGTCTCTTATGGCAATAGCGAGTTTGTTGCTAATGATTGTCATTGGTAAGGCATCTAGTGGGTTTTCCTTGTTGATGATGCATGAGTAATATATCTTGAACATGCTTGTTGCCTTAGCACTTTCACCAAGTGGTGACATTGGTAATGTGGCTCTGTATAAAAGCCAATTCTTCAATTTCAAGGAGATAGGAACAACTGAAAATTCGTGGAATTTCCTTTTTCTTAATTTGTCACAGGTTTTACATGAAATAGGAAATTGTAACATTGAATCTTCAGTTAGATAGATAGCTATGAGCCATAGAGCTGATTGTGCAGTGACATCTGGAGCACGTGGTTCTTCAAAGAAAGCTTTTTTAAAATCCGTGTGATCTTGCAGGTTTATGCTCTGTTGAGTGTCAGTTAGGATGTGTTTGGCTGAGTGATGATAAGAGCCTGAGAGAGATATGATCTTGACAGTGGGCCTATTAGCTTTGATTTCTGACCAAATGTTTTTAATCTCATTGAGCATGTTTACTGACTGCAAAAATTCAAAGCTAACATGTATATCCGTAATAGCTGCCAGCACAAGTTTGCTGGCTAGTAATTCATGAGATTTTGCCTGAAGTAAGACATTGATAGCTAGAAGTTTATTGACCATGAGGTGATGTAGTGGGCAAATCTGATGTATGAACAAATGGATATGTATAAGAGTTGCAGTTGGTGTTGTATAATTATCAAGGCCCAATATAGCAAATTGTTTGGGTGAAGGATAAACACATTGTCCATGCTTATTTTGAGTTCATAGATTTCATCTCCTATTAGATGAGATTGTGTTATGTCCAACATGATCACAGTTAGCTTATTTATCTTTTTGGCTTTGGCTAGTTTTTAGGCAAGAGATAACTTTTCAATTAGTTTACTATCTGAGAGTTCTTCTGTTTTCAATAAGTATATCACAAGAATATTTTCAAGAGATAAGTTAATTTCCAGTTGTGTGAGAAGAGTGTCTATGTAGGTGAGCAAGTGGTGGAGGTTTGTTAAACAAAATTCTGCATTAAAGCTAGTATGGATAGTGCTTCTAAAGTATTAGTGGTTCATTGTTTCACACATATCATGAGCATAGTATATCAGTGTGTTCACTGCAGGGCACTTATCAGCATCAATGAGATAGGGTAATGTGGAACAAGTAACATATTTTCTATATATCAATTCTCTGTATAACTTTAATCAATTTTTGAATTTAGATTTTCATAGGATGTACAAGATTTCGTTCCTTGGTTATTTTTTACTTATATCATACCAATTAGTTATTGGAAATTACCAATTAAAAATCTGGAAGATAACCGGATTTAATAAAATGTACAATTTTAGACTTGGAAATTGAATTTTTTATATATAATTATCCGTAAAAAGAACGCAAATGAGAAATTTATAAATAACATTGTTGAATTTTTGTATTTTTGAAAATGAAATATATATTAATAATAAGTACGGTAAGATTTTGTATCTTAATCCATTGTGTAAGAAAAACAACTACTATACTATAATTGCACCTGTGGTGAGGACTATATTAGATATAGTAGCAGACAACTAAGCAGAAGCAAATAAACTATGGAAGCATTAAGTTAGAAATGCTCGCATTTGTTGAAGCATTAAAGAATTTTGATATTTTCTTATTGGTGACAAGTATTTTAAGTACGCACAGATAACAGTGGTTTGTCGTAATTATTGAAAAAAATCTCTGGCAATAGATTAACATTGTTGCACTTAGATAGGACAACTTACAAATTCAAATTTTATAATACAACATTGAAGAAGAACAATTTTCTCTACACTATCCTAAATAATGAAAAACATAGGAAATACTTCAAAGATTAATATGTGTGTCATAAAATTAAAGAATATTAAGATGTTTCATTTTGATTGCTTTGCATATGCACTAAAATCATTACTTCAGAAAAACAACTGGTCAATTTTATGATTTCCTAGAACTTAAAGATTTATCAAATATAATGAATTTATATTCATGCGAATTATGATTAATTATGTAAAAATAATACAAACACCAGTAATATATTGTAACATTTATGCCAATTTTTTACTCTTACAAAGATCATGTTTATACCACAATGATATTGCATATTAACTTAAAATCAAAATCTTCTGATATTACAATGATGTTGCATATTCTCACAAAATCAAAGTATTAATATATATGTTTCATATTATATAATAAATCACATGATTTATTCGTACATGTCACCTAAAATCTTATATATTATTTCTAAATTAGTGTAGAATTCAGGCCTAATTTATTCAATAAGATGAGGAAACACAGAAAAGTATAGTACATTAAAATGAATAGACTTGTTTTTAATGCTTAGTAACATTTTATTGCACCCATTTTCAAATATTTTTATTTTGCATAAAAACACTTATATTCCAGGTAAATTACAAATCCAAAGAAATGATTTATATCCTGAGTGTAATACAATAAATGTGTCTCAATTTATGCCAGAAATTGATATTTTTTATTGGAAGCCCAAAGTCAATAAATGTTTTCCGAAGTCTGTATATTTTATAAATGTTACAATTTAGTTAATGTATTTGATACGCAAATAGGTAACAAAACAAAATCAGAAAAGTCTGATTTTAATAATATTACAATCTTGGTTAAAAACTACTAGTAAATCATTGTAAGCACACGCAAGATGGGGTTACTTTTAATTTCATAGTCGTTTGCGTCTTCTTATTTTCCTGAATAATTTTCCAGTGGTTGTGTCAAAGCTATTCAGAGAACAATCTTTCAATCCACCGATGAGAATGTTTTCAGTTAGAAATCAAACTCCACAGTAATAGCTCTCTGATTTGTCAAATTTACTCAAAACAGATGGACGATTAAGTTTTTAAAGTAGATATCAAATGATTCAAAACAAATGATTTTCAAGACAAAAGGATTTGCCCGATTTAACCTTTTACCCTATTTTTGTAACATTACTGGATGTGAGATTACCGAATGCAAATCATTGTATATTTTTTATGTAATACTATATACATTTATTGAAAAACACCTTCCTGCGCCATGTATTGAACATAGTAAGTTAAATAGATCAACGTAACAGAAAAAAGAATACATTTGTTTAATTTATGTACTTAAAAAATTTCTTATTAAACTTGTGTAATAACAGACAAGAATGACAAACTTTGCATGAGTAGCCTTGCAATAAGATGGTTTTATGATTTTGTGAAAAAAATTAAGATTTTGAAAAAATTCATTCATCGCTAGGGGGCGAAATTAAAAGAACTAATATACATGCAACTTATTCAAAGAGAATTGAACTTAGCAAATTCATACCTTTTAAAATAACTAGAATTTTTCAATATTTGATAAAATTAACATTTATAGTTATTATTGGCTCTATGTGCAAATGATTTGTTGGTATTTTGAAATAATGTTTGTTGTCCGTAAGTAAACTGCAAAGCCTAATTTATCCTAGGTATGTAATATAATAAAAAATTACAATTTTTTCGTAAGAAATTGTGAGTATTTTGCTCTGAAAACAGAAATCAAGATATTATGTCATTAAGGGTCTATATTATATTAATTTCGTAATTTCAAAATCTAGTTTTCAATATACAGTTCAATAAAGGAATCCAACCTCAGTAAAGTGCGATTTTAATAATGTTTAAACCTTGATTAAAAAGTAAGTTGGAATCATTGTAAGCATACACAAGATCGGGTTTCTCTTTAATTTCATAATCGTTTGCTTCTTCTTCTTTGATTCTCTTAATTTTTTTCAATAATTTTAGAGTGGTTGTGTCAAAAATATTTAGAGAACAATCATCCAATCCAGCGATTAAAATGTTTTCAGTTAGAAATGAAACTCCACAGTAATAGATCTCTGATTTGCCAAATGTACGCAAAACATATTCCTTTTTAAAAGAAAATAATTGAATGCTTTTAAAATTTCCAAAGGCAATATGATCTAAATTCCCACTCAGACTCATATAATTTAAATAATATTCTTTCCATGTTTCAGGTAGATTTGCCATCTCATGTTGTTTGGTATGTACACAGTATTTGTAGACTTTTAACAATTTCTGTGATAGGAATAGAACATATTTGCTACAAGGACTTGAGCAAATAATTCTTACATCTTTAACATCACAAAAAGAAATGGGAAATTCTTTTGAATCTGTTAAGTCCTTGTCTACTTCAATTAATCGATCAGCTGTGTCCTTGTCAGAGTAGACCAAGACAAGAATATTATGGTTGGGTAACAAGGCTAAATAATTTCGACACCAGTAATTATTACATTTTTCAATGAAATATTTTTTACTTTCTCCATTCCTTGAAGTTTTCATTAGAAAATATTGATCACTCTTTGTTTTCTTTAAAGAAATAATCGCATCGACTTTTTTAGAATACAAAATATCATATAAACCATTTTCTGATGCTTCTAAACTATGACGTGATACGACATTAGGCGTGATAACTTTTTCAAAAAACAAAGAGCTTTTTTCGTTTGAAACAATTGTATCGATTTCTTCCGTCATTTCTAAGTCAAAACTTCCAATGTAGGATTCAATAGTTTTGCTTAAAAATGCGTCATCACGCTCCAAGGGAATTAGTTGTAGATTTACTACCTCCACAAACTTTAATTTGATGTTAGATTCATCTCTTGATACTTCATTGACATTTTGATTAATTTTATCAATCTCATAATAAGATCGTGTATTTAAATATTCCTTTGTATTTTTTAAGATAATTGACATCTTTTTTTCTGAGGCCTCGATTGTTTCAATATTTGCATCAATTTTTTTAAAGATGTCCACTTTATTTTGATTTATTAGCTTTATTTGTCTTTCGTATGCCTCATTTGCTTGATTCACAATGTGATCACGTCTTTCACTCACTTTCAATTCCAAATCATTAAACCTTTGTTCAATATCTCGCTTGGAATTCATTGAATGGATCTTGTAAGATTTTAATTCATCTAACTTCGAATTTATTTTGTTAACAGTGTCAGAAATTTCTGACTTCAAAATTTCTTTTCGTTCTTCAATGGTTTGTTTGTGGTGATGATCATGTAAAGTAAGTGCGCAGCTGACACATATCATCCTTTTGCAGGTGGTTTGAGTGCAATAGTATGTGAGCTTTTCATTATGATCTGTACAGTATGGAATTTGGTCATTACTCAATGAAAAAACAGTGTGAGATTTAGTTTTTTTGCCTTTTCCGTGATTTATACGGCAGCTTAAGCAAAAATAATCTTCGCAATTTTTACACAAGTACACTTCTTGGGGTTCAATGTCTTCGTCACACACAGAGCAAGTGATTTTAGTTGAATGATCATTTAGAAGTGGGTTGAGAAAATGAATGAACTCATTTATTCGTAGGTTGGGATTCTTTAAATCATAGTTGGATAGAGTTTGACATGTATCACATTTAATTTCCTCCTTTTGCTTAAGATCATTGTCAATGCACTTTTTACAGAATGAATGACCACATGTTAACTCGTAAGCATCTTGATAGAGTTGCAGACAATGACAGCACTTCAGGTATTCCAAATACTTCTCCATTAAGCTTAACTGTGTACAATCGAAATTGCGGTATGTGTTAGAGCCGATGCTAAATTTGTATATATATGCCAATTATTTGCACTAGAAGCGCTAACAGTGTGGTAATATATTATTCTAGTTGAGTTTTAGTAGTCGTACTTCAACACGGAAATTATGATAGAAATAGTTTTTCATCTTTTTACTTAAATTTAGTTGACATGTTCAGAGATATATTGTAAACAAAGTGTAGTACAGAATTTAGTAGTTCAATTGAATGATGTAACTTAGCAGTACTATCTAAAAATTTGTAAATAATGCAATGCAATAGTGATTATTTTTTAATTCAACTTCCTAAAAGCTTATTTTGTTTTATATTTATAACCATTATTTTAGCTCTACATGTTATTATTATCATTTTCATATTTTTGATATTATTCAAACTAGTGACTAAGGCGTCTAGGCGTTTGTGGAGAGTGCTTGTTGAAAACAGATACAACTATATTTTCTTTTCTAATCGACTCTTGAGGTGATGTGTATGTTAAATTCGATTTGCAAGTAATAAACTATCTTTCTATTTTTGTACTTTTTATTAATTTATTTAAGTACACGTGAGAAGAACAAGTTTATTTCAGTAATCAGTGAAATTTTGTAGTAAATTTTCAAAACATATATTTTGGCAATCACTGAATCAGAAAATGATGATTTTTATAAACATTAGTAAAAGGTTAAGGACGATTTCATCCTCTTCAATGGTTCCTTTCTATGACAAAGAAGAAGAATTGGTCCTCGTCAGCCTAAGCCATGGTGCTGTAGTACCTAACTAAACCTTCATATATTAAGTTGTATTCTGTGACAGTTGGAGCATGTAATTAATATATAACATAGGAATCATTAAGAGCTCTTTATACTTGTACATAGTTGACAACTTTACTTAGGGCTAGTAGGTCTGTTGATTCTACACCATATTAGCAAACGCATTGAACTGCTTTCAAAACTCGGCAATTAGCAATTTTTTAAAAATCTAAAGATTTTTTATCATTTCCTACCCACATTTTAAAATATCCTGGCATCCCGTGACCAACCAAAACATTTTAGCAAATACAGAAATTATATGATTCTAAACGTTTTTAGAAGTAAGACCATATTATCAAGCGATTCCGTCCAGTTTCAAGATCAATTTCATAAGCACTTTTTAATAATTTGCAATTTCATAGCTTGTTCTACCCACATTCAAGCAATAATGTATCTCTTTAACATATTTAGGCTTAATCCGGCATTCCAATATTGATTTGAAAGAAACATCTCATAATGGTATCATAATATATTTAATAAATAGTGATTTCACATTTTTTATT
>CABFPE010000626.1:284629-301398 GCA_900660155.1 Hofstenia miamia | reverse complement strand
ATATATATATAGTGAAAGAAAGAGAGAGAAAGAGAGAGAGAGAGAGATAAATAAAGAATGAAAAAAACTGCTTTGAGTACTCAATAATAAAAATCTGCCTATGCTGTGAGTGAAACTTTCACACACAGTTATGTGTCAATGCCCTTTTCCATTTTCCAGCTGCTATTTATTGTAAAGTTAGGTAAAGGAAAACCACTAACTTTGAACACTTCATTGATTGAAAACATTAAAGAATATAGAAACAGTATTATGAGTATTTAAGCCCACTGCTAGTCTACCGTTGCTTTTGAAATCGTAACGTCCGGGTGTTTGTGAAATACCTTTTTTTTCAAAAACGGTTACAATTTTCATTAAACTACTGGGTGTAGCTGGTAAGATTCAAACAGCAATTATGTCTTTGCGATGGGCAAAAAATTGAGAATTTGCTGAAAAATATCAATGTTTATGTTAATATTTCACCATTAATGTCTTTAAAATTGAATATATTAGCGAGTATTGTCTCAAAAAAATACCTTAGTTCATTTATGAAATTTGTTTTATCCCATTATTATCTCTCTACGAACTTCAGAATTACAAAGAATCCTAGTGTTCTTCAATTATTTTAATTGCATTTAGAAATATTCCATAATGAATGTCTAATTATTATATTTTGCTTAGTACAAAGACTGCTAATCCAGGTGAAAGTTTACGACATTTTGAATGAAGAGAAGAAATTGTCACCAATGTATTTCATTCGAATAAATGTCTTCAATTTTAAAGAAATATAAAATTTTCTATTAAATTTTGCAGTTGGCCTAAAAAATGCTTGAACTACACATAATGGTAACTAATTTGAAAATTTTACTCGAATAATTATTACCAGAAAAAATGTTATTTCATTTTGAAGCAATCACTTGAAACTTTAATCGTTGCGTTACCACATTTATCCGAATTTGGCCGTTTCAGATAATTCACTCAGAAAGAATTGATCACATTTGAAGAGATTTTTGTTGTTTCAGCGACTGGATCCAGTACAAATTTTATCATATTGTTTCGTTAAAACAAATCAAAAATAATGAGAGTTTTGATAAATTTACAAAGTCAAAACTGAACATTGGAACTTTTTGCATTAGAATTAGAATTGCATCTTCATTTGCTTTTGACTTGTATTTAGCAAAAAATATTATTGATAGGTAGAAAATGTCTCTATTTTATTTGTTTTGGGGATTCCTCCGTGAGAGAGATAAATTAATGAAAATTACAGTTACAAGGCCGATACAGCATTGGTTAAAAAGTGTTTGAAATTCGACACTCATGGACGAAAGTTCATCAAAATTTCATCTTCTGCTTGCTGGTATCTTTTTACATCCAGTGAGATCTATAATTATTTGCTGCTAGATTTTAGAGCATTCCACTTTATAAGAATGCCTTAGTTAGCGTTATTAACTTCCGACATTTACACCGGACAATCAGACATTGTTTGGGCTAGTTTCTTATGTGTTACGATGCTTGGAGGTCTTTGCTACCGATTTGTCCGTATTTTGAAAAATTTTATCCAAGAATATTACGAAATATTGAAAGGTTTTTAAACGGACACATCTATGGAGTAGGGCCGCTTAATGCAATGATGAAGATATGTATATGCTAAGAGATGTGCTTATGTCTGGATTACTTGCAGATAAAATTTCCTTCATTGAGAACTCCGATTTTTTAAAAATATTTAAATTATGTCCATACCTAATTTTCAGATAATGATGTGGGCTAACGTGTGAGTCCCACCCAATCGTGTTGTTGTATTTTAAATATCTTCCTTTAATATTTCGTGAGTTATTAGCGTTTAAATATTTTTGCTGAAGTTATCACAGATTTTAAAAAATTTCTAGTGTAAATAGAGTTAAGAATGCTTAAATGGCTTGCTGCTGGACATACGGTTGCTTACAAGGAATTGTTTGTCCTATTTTCACAAAATGAAATTTTACGCAGTCAACTAGAAAGTAGATCCCGGCGGTATACGGATACCGAAACCGATACCGCGGTATCTTGCCTAAAAAATTTATCGGTATTTTAATTAAGAGTATGTGTATTGTATGCAAGCCCACAAGTCAATATTTGCAGTATGGAAACTTGGAATAGTTCTTTACGAGGTCTAAGATATGGAACATTGGAAAACTCAGGAAACTTCTTAAGAAAGAAGTTCCTTACTATCCGCTGCAGCCTTGTCAACGAGCCGTAATTTCTAAGCTCTGCTCGGCTCGGCTCGGCTCGGCTTGTTTAAATTTTGAGTAAGTTCAGTTCGCCTCGTCACAGAACATCTTTCAATGAGGCTCGTTTCAGCTTGGTATTTTTTTTAAAAATATTGTGTTCTCAGAATTTTTTTAATTGCTCTTCCTATTATTTAATTAACATTTCTAAAATACGATTATAAGTAAAGAATATTGAATGAAAAAATAAGAAATATCTGCATAATCAAATTAACAAGCAGCACTATAAATTTGGGTTGTTAGAAGCTCGGCTCGTTGACAAGTCTGATCCGCTGGTACCCTGTTCTACCCACCTATGCCCGCAGGTAAGGGCAGGTGCACATAATTATTATTGGGTATGAGTACGCTTTTCATTCTACATTATTAGTATCTAAAATGTTTTCGAAAATTTCTAAGTAGATTAGTAGCAGCAATGAAAATTTTATTCTCGGATATTTGCGGGCACGGGTAATAAAATATTTTTTGTTGAGCGGGTGCGGCATTAAAAATGCTTTACCCGCACATCACTAATATATATACTATTGACTTTTTATTGTCATGCCGATACAAAACCGATACCCAGGTATTTTGAGTCGTACCGAACCGAATCACAAAATGGTCCTACTAGAAACCAGCCACAAACAAAATTAGTTTGGAACGCCAAAATAAGTCATCCTTAAACTCGACTATTATAGTATTAAAAATCTATTTGGTGTGGATTGCAATTTTTTTGCGTATCTCAACATTGGATTGGTAGTTATTACAATCAAATTTTGAAATGTGGATGTCAACACTCAACTCATTAACCATTCCATTTGTGAATTTGATAAAGCAACACTGATCAGCTTTTGGGAACAGGGGCGTACCCAGGATTTCCTGACGGGGGACATCATTGTTATTCTCTAATGCGGGGCAAGCCCCGCGAAAATTTTTGTAAATATTTAGAAAATAGACCCTAAAAATGCATTTCATGATTCTAGATTTCAAATTTTTCAATTTTTTACGAAAAATTTTTTGATTTATTCAGTCAAAATTAAATTTAGAAACCTGACGGGGGGACATTCCACCATGTCCCCCCTGGGTACGCCACTGTTTGGGAAGAGCAATGCTGTTTGCGGCTTTGAACCTATGGATATTAGAATTTAACTATTATTTTGAAGAGTCTAAAACTTTGAACAGAGACACAAAAATATTTTTTTAATCAGTGTTACTATCTAACAGGTCTTCCTCAAATAATATTTTTTATGATTCTCAAATATTTTTTTGAAGATTGTAAAGAATTATAATTCATAAAGTTGTATTAAATGAACAAATTTAATGCAAGCTATTAAATTAAAATTATAATAATTGATTTAGAAGTATTACAATAATGCAGCTAAGTTATACGAACGTTCATTGCTGTATTGAATTAACTTTTTTAATTATATCTATATTGTGCTCACCTACAAACATATTAAAATAGGCTTAAATTTCTACTCTGCTGGAAGGGAAATTCTTGTTAACAATTTAATTGATGTATTAAATATTCAATACAACATGATGATCATTCAATTATTAGCTTTTCTTTTCCAATTTTCATTATATATTAATCTCTTTTGGTAAAGGATGTTGGGGTAAATTTAAATAATATTGGATATAAACTTCTTTGATCTCAAGACATTTTTCTTTGATAAAATATCTGAATAATTTAAAATACAGGGAAAATACTGATGTTCTATCATTTTATATGCTTCAACACTAAATTTTTAATTTGAGAGTGATTAGCATAACTTGTGCAAAAATAAGATGGTACTTCCAATATATATATTTTCTTAATCTTAGAGTTATGAAATCAAATCATAAAAATGTTCAAAATTTCATCCTAATAATTTCAGAAAAAGATAATGTCAAATTTTTTAATGAAATATTTAATCCAGCATCATTTTACTAATTGCTAGATTGATTTATAGGTAACTGATAAACCATTGATGTATTCGTTTATAAACTAAAAAAAATTGACATACAAATAACAAACAGTAAAGCGTTTGTGAAAACCGTTGACTTAAGCAGAAATTAAAATTTACTTAGAATTTTCCATCTAGCATTTTTAATAGCCCTATACAAATTTTTATGTAAAAATTATTACATTTCTTTTTTAATATTTAGCTACATTAAAGAATTCAAATGTTGTATTAATAGATTAGCACTTCAAAGGAAATCTCCCAATTATAAATAAATTCAATATTTTATTTTGCAAAGCGGTCTACAATATATTTTCAAATTAATTATATAGAATTGAATTTAACCATTATCA
The DNA here is from genome assembly GCA_900660155.1 of Hofstenia miamia. Classification (NCBI taxonomy): domain Eukaryota; kingdom Metazoa; phylum Xenacoelomorpha; order Acoela; family Hofsteniidae; genus Hofstenia; species Hofstenia miamia. The sequence continues at coordinate 296,886 of CABFPE010000626.1, read as the reverse complement.
CAAATTCATGCCCTAACCAAATCAAACATACATCAATTTTAGCTAAAGTCACGTGTGGTAATAAATATAAATCTGGCATGACGAAAGGCATGCATATATAGGAAATACATTCCCATATGAAACAAGAAGGCAGACAGAAACAAAAAATTTTCCTACATATGCTAGTAGATGCTTGGTAACTACAAAGAATGTTAAGAATTCAACAATTTTCTTCTGCATTTTTAAATTTATATTTTTGCGTGGTAATACAAATTGTGAATATCATTTTTAAGAAAGCTATTCGTCTTGCAGGTTGGTTATACATAAAACTTTGTTGAAATTGTCAAACAACATTTCTATATAAAAACTATTCTGATTTTATCTGTTGTTGCTTATCTTGCTTCTCGAAATTAAAGGACAAGACGATAAATTCTGTTTTTTGAAAATATTCTTTCAGTCAGAGAGACTATATTACTGAAATAGTCAGAAGTAAATGCAATGTGAATACAATTCATTTGTGTATTTTTAGAACTGCACGAATGTATAAATAAACACTTATCTGATTGATAAGGAAGTCTTGTAACTAAAGTAGGATCTGCATGCTTATACATGTATCTATCCGCAAATCATGCAGGATCTTCCACAATATTCTATCAAATTTACACAGACGAGCAAAAGATGGATTTTAGTTAAGTGGATGGGCGAGGAAGCCTTGTGCAGAAAGAGATTTTCTTAGAAATTAAATACACAAATTTGTTTGCTTTTTGAAATGCTTATGTTTATTGTTTGTAACCTAACTTTAATCTACAATGTCAAATATAACAGATATTTTTGTAATTTTAAATATACAATCTTAGATTGCTTATCTAAGCATAAGCTACTAATGTATTTAATAGGTCATAATAAACGCAATATTTTATGAAATTGACAGTGTTGGTTTTTACTTTAGCGATGGAGTATATGCTATGAAGCAATGCAGTACTTTAATAGCTTTTGAAATTCTAGACATTTATCACATTTTTTGTAAATTTACTCCCATACAATGAGTTTTAAGCATTTGAATGTTTGGAAGAAGTATTGGAACTCTTAAATGACTTCCTGGAATATAAATATATTTATGGCATCGGGAGCTGTCCGGCGAAATTGTTCAACCTCTGCATTGTCCACCAGTTAATATACTTTCGTATCTGATTTTTCTAAAATTTTAAAAAAGCTGCACATGCTTAAGGAAATATGCAACTTTCGGCTTTAGTAAAAAACAGCGTTTGTTCAAATGACGTGAATATTTTTCTAAAAAATGCACAATTCCCTTATGCCCAAATTTTTGATCAATTCGATTTTACATCAAATATCCAATGTCCCAAGTGAAATCTGTCGATTAAATATCAGATTTGTAAACAATATATCACACCAACAATTTGTCCATTGTTATTCTACTTGTGGANTGTGTGTGTGTGTGTGTTTGTCAACTTTTCTGTCTCAACGAGCTATTGAAATCTTAGTAGGGCACACAATTGTATGCACATGTGTAAATTCTAAATTTCTAAATAATATACATTTATCAAGTTTATATCATATTTTCAAAATCGGGTATGAACTGCAATTATTCAAATTGCAAATGATATCGCAAATTAATAAATATATTTCTGATATTAATATTTAGAAGTTAAATGACAACTATCGTACAAAATATTGACAACTAACAATTTGATAAAATTTTCTTTACAATAGTGTCTGTTTCTAGAAATTTCTGATCTGTTTCAACATTAATATGTCGAATTGTCACTGCCTACCTTTTCTAATTGAGCAAAGAAACAGCATATTGTAGTGTTGTAAGCATGTCCAAAAGTAAGCATGATAACAATTCTATTAATAACTAGATTAATAGACGCTTACTAGTCATTTTTCAACACCAGTAATAGAAATTATCATGAACTGTGACAAAAATGAGATCTTATGTGTCATGAAAAATTCAAACTGATTTTTTAAGAATGAAGTTAATGCCCAAAAAAGAGTTACAAGCTGATTTATTGGCCTCTGACACAAACAATATACGAACAATTAGCATTCACATGTGCAAAAATCAGTGATAGACAGAAATTCTAGGCATCTAGGACGGTTAACTTAAGGTTACGTAGATTTCTGTTCAAAATTTTTGTTGATGAAGAGAATACAACCCAAGAATTCTAGGCTGTTCAATAGTCAGTGAGTAAAGTTGCGAGATTTGATCGAAACAGGGTTTTTGAGTACTCGTAATGTTAAGAACTCAAATAAGCTCACAAAACTCTATTGAAAAAGCTCTGAAGAGAAATAATCAAAACTCGAGCTCGATCAAAAACACTAGAAATTTAAAAATTTTAAATTTGAATTTCTTTACTAATCGCAAATAACTATTTTTTAGCTTAGAAATATTTAAAAATAAATATTTTTAACCAAAAATACTCTGAATTTGAAAAACATTCAATCTTTAAAAAATACTTGAACTCAAAATGTAAAAACTCGAACTCAGTACGAGTAATTCAAACTCTACTAAAAAACCCTGGATCCTACGTACCCAACCACTGGTGGACCACCAGTGGCAGAAACGGTAAGCCACTGAGTGGATTTGGTCGCCCAATAAGCTCTTCACAATGAATTTGATATATTTATGAGATCTAAGAAGCATAATAATGAATAACATTATACTTGAAACATTAGCTCATATATTATTTATGATTAAAAAATATCATATGTCACTACTGATGCACTATTGGCTAGGAGTGGCCACTCCTGCCATTGCTTCCCCACCAGTGGTACATTGGCTACATGGGACTAAGTAATTTATTAAAAATCACGAAATATGATCATCTAAACTTGCAATTGAGTCACTGCATGTTTGCAAAGACTATTGAAAATTTTTTGCTTCATGTAAAATAATGGGTGAAGATGTTTGAATGGGAATATCAATTGCAATCGCAGAAAACAATCATTAACAGTCTCTTGTTAATTGAAGAGGCGAAGAGGCAATCGTCATCGCCTGCTTATCCTTTCTAAGATATATTTCAAAAGAATGATGATTCCACCGTTTCTAAAATGACATCTTAATTATAAAAGACTATCACATTTCGCATGGGAGTTGAAATTTTCAATTGGTATCTGTGGAAGTGCGAATAAATCTATAGCAAGCAGTGTATATTTGGAAGAAAAGTTTTTTTATTCAATATACATTGAAAGTGGCGATATAATATAAACGAAATTATATAATTTTTCCACTTAAGTTCTGCAAATATCGAGCATGGCAAAGAAAGGCACATTTATTGCAAAACAGAAACGAAACATATACTTTGTACACATTGTTTTATGAAATTTTAGTATAATTTCATTTACGTATTTTATAAATTTTAACCCCTTTAAAGGAGTTCATTAGTAACTTTAGAAGTACATTAAAATAAAAACTTATATTGAAACATGATATTATTGTAAAAAATTTATTGTTCTATTAATTAAATTCGATGTTGCTATTAAACGTTAAATATTTTCACGATAAAATTCAATTTGGTTTCCATTTTGCAATATTCACAAAAATAACTAAACATTACCGTTACTTAAGACATTACAAGTGCGTATAGTTCTTACAAAGGGCATGTATATTTGGCGTTTAAAGTTATTACCGCACTAGTCAACGTGGGAATTATGTGCATATTTAACCTAATGAAAAAGCGAATAACTTATTTTCCATTTAAAATATCCTAAAATATTATTTTTGCGTCCTGGTCATATGTCTGCACAAAAATCGAATTTCTGTCTACGCGACTGATTATAGTTATCAATAAATCTAACGCTTGTCAAAACGGAGCAAGGCCGTTTCAAATAGTAGAATGGTATTGAGCCGGCCTTGAACGAAAGCCATTGACAAACCTGTTAATTTTTTATAAATGTCCTATATGCTGTCAGCAGACTCCAGCTAATATTCATAATTATAATAAGCATTTAAAAAGAATCTATTTCCGTGTAAATATAAGTCGTAAATTTTGAATAACGTAAGTTAATTATTTAACTGTTGTTTAAACCAAATAAACACAGCTGCTTTGAAGAATTGATTTACGAGGAAATTACTAACTCTAAGCAAATAGCTATAAGCATAGTCGAAAAACACGTCTAAATGCCATTAATGAGCCTGCCCTGGGAGAACTCCTGATCCTGGAACTTCTGTGTTCCAATAACACTTCTTAATTAATACCCACAAAGTCTTCCATTTTGCAAGTGATGTAGTAAAAGGGGGGACTTCCCTCAGTAACTATAAGAAGATGACCTTCGCCTTTGCAATGGCGAATCTTCTTTCCCTTCTATGAAAACAGCATATGGTATCTATTGCGGATGCATGCTTTAAAATCATAGACAANTCAATATTCAGCCGTTGGGGCATAAAGCTTTTGTATATGGAACAAACTCTATCAATATTCAGCCGTTGGGGCATAAAGCTTTTGTATATGGAACAAACTCTATCAATATTCAGCCGTTGGGGCATAAAGCTTTTGTATATGGAACAAACTCTATCAATATTCAGCCGTTGGGGCATAAAGCTTTTGTATATGGAACAAACTCTATCAATATTCAGCCGTTGGGGCATAAAGCTTTTGTATATGGAACAAACTCTATCAATATTCAGCCGTTGGGGCATAAAGCTTTTGTATATGGAACAAACTCTATCAATATTCAGCCGTTGGGGCATAAAGCTTTTGTATATGGAACAAACTCTATCAATATTCAGCCGTTGGGGCATAAAGCTTTTGTATATGGAACAAACTCTATCAATATTCAGCCGTTGGGGCATAAAGCTTTTGTATATGGAACAAACTCTATCAATATTCAGCCGTTGGGGCATAAAGCTTTTGTATATGGAACAAACTCTATCAATATTCAGCCGTTGGGGCATAAAGCTTTTGTATATGGAACAAACTCTATCAATATTCAGCCGTTGGGGCATAAAGCTTTTGTATATGGAACAAACTCTATCAATATTCAGCCGTTGGGGCATAAAGCTTTTGTATATGGAACAAACTCTATCAATATTCAGCCGTTGGGGCATAAAGCTTTTGTATATGGAACAAACTCTATCAATATTCAGCCGTTGGGGCATAAAGCTTTTGTATATGGAACAAACTCTATCAATATTCAGCCGTTGGGGCATAAAGCTTTTGTATATGGAACAAACTCTATCAATATTCAGCCGTTGGGGCATAAAGCTTTTGTATATGGAACAAACTCTATCAATATTCAGCCGTTGGGGCATAAAGCTTTTGTATATGGAACAAACTCTATCAATATTCAGCCGTTGGGGCATAAAGCTTTTGTATATGGAACAAACTCTATCAATATTCAGCCGTTGGGGCATAAAGCTTTTGTATATGGAACAAACTCTAACACAATTTTTTATTGCTAATAGTTCCTTTACTGATAAGGCTGAATATGACAGTGCGCCCCAAACCATATCTTTTGGACAGAATTTTCGCAACATTTTAATAGGCCTTTCCTGCTGACTAATGCACCAATCTTTGACTTTGTTTCAATGCAGTTGAAAAATGCATTCATCTGAAGTAAAAACGTCGTGAAAACTCTAGTCTCACCACGTTTCTGCAAAAACTGCGTCGTTTTTTCCTCCTACAAATCTGTGATTTTCGGAACAATTTTCGACGTTTCTTCTTTATACCCGATCTAGCCAATGACCAATGCACTGTCGAATGGTGAACAAAGATGCCAGCCCCTTCTGTGAAATTTTGAACTGTGTCTCTTCTAGAGAAAATGGATTTTTCAAAGCTAAGTTTGTCAATCTGTGATCTTTGTGTACCGAAATTTTTACAGGATAGTCACTTCCAACTTTTTTTTGAGTGATCGACCACTTTCCAGAACCTTAATGTTTTTATAGAAGGTAAACTTTGGCGTGCCTAATGCTGTGTATAACAAACGAGTATCATGGGTGAAATTGTGATATAGAAATTAAATCCTGTCTCGTTAGTTCTGCATGAAGCAATTGCTATTATAATTACTGTACATTTGAAGAAAACAAAATTTCCAGCTTATTATGTTAGTATTTCACAGATGCGATTTTACAGCAATAATTTGCTGGAATTTCATACATCAATGCTTAAAATACATAAGATGCTCTAATATTTCTTTTTATAATCAAGCAAAAGTTGAATGGAAGTTGAAATTTTATTGAAATTTTAAGGTATTTCAGCAAAGCCACTAAAGACAATTAAATGCCCTAACACTGTGTTAAATATTATAAATTTTGCAAAATAAAACTTTTGTAATTGTCATATCAAGCAAGTGCAATAAATTTTTTTAAATTTGAAAGAGACAATTAGAAAACCAGTCTCTTTTCTGAAAGGGTGTCTTCCTAAGAAAGCAGGCTTGATTAAAGACCAAAGTTGAACAAAAATATTTTAACATGTATACATTTATCACTTATATTGCAGAGTCATGACCACTACCGCTTTATAAGTTTTAATCAAAGTAATTAGTTACAAATATTTATTTTCTTTTTTGATCTTGTCAATACGTATATAACATACGTGCAATTTTATTATAATGTTGTGTATAGAATATGTTTTTCCCAATTCCGTGTTTCATAAAGCGCGAAGGTGTATGGCGTACAGAAGCAAACCTGTACTTGTTTGGATTTTAAAGGAACATCTTTCATATTTTAATAAGTTGAATTTTAAACTGAACAATGAAATATTTTTAAAATTCGGTAACGAAGATAAACTTTACCGATTACCGTATGTCTGGATCCGGTTGTGCACTTGACGATTTTACCGGATTCCGGTACATCCCTAAGTTAGAGAGCAAGGGAGCAACTCTGAACTTTAACTGTTTTTTTATATGTAAATAATCCTCATAAACCAGATTAGGCGTGGTGTGTGTAGTCAGAGATAGCGACGCCAAAGGCATCGGAATTCTAGCAAAAGCCCCCTTAATGGTACCGTGATCGAGAGAAGAAACACAACCTATCATGTGGCGACCTCGTGAGTTATGAGCGCTTAAAATTAAATTAAATATTTTTTAGAATTTCTATCCCCCTCTGATTTTTAAGGAATTTGATGCAACTGACTTACGTCAAACCCAGTCATATAGCGCAAGATATATGTTGAGTCAAGCTTCAATTTTCAAACAGTCAGCTGAAAGAAGAAAAAATTCCAATTGCAACTACTAGTATATTTAAAATCAGAATAGAGATACACTATTTTTATATTTTTCTACTATACATTAGCAATTTGTTCATCCTATCAAAATGTTATTTGGGTAGAATTCCATCCTAAAATTAAATTAACTATAAATTGATAATTTTATTGTTTACTTAAAAACTTTACTTCATCTTCCTTTATTGTCAAAACTCATTTAAATGCATGTTTAACCGTTCAAAGCCAATTTCCTAATATATCTTTCATAAAAGTAGTTAATCTTACAACATATTCTTTCGGTATATTATCAGTGTTTTACTAGTTTTTTACCCTTATCAGCTCGTAACCATCCTACCAAAAGATTGGGGAGGATAAAGCGACTGCCCGTGGGTAGTAACCTTACACAAACAATCTTATTTGACAACTCATTCTGTTTTACTTAAATTTGCTCACAAGTTTATAATCCACATATGATAGAGAAATTGTTAATTCTCATTCAGGAACTGATTCAGGCGAGACTTTTAAATTTGTGTGGCTATGAAACCATGATCAAGATTCCATAATTTAGCTTTGAATATAAGCTATATATTTAGCTCTATAATTTTTGGTTGTTGCATTAATACGTGTAGGTATAATGGTTGTCTATGCATATTCCCTTGTGAAGGAAATTCTATTTTAGATACAAGAGTATAGATGAAATATTAATAAGCTTTCGATGTGTGTTAGGATTTGTATGTGATGTAGATTAATTTAAGTTAAAAATTAGATGGGCTTTAGAACAGTGTGGGTATGGGTAAATCACGGATGCCGCAAAACAGTCTGAATGAAATTTACCACTCTTATTGAAACTTTGTTTGCAATTTGTCTTTAAAACTTTAATCATGTTTGAAGCATTTTATTATTTTGAAATTATGTTGTTCTCAATGTCTTTTCAAAAAATGACAATGAATTATGGTGTACATGAAAAATCTTGTCTACCCCTTCAAATTTAAATAAGGTTTTAGAGATTTGAAAAATTGAATTGAATTTCTACATGTGGTGTTTTATGTTTTCCAATAGGTTACCATGTTATGAATATGAAAATACGGGGCGGATCTAGAAATTTCTTGAGGAGGATATTGAAATTCTTTATTGATGTTTATTAATGTTCTCCTCCTAAATGATTAGGTTCTTAGATTTCAGGTGCTTTCAGGTGCAGAGATAGAAACATTTTGTACTCACTTGGTATGAAATAATTTTAAAATCTTTTTAATATTGCACCACTATATTAATCTTGACTAAGAATGGTCTTGAAAAAAAAATTAATAGTTGTTAATAAGTTTCTATTTGCAATTCTTATCTGAAACAAACATAATGCATTTGAAAAATGTTACTAAATATTTTTTGTAGTTGTTTATTTTTGGTAAGTGTAGTTATTATAAAAATATTTAGAGTGTTTTCAACCATCATTGAGGGTTTTTAGAAATCTCAAACTGCCTAAAATCTAGTGTAAGAAAAGGAAATACTGCATTTTACACTTGTGATTGCTCAATATTTGAAATATATTTTCTCTGTAATATACAAGGATTACAAATTCAAAGTATTAGAGCAGAGCATAGAGAGGTTCTAAAGTTGTTTAGTGTTCTACTCAAAAACGTGGCAAATACAATTGATGTCAAATTTTGTATAGTTTTTCTTAGTATAGAATATTTAATGAATTAGTTGTCGCACATAATTAACCTCTTACGAGCGGGTACGGATATTAGAAATACTTAACTTGCACATCTTTATGTACATGTGTATTGTTCAAACTTTTTTGATAGGTATTTAGGAAATTTTGGAAATTTTCTAGTTTCAGTACAGTAGTAAAAATGCTAAGAGCTCCATAATCACTGGAATCACTAATAGATATCTACGGTTATATTAAAAACTTTCTATGTTAGCCTATGTGTCTTCTAGCTTTTGGGCGTTTCCATATAAACCATTTATACTTTTGGCAAACGATTGCGATGCCACTGTTGAATGCCATCTAATGTCAATATATAGGATTCACTTTAGTTCGAATACTTAGTCATGAATTATAATGTTCAAATTTTCAATATATGTGGGGTGAGCAGTTATAAGAAGAAGCATTTTGGAAAATTTCAAAATTTTGTAAAAATAGACATTTCAAATGCATTCTTCAAATTAATATGCATCTTTTTAATTTTTTTTAAAGGAAAAGCCAATATTTAAAACCTAAGCGGCAATAATTTAAGCCTGAATCAAATGAATGATCTTCTATTACACTGGGTATTGAATTTATTCTTTGCACTCATCATAAAAAATTGTTGTTTTTATCTAACAATTACAATATGTGGATTTTAATTGTCTGTGGGCAATATAATAGCAAAGCAATAATGAATAGCACTAGGCAACGCTCAACCAAAAATTATCAATGATTATGCAAGACAACAATGGTAACATTGTTTTATCGCCTATCAAGCACCATCTCGCAGACGAATTCAGTCTATTTTTGAAAATAAACATTACTCTGCAGCTGCGGTCAAATTTCTATAATGTTAAAAGTAATTCTTTGATAGACACAAGAACATGCCAATATTTGCAATGGGTTAGCAAAAAAATTTACTATTGTTTTTTCTGAATATCATTTTCCCGTAGCTTACGCATATTAAAATATTACTGCCTAATTGTTGGTGTTCGAGGATCTATACAACAAATGTTCTGTGCGATCGTGTATTTATTTGAGAGTAATTCTAATGCTTGTGAATAGTGTACATTAAATTTTCTCAGAAATAACTATAAATCCAAGCAAATCATGTACATAATCGAGAGGCGCATTGAGTCCTCTTTGAGGCAGACTTGTCTACAAGGCGAAATTCTTGTATCTTCGGCTCGGCTCGGCACCCCACATAGAACCATTCAATGAGGCTCGTTATAGATCGATGTTTTCTTAAAAAATATTGCGGGCTTAGAATTGTTTACATAGCGCTTCTCTGGTGTATATCTAGATCATAACCGAACTCTATTAATTCCTCAATAGCAAATAGTAAATTAGATTTTTCCTACTTTGTAGAAGAGATCGGTCCACCATTTGGGAAGTGTGTGCATGCCTACCGGAATAATAGCGTTCTACTGCTGGCATCATTTTACACACAACTCATTTAGTTAAATTTGTATTACAATGAGATATCAATGTAGTAAGAGATGCATTTCGGTTATTCTTCCACATTTAGTACTATTTTTTGAACAAATAACTTTGTAAAATAGAGACAGTATGATCAACACCATGTAATGTACATTTTTACATAGAAAACTTAATGTGTAAAAGCAGGGGACTGAGAACTCCTCAGTTCAGAAAATCTGAATTGATTATCTACAACAAGATCCTCTCAATGGGCCACTTTTTTGCATAGATTCAATTAATTCTACCACTACTATGCCAAGGTCAGGAGATTGGCATGTAATTTACAATTTTAAAACTTTTCTTCAACCTCTTTTTGATATTTCCCCATCCGAATAGTAAATGTACATGCATTTTAAATTTGGGTTCTTCTGTTATTTATTTTCCATTTATGATGCTATTATTTATTAAATGTATACCTACAGGAAAAAAGTTTCTAATTTCGTTTTTATTTTTATGTTATTTCTCTTTCTAACACAAACTACATTTCACAAAGCGACTTTGAAGTTCATTACTAAGTATAAATTAATAAAATTTTACTTTCAGAAAATAAACAACTACCCAACGAAATTTATTCCAAAATGTACTAAGTCAACACAAAGATTTTGACGATTTTCCTTTGAAAAACCAAACTTATAATAACAATCCCTGTTATATTTCATAGAATATTTCAAAGTTTTATTAAGTGATGAATTTAACGGGAATTACTTCGTGTTAAAACATCTATTTCAATTGATCAGAATAGTTACATCTGCTTCAATTAACTTAATGCTATTTCCAATAGAAATTTTTAAAATTTGTGATGACTTCATCAAAAATTTTTAAATGTCTATAACTCACGAACTAATGAAGATATTTAAAACATAAAAACACCACAAAATAATGAATTGCATCCTAAATTCGCGACCTGGCCATGTTACGTCTGAGTGCTATAACCTTGGACTTTTAACACGGCGAGCCTGGACGGGATAATTTTCAAAAAACAAAATATTTCAGGGTAGTTTTTTTCACATGGACATTTGACCTCGCCATTTTCTAAGCACTAGGTATGGAAATAATTTGAATATTTCTACAAAAATCGGATTTCTCAATGAAAAAAACTTCTTATTTGCATGTAATTCAGGCATAAGGACTGTTTTTGCACATATCTTTCATCATTGAATGAGCGTGTTTTACCTCATAGGTGTGTATATGTAAAAACCTTTAATATTTTTTCAACGGCTTTGATATAATTTTTCAAATTGCGGACAAATCGGTTTATTAGGTAAAAGTCATTTAGTGGAAATAAGTTTAAAATATAAAATTCCAAAATATTATAAAAATGTTGTGACAAAAGAAGTTGATTATAATTACTATTACTGTAAATATTGAATACTTTTTGATTCAATGTACGTGCTAACTACTCATGTTATTTAAAGGAAATCTTCAATAGTGAAGCATCTCCCAACAAGAATAATTATTTCAGCATGATTAACAAATCAGTGGGACAGTTGGCATCATCTCAAACCAACCTTTCAGAAAAAAGGCCTTTAAATATTACAATTTTAACAGTAAGCTCCTCATAGTTAGTTAACATGCTTGGCAATTTGCCCCCAATCCTAGGCAGCCAGAATTTTGCAATCAATTGTCATGTGGATATGCAGCTAAAACAAAACTATGTACAAAATAGTAAAAATGAATATATTAATTGTCTTGAATGGAGAAATAATAAGTAGATTTTGTTTTTGTTTAGTTTTTCTCAATTTTTTGTATAAATTAGCAAGCTTTTGTTAACCTTTCATTAACAATAATTTGAATTTATTGGCAAATAGTTTTACAAAAAAGAATTACGAAATTGTGGTTGCATCGAAATGAATGTTAATTAAAAGCATTTCAAATTTTATGGCAGATTTTAGATGAAATATAATTCTCAACTCACAAATATATATATATATATATATATATATATATAC
>CABFPE010000626.1:267355-281956 GCA_900660155.1 Hofstenia miamia | reverse complement strand
TACATATATATATATATATATATATATATATATAATGCATATATTAGGTTAGAATATAACTTGAATTCAATTATACGAATGTTTTATTTTTTAATTAATATTTAATTGTTTCAGTCTTAAGTAGCATACTTCTTAGAAATAACTCAAATTTATTAAACACCTGGATAATAAACGCAAATGATAACTTAGCTTTGAATAACGAAGTAAAACTTTGTATATTGTGCTTTCTATCATCATTCCAAAAGACGAATTGAATTAAGATAATGAAAAAAATTTTACACAACAAAACACAATTATGCCGAAAAAAAATAAACTGTAGGGAGACTGCATTAAAATTTTGAAAAATGTTTGTTGATGATTTTATCTGATTTCCATATAAATAGCCATTGGCTATTTGCAATGATGTTGCTTACTTTCAACGCAATAATTCCTCTATAATTCCTTGTTGATCTGATGTATTTTTAATTTCCGCAGACATGATGGGCTATTTGCAATGATGTTGCTTACTTTCAACGCAATAATTCCTCTTTAATTCCTTGTTGATCTGATGTATTTTTAATTTCCGCAGACATGATATCGATTTTTATCGAGTCTTAGCATAACATCATTCTAATCTAAGGCGCTTTTTTGTTGAACAAATTCCTATAAAATTACCACCTAAAACATCTGCAGCTTGCAATACAAATCACGCCTTCTGAATCACTTTCATCGGATAGCAATGCACTAAGTTTGAATTCTAGTTCCAATGTGTAACAATTAGAGAGTGATAATATGAGGACCTGAACCTGACCCGATCAGAATATTTACTACTCGAACCCGATTCGAAACGTTAGATTTTGATTCAAAATGCTCACGTTTTGGATCCTTTTCAGATAGGGTAAACACAGCCATTAATTGGTATTACTTAACGTCTTAGATTCTTCTCAACTGGAGTGGTTGATAACAACCGCATCATTTTTATTATTCAATCTAAGCTTTGTACTCCAACCGACCCGATCGAATAATGTGATACCCGACCCGAGTTCGGGTCGGGTTTAATCAGATACCCAATGTCATTCTCTAATAACAATCTAGTTTCAAATCCCAATCATATTTTTAGGGTAAACACCTTGCATTAGAAAAATCTATTTCCTTATTAAATATTTGAAAAGACCAAAATATTCTGAACACTATAATTTCCATACATGTAAAAATTTTAGCGCACCCAAATTGAATTAGGAGAGAAGGGGGATATTTTGCCATGGTGATATTTCACCAATTGTGTTGGGCAACTAGTATAGCAACCTTTCGAAAATGTAATAGTTTTTTCCTGTCCAAGAATTTAGTATTTCGTCTCATTCCTGGTGAAATTGAAGATTCGAATGGTGTAGAGTCATTGTTTTTTAAAAAAAGATGAATCCAATTCTTAGCTGTCAAATATATCATGATATTTCTTCCACACCATTCTGCAATCGTCCTCAAATGTAGGCCTAATACGACGAAGATTCGAAAGTTCGAGAAAAGAAATTAATGAAAGTCATAAAAGAAGACGCATTTCAATTGGAAGCGAAATACTACAACACAAAAATTCGAGACAAATTTAAGTTAAACTATTTTCTAAAATGAAGCAAGCATCCCAATCCAAAACACAAAAATATAATATTTGTGTTGTGTGTGGCGAATGGATTTCAAATAATGAAAAATGGTTTCGTTGCACACAATTTCATGAATGGCGTTGCGAAAACTGTTTTACCATGAATGAATGTTTCAAGTTTGCATAAGTTATCTATAATGTTGCTTGCTAGACTATTTCTCAGCAATGATGTACAAAAAACTTTTCTTTTTGCTTGAAAATGATTGAGTTATCAGTTCACGTAAGTCATTTATAATTGATATTTTGTTTTCAAAAGTTTTGTTGTTGGATTTGAAAATTTAAATTTTTCAGCTTTCAATTGCAATACGTTACATGGTTTAAATAATAATAGTAAACCTGAGAAATGTCAAAGCGTAATTTCACACCGTCCAATATTCTTAAAGGCATTGATTTGAAAATTTAAATTTTTCAGCTTTCAATTGCAATACGTTACATGGTTTAAATTATGCTGGAATTGGAATTGAAATTGTGCAATTCCTGATTTTTAATTGAAAAAAATTATCAGAATTGAGTTAGAAATTGGCTTTCTAAAATTGACAATAGAATCCCATCTAATTTGAAAATTATTTTTTATTTACGACGTGGGTTATCGATTAATTTATCAAGTTCATGTGAATGTTTTTATATTAATTGTAATATTAAAATATGTAAATGTAAAAAACGTAAAATTATTTATGAATCATATTTGCATGTTACTAACTATTATCAATTTTACAGACAATGGAATTGGTGTTGGAATTGCAACTGATATTATCGGTCCGTAGGAATTGGAATTGAATCACCAACTATTCATAGGCGTTTCTGAGTAGCTTCACTGACTTTGCGCTGATGTAAGCTGGTATACAGGTAGTCCGGAAAGTTCTCTGTATTATTGCATACCATTAACACACAACACAACACACAACATTTAAAACATGAAAACAGTTAGAGCGTTAATGATGAGTGTGACGGACTATCTTTTTTTGCTGCAGGCTATATATACGCGGTGACATCACAAACAAAGAGCATACTTACGTGTTGTTTCTCGTTTTATGGATAAGCAACAACTGCGTCTTCTCATCAACTACGACTTTCGCAGCAAATTGTCGACAAGGCAATGCTATGATCGTTTGCATGCTGCATATCCAGACATCACAATTTCTTATGAAACAGTCAGGTCGTGGTTTGCGAGGCTCAGAAGTGGGAATGAATCTTTGCAGCCGTCACCACAGGCTACATTTTTGACAATGGAGTTCGACTGTTGCCATATCCGCCTTATTCTAAGGATCTTTCACCGGCTGACTTCTTTTTGTTTGGGTGTGCCAAAGAAAAATTTCGAGGCCGCGAGTTTGGCTGTCGAGACAACGCTGTTCTTGCATACGAGGAGGAGCTGGGAAAAATATCAGCAAATACGTGGCGTTTAGCCTTCGATAACTGGTTTGAGCGATGTCGAATGTGCATTAATGTAAATGGTAATTATGTTGATTAAAAATATATGCCTTTCTTGGATTTCAATTGTTTTTGTTCGTATGACGGGATAATACAGAGAACTTTCGGGACTACCTGTAAATCGGCAGAATATATTGAATATAGCTAAAAATGTGCTAAAGATGATACTCTCATCATTATTAGAATGACTGTTAAGCAAACCACTAAAGAAAAAATTTGAAAAGGCAATTTATCAAGATGTAGATTTAATTGAAGAGACTTGCTTACAGTTTATGTTAAGTCTTTTAAAGCAAAACTTGATTGACGAATTTGTTACATTCAAAATAATTGTGATTACATTGTTGCTTGATGTATATTTTTTTATTTAATATATACTTGCAAGTTGTATCAGAATGTTCCCAAGACTTTTCCACCTAATTAATATAAAAACTTACATTTTTTAAATGAAAAATAGGGTGATTGGATCTAGGGACAAGTCCTGTTTTTGTAGTAATTTGGGTAAGCGCGAATGCCTACCCCAATACATATGCTTGGAATTTTTTAAGAAGTTTGCAAAATTTTGGAAAATGTTTGCATCTTCTTGAAATTTGTTGATAAAAATTTTGCAAAAAGATGCATCTCTTAATGTTTACAATAATGGGTTAGAACTGAAAGCTAAACAGAGATTTATTAGTGAAGCACATTTAATACAGATTTTTTACTATATATGATGAAAATTTCGAAAAAATCTGGCAAAACTGAAATTAGTTGCCATTTAAAAACTAATAAATTTTTTGAAATGATATTTTTTTGAATTGAAAAATAAAATCCACTTATAAAATTTTGTCTAAATTTTAGCTACTCACTTGTTACATGTTAAGGTATATCCAACCTATCTATGCACTGCAATGAAAAATTTTTTTTCATTTGTCTTAATCTTATTCCATAGGGGCTCCCAGCACCAACTATTAAGGGCTTGGCTAAACCAACCCACCCTTATTATCTTCCATATCTAGTTCATATTATGGTGTAAGCTTTCTTTTCTGTCATTAGCAGAAATACCGCTTTTACTTGGAAGTGATAATGACGTTGCATTATTCAGGGATGTCACTAGGGGTTTATTGTACAGAAATATTACTTGAATTACTTGAAACCTTCAAAATTTTAGTCACATCCAAGAAATTGCCAGCCATTTCTAATGGCTAGTTTTAGTATTTCCATCAGGTTTGGTGATAAAATGTTCATATTTTCAAAAGTACATATCGTACTTTTGCAGAAATGTTCGTAATAGATAACTTTTAAGCGTCTAAAAATATCAAACTATAATATTAATTAGTCCGGGAGTTAATAATAAAGGAAGAGAAGGTAGTTTTACCCACCCCTGCATAGTTTTAAGCAGCTGTTCATTTTTTACAAAATGTTGCCAAAATAAGAAAATTAGTACACAATGTTTGGAATATGAAAAAAAATCCATACTTAGGAATTTGAAATCCATACTTCGGAATATGAAAAAAAATCCATACTTAGGAATTTGAAAAAAAATCCATATTTAGGAATTTGACAATAATATCTATACTTAGGAATTTGACAAAAAATCCATAATCCAAAATTTGCTAGAAATCCAAAATTTTGGAAGCAACTTGGCAATAATCTAAATTTTTCTAGGTCAGTAAGGGCCTACAAAGTTGATCATATATATCAATTTTATCCAACTTAGATTAACAACACAATTGAATTAACATTGCTGATGGACTAAGTATATCAATCAATACATTATGCAAATTATTAGTATAGTGTTTGTAGACCTTTATGAAGTACAAGACAGTGTCAGTGACATTTAAGAAAAATAATTTGGCCTAGAAAACCGGCCAAATTCCTTGTCAGAAAGGACTGAATAACATAAATGTGATAAAGTAATCTTGCTTTTTTTACTTAGAATTAACTAATTGATAAGTTACAAGATTAAAATTGCATGGAAACACATTTATTTCTTAGCTTTAGACTTTTAGCAAATTACATAATCCGTTAGCATACATTTTAGACAGGCAGTAAATAGTACTGTCAACACCTGCTAGAAGAATAACAAATGGCTTTCTTAACTTGAAAAATCGATACTACACAAAGAAGACCCTATTTATTAATTAATTTTTTACAAGATGTATGTTGGTAAACGAAAAGTAATTTCAATGTGTACAAGTGTGTCCATAGCTTAGCATATCATTTTTATCAAAAATGCTAATTGATAAATGTATTAAATATTTCATTTGCTATTTTATAGAGTAAAGCAATGAAACTTAGTAATCAAAGAGAACTGTGTTATTTGTCTAGACAAGCTGTATAAATGAAGTAAGAAGCTAAGTTTCATTTACTAATTTGAATTTATTCGCCACATAATTCATTTAATCAATACAACGCTAAAATCATATTGGTGTACTTTACATAATTTTGTACGAAAATCATTTGTTTTATGATTATAATTTCATTATATTATTATGAAAATAACGTTTCCATTGTGTTATTGAATTTATATGAAAGTATGGACCTCCGAGGAATAAGTAATAATAGTTTATGAAACCTTTCTCAATTTTAGTATATTTAACAAGGACTATTTGTTTTTGAAACTGTTACAAATCTTATGTTACCTGGACAACTAAAGGCAGGTGGGCTGGCTTTAACTAAAAAATGGAACATCATTTATGTATGACTCTACATACAACTTTTTACTCAATTCAATTTGTATAAATACACTTATAAATATATTTAAGAAGAATTCGACAGCTTTCAGCAAATCACAATGTCTGGTAAATAATTTAAATTTATGCAAATGAAATTGTGTCACTAACAGGGAAAACATTTGTCTTGCTATTTGCAGCAGGAGGAATTTACCTACGATAAAAAATTTGTAAATCCTTTTTCTACTGGAATGCGCAATATGCATTTTAAGAACGCCATTGCTCAATTTCGTCAGAAAGTGACACCATTTACTATTTGTGCCTCCAAGATAACTAATAGATTAACACGTTTTTACTTTTCAGTAGGCATAAAAACAGCAAATTATAGAGGTTTTTAAGCCTAGTGATTATCGATTTAAGAAAAATATTCAATCAATAATTAATAATGAGTATTAAAAATCACTCGATTTATTTCATTAAAAATATTACTCATTGTGTAAATCTTGCAATTTATGAATTATTGTTTATTCAACATGATAAATTATTTTACAGCAATAGGGCTAAGTTTACCGGCGTGGCAGGGACCAAAAATATGTGAAGTCTTAATACCATCTAGCTGAAATGTGATATTCAGTATAGTAGTTAGCATTCGTTAATTAATGTTGTAGATCATAAACAATTTATTGAAATTGCAAGCGAACAATAGTTCACAAATTGAATTATGTAATAGGAAATACGCTTAATTTGCAATCTCCTTTCAGTAATTACATTTATCTTGGCAAATAAAATAAATTTTCTTTGAAATTCAAGCCTGATGAATTTTCAAGAATACCGGAAATGCTTTTGAAACTTCCTCTAATTTTATAGTTCGTTGCTCACAGTTATATTTGACTGACCTTTAAAGTTATAAATTTCATTTTCATTAAAAGCAATCACACTTAGCTAAAGCTATTGAAAATCTTAATCTTTATGTTAGTCCTGCCAGAAGTAAAAATGAGTGCCACGCCTTAATATTGTAGACATGTTTTCAATCAAAATAAAATATGCTTTGAAACGTTTCTGCGCCAGTGTTTCTTGAATTTTAGATATTTTAATGGGCATACCTGTATCCTGATTTTGTTATTTAATACTTGAACTTTTTGCAAAACACTCCAAAAACCTACTCTGAAATGTCCAAAGAAAATATTTCATCCTACCTTTACCATAACCGAGTACTAAGTTTTCATTTTATAGCTCAAGTCAAAAATTGTCTACATTCTAAAGACATTTTTGCTAACAAACGAAAGACAAATATGGGCTCATAAAATATATTTGAAAATATTATGGTCTCAGCTTGTAACCTGGTAACAAATGTATTTGACAAGTTTGCCATGCTAAGCGTGACACGCAGATAAACGTCTTGAAACTGAATCCATTAAACGGACTCTAACTTCTTGAGTTATTCGGTGTTGCGACTCAAGGATGTAACTCATTAATTCTTTGAATATTATAATTGATACGAAATTCTCTTGTCGATTTTGAGGTATGAAGGGTTGCTCCATCTTGTTCTATGATCCATGAATTGGGATATAAGCAGGTTGCGAATAGTAAAAATTCCTGGAGCTTTTTCACCAAAGTGCTTCTGTTGATTAAATTTGTTACAAGCTGAACAAAGGCTGTAAAAAAGACAGTATGCATACTATATCCTTGAATGAAGCTTATTGCCATCCAGGTGCACTTAGTATGTCTGAGCAAGAAATCATCTTTCACTTGAATATGAAATTTTCATGTTATTGATTACAAAAATTTTCTCTTCAGCTTTCAAATGTTTTTTTTCCAACTATATTCCAATGTGCTCAGAGAACTAGTTTGTTGCTTGTTGGGTAGAAATTGTCAAGGTAAATACAGAGAGTACTTATAATATTTGAATTTAATGAAGTAAGTATAAGATGAGACAAATGTAGGGACTAATATTCTATTTGGAGAGTTGTAGCTGTTGAATAAGATGAAAAAATATTAGAAGATAATTACTGCTTGAATTTCTTACATGGAGCTGAAGATAACATAAGTCAACACAATTTCATGATTTTTCAATTAAATTAAAGCTTAAATGAATATCGCACCTAAGAAAAAAACGCTGTAACTACATCTTTAGCAAAAATACATTCATATCCAGGCCTGCCCCGGCCAGGCCCATTTCAATCTTAGGTTTTCTCCCAGGCACTGCCTTTTCAAAACGCCGCTTGGTTGCAACACTGACACAATGTTTTGATGTATTGAAAGAACTAATGCAAGAAATGCTATAGCTCAAGTCAAACAAAATTTTGAGAACAAACGAAAAGCAAATAGAAACTTATAAAATATATTTGAAAATATTATTGTCTCAGATTGTAATCTGGTGACAAAGATACTTGACAAGTTTGTCCAGCAGAGCGTGACACGCAGATAAACGTCTTGAAACTGAATCCATTAAACAGACTCTAACTTCTTGAGTTATTTAGTGTTGTGATTAAAGTATGTAACTCTTTAATTCTCCCAGATTTGTTGGATTTTTTTCTCGTCAAAATCCTTCAGAATCTGCCACACGTTCTCTATGGGTACTAGATCTATCGAAATCAGTGGCCATTGCATAACTTGAATATTACAATTGGTTAAAAATTCTTATTTCGATTTTGAGGTATGAGGGATTGCTCCATCTTGTTCTAAGATCCATGAATCGGGATATAAGCAGGTTGTGTATGGTACAAATTCCTCGAGTATTTGGCAATATTTTAAACTATTAATTGCACTAGTGCCATCTAGTAAGTTTACATAAAGTTCCTTCAATTTTTTAAAAGTGGCCACTTTTTTTACTTTATATATATATATATATATATATTGTAAAATTTTCTCCAATCTGAAATGTCTAGTGGTCCTGCTTAATCTTTTCAGTACTAAAACATTCTTACTATGTTACGTATCAAAAGTGGCACACATGCCCCCTATTAGCAAAGTTAAAAGGCATATTTTGGGATGATATGTGTTAACCTTGATATAACTGAATGTTCATAATATTTATAAATAGTATATCATTTCTGGGCTACATTAGAGTTGCAATAACTAGAATATATTTTTGGCTTCAATTTGATTTTGATACAATATCCGGCGCCCTATTTCTCAGCCATGCAGGTGAAAAAATGCCATATCAAAGGAAAATCTTTTGGAAGAGGACAATTGTTAATGAGGACATAGCTCTATGAAAATGCACAACGCATTGCTAACAAAAAAATAACAATGGAAATTACCAAGGGGTCATCATGTCCCCAACTCTAAATGTTCTTGATAAGTTATTGAGTATCAGATCCGCAGAAAGGCTCACTTAATGGTTCAAATTCTTCAATATTAACAACGTTTGAAGACACTACTCGCCCGTATAACAAAATTTTTTATCAACACTTGCTGCAAAAAAAATATACTGATGGGGGTGGTGGAAATGCACAACTTTTAGTCAGCCAAAAATTAAGTAAAAACTAAATAAAAAGGGTTAGATTCAATCCTCTCATGAACATTGACAATGTTTCATAAGACACTTGGTATTCACTCACATTTATTTCTCAGTCGACCTTTATGCCACCACCTTCTCACTTTCGACACCTAATAATTTTTTTCAAAGGGCATTTAACCTTCCTTCTTTTTTGCTAATATGGGCCTATGCATGCACAAATTTATTACTTCAGATATTGCAGTAGCGATCCTAGCCAACGAGGTTTATGAAAGAAATTATCTTCATGTTTATTGGATTGAAACCACGTTCTACTGATCAACAATCTCATCCTTTTTAATATAATGAATATAATGAGTAGAAAGAATATAATGCGAAATTCCATGTACTAAAACTCCATGGCAACAAATTTTCCATAGCAGCAGACTTTCTTTCCCGATTTAGAATTTGCTGTCTGCTATTTTTGAATGGAAATGAGATATGATTACTAGGAAACTTAAGTAAAACACTAAATTTGTTTGTTAATACAAACATTATCTCCAAATAAATAAGTCGAAAACACTTTATACCTAATATTGGATTTCCATAAGAATATCAAATAAATCCATGAATTATCCTAATATAATTAATATATTATGATCTTTTATGTCATTACCTAAATATTATATAAATAGTAGGCTTCGGCGGTATTTATTTTTGGAAATACCCTACCGTTGCCGCTCAAAAATTTTCTGTAAAACGGTATTCAGAGAAAATACAAAGTCGCTATTAAAATTTAGGGAATCTAAAATGTTTGGGGAAGGCAACAATAATACCTCTATCACCGAGGTCATCTCAGAGAAATGTGAGCAAATCAATGCCTCTAGTTTGGGGGAAAATTTGTATGATAAAAAGGGCTTTTTTACTTACTGGTCCAGTCAGAAGCATAGATTACATTTATGAGCAAGGAACCTCGAAGAATATTAACAGTTGATACTACCAACACTGACGTGGTTCCAATCGAAAGGAGGGAAAACAATGACTGACCAAAGTGAAAGACTTTCACCTGACAACACAACTGAACTGGTGTTTCTAAAGCATAATCCCAATATTTAATTTTCAATATAGTTTTTTCAAACCCTGTTTTTGACGAAATACCACATACCGTAGCATCTGTACACTCATACAAAAAATTTCTCGTATTTAAGAAAAAAATATCTTGAATTTTTATGGAATTAATCAAGAGAATTTCATGTTGAAATACTACACTTGAGTGATTAAACTCTTGAAATAGTACTTTAGAAATTACATTTTAATATCAAGAAAATAATTTCTAGTTTAAATATATAAGACACTTTTATTTAGAAAATAATAATTTTGAAAAATATCGCAAAGTCAATAATTTATGAAAGTGGCAGTGCATAATTTTTCCTCTGTTGTATAAACTCTATACTCACAATTTCCCAGAATAGAGAGACAATTTCATTTCTGCAAATCATTTATATAAATGTAACGAAATATTTTTGCATATAAGTACTAGCTATTTGTAAATAAATTTGACTTTGCAAATTTAATTAAGCTATGACCTCTTAATTAAATATACAAAAACATTATTTGAATGAACATAAACTAATAATACTAAATATTAAGTAATAAAGATTGATTGGACAATTGACTGGAATAAGATCACAACCTGATCACAAAAATGAATGTGAACTTTCTAATAGATTTGTCGAGTTTTTCCATGATAATTGTCAAATTTAACTGTAGTTTTATCAAATTCTTATTGTTCAACAATTTAACTTCATTACGTCTGATGACATTTTTTATCTTTTCAAAAATTTCCTCATTAAGACCTGTGATTTAGATCCCTCTCCAAGAAAATTGGTTGTATTGCTACTGCCCGTACTTTCAGAAATTTTTGCAAATATTATAAATCGTTTTTTCATGTGCAGTACTGTACCGGAACTATGCAAAAAGTCATAGTTTGTCCCCCTAGTAAAGAACCTAAATTGCAAAGAAGAATGACTTTCCAACTATAGACCTGTTTCGAACATTTCTCTCATGGCAAAAATCTTGGAAAGGATAGTTTTATCACAATTGAATTTTCATTTAGAGAAAAATATAAATCAACGTATACAAAGTATTATTCAAATGAATTAGCATTACTTCGAGTAAAGAATGATCTCTTGATAATGATGGATAATGGAATGTGTGGAATTGCTATTTTATTAGGCTTATCTGCCACTTTTGATACATCGGATCATTCTATACTTATTTAATGTTTATATTATTGTTATGGCGTTTCTGGCTCAGATTTGATTGGTTTATATCCTATTTAACTGGGAGAAAGCAGAAAGTAGAAATTGGCTCTTCTGTATCACGAGATTCTCCCTTAAATACTGGAATACCACAAGGCTCAATTTTGGGACCCTTGATTTTCAGTACATTTACTTTGCATCTTGATGAACTGGTGCGCTTATACAATATCGAATACCATTTATATGCTGATGACTCACAGCTCTATATGGGTTTGGTTCCAAACAAAGATCAAGTTTCCCGCTTGGAAATTTGCATTGATGAGTGAAATCATGGATATTCAAGAACCGGCTTACGATTAATGATGTTAAAACAGAACTTTTGGTTGTTAGAACCAGTAGACGTATTGAAATTTTTTGTAAACCAGTCCGAGTCCGCATTGGCAATGTATTGATAGAGGAATCAACAACATTAAAAAAACCTTGGGGTCTTCTTTGCAGACTTCAATGAGGCTCGTTTTAGCTCGATATTTTTTTTAAAATATTGTTCTCTCAGAATTTTTTCCATTGCTCTTCCTATTATTTAATAAACATTTCTAAAATAAGATTAAAAGTAAGGAATATTAAATGAAAAAATAAGAAAAATCTGCATAATCAAATTAACAACCAGCACTATAAATTTGGTTTTGCTTAAAAACGGCTCGTTTTGGGCTCGTTGTATATTCAATACTCTGCTCGGCTCGGCTCGGCTCTTTGGAATCTCGGCTTGTTGACACAAATTTGACACATGTGGATATGCAATACCTATGTATCCATTAATGTCATAATAAATATGCTTTTTGAAACTTCAAGGAAAAAGTTAAACACGTCTGACGATTTGTATTATAAAAACGAACGAAAGCAAAACAAATAGTTCCCTTGCAAGTAGCAAATTTAATTACAATTTTGACCAAGCATTCAATATAAAGCTTACCACAAATTCATGTCACCTCATTAGCCCTACAACCATTATTTTTACGTCGAAACTACACAAAATAATTTATCATTTCAAGGTTTTACCAAACAAAATAGAGGATATTTTACAAGAAAGGAAATACTGCATCTTAATTTTTTATTTCAAATGCACGTCAGATATATTGATTTCGAAATGTGACAAAATGATTGTAAATTATGAAAAGCCTCATTTTAATTGAATGTAGTTCTTGAAAATTACAAAAACCAACATTATCAATCAGAATAGAGATGTGTAAAACAGGCCAGTAGCCAAGTAGGGGGTGGACAAGGGACTTATCCCTACAGAAATGTTGATTATTGAGTATTATTATTTGTCATATCACAGTGATATTCATTGGTCAAGTTCGCTAGCAATCAGTCATCCTGCTTGTTTGAATAACTTAATGATTAGCTGTTTCATTTTTTAAATGAACTATTGTATGCCTAAGTCGAAAACTTTGCTTGTCTGTCTGCAGTTACGATCGTGCATAAAAAGTTGGGGAAGCAATTCAATGCGCTTGTATTTTTTCACAAAAGTTTCACACACTATAAATATGACGATTTGATTTTCAGAAGTTTTTCTTATACTAAGTCTAGTTAGTAGAGATGCGGGTGCAAAAATAATACTCTAAAAATTGCCTATTATTTATTACATTTTTCTTAAACTGGAAATGGGGTATTTATTTAAGTATGTTCAGGGTTAAGAAGTTTCAGGGTATAGGAATCATTTCATTCAAGAAATTAAGATTAATTGACCTGACAACTGCCATTTCTATCATGTATGCTCGCTTTTGAGCAAAATAAACTTTCCCATTTACATATTAACTAGAGGGTATGCAAACCTTTCTCGCCCCCTTGCCAAAATCAATGCTACAAAAGCGTTACATTGTTCTTGTTCTCCTTGGTTTAGAATTCATTGAACGAAAAATATTACCATAAACAATTTTTAAAACAATTTTGAGAAAAACTATACGCACAGAATATTTTAAAAATAAAATTGTGCGTATATCAATTACATTGTTTGGGGATGAAAAATAATGTTTAATCTTCTGCCAAATGGAATAGACCTATAGCAAAGTCGGGCATAGTGTGCCCCCTCCTAAGCTTACCTCAGTGCCCATTTCTTAGCAATAATCCTGACTATGACTCTGTTGTAGGGTCTTTCATTTGTTATATCAATTACATTAAATATTTCCTTTTGCTAAACATTTCTGTCACGCGATGGTTTACGAAAATAGCCTCTTATTGCTATCTTAATGCATGCAAGAGAAAATACATTTAACAATTGTGCTAAATCGATAAGCATTTTTATGTCGTTTCGAAATATTTCTGCTTGGCGAAGCAAAATGAATATTTGAAAGATTTTGGGGCAATTTTCGTTCTATTCACCCATATATTTCGTTGATCTCTACAATCAATTTGATGACGGTTAGTCAGATTTAACTACATCTTAAACTAGTTTGAGGCGAATTACAGTTTATACGAAGAACATACGCGATTCTAATAAATTCGATGAAGTCATTCGAGATGGCAGCTTCTGAACAAGAAACTTTATCCTGACTGCAGATTATAGATGGAGTTCTTCACAATGTGCGTCAAAAATTTCTATCTTTTCCAACTTTGAATCAATGAACCATCAATGCAGACATCATACATATTGTAAATCTAAGAAGACCAACAATACCAAGTATTGATACTCCACAAACATTCGCTGCTCTAGTTCATTATAGGTTCTGCATTTATGATTAAAGCAAACTTTGTGATAAGCTCCACACGTTTTTTGATAAACATTATACTATATTTAACACTAAATCGCATAGGGTGCCTTTAAATTTAATATCATATGATCCGATTTGTCCACATTTTCAAGCAATTTTCTCGAAGTTTATTAACACATTTGGAAAGCTTGATTTAGACCCTCCACAATAGAACCAAAAAGCAAAACATTAGGCGACACTAACGGACAGCCATCTAATGGGGGCTGGACCTGGATTCTGCACGTTTCTAATCTATTCTTGTCAAAATAAAAGTGTATCTATGAATACATCGTCAGAGTAAAAATTCGATACCATAAAATAAAACAGCTTTAATTGAGTTCAATATTCATTTGCAAACTAATTGCAAATAAAATGTAACAAAGATATTTTATAAACTTTTGTCAGCTACTGTATATATATATATATATATATATATATATAT
>CABFPE010000626.1:244847-257522 GCA_900660155.1 Hofstenia miamia | reverse complement strand
TATATATATATATATATATATATTTATACATGTATATATGCAAGAAAAATTGACAGAACTTTTGAACTTACTGAACTACACATTGGAATTGTAAGAAACTTCACTGCAGATAGTTTTTTCTCCAGTCAGATTCTTGTGAGTTGTTTCTAGTTAAAAAATCTGCATATTTTGGCACATTTCAACGAAATATGTCATTTTCCCTTTATAATTTCAGCAACATGATGGAACAAACAAATTTCATTCGAGTTCTAGAAATAAAAAAATATTGTTCAAGGAACAAGGTATGGTGCTTGTTTTTTTTTTTATTTTATATTTCAGAATGCAGGAACCACACTTTAAGAACATAGAATCATTCTTGATAACAATAAGTTCAATTGTGGAGTTGATAGTCTTGAAAAACATGTCCACACTTAGTTTGCTATCCGAGCAGACCAAATATACCCTAGAATTTTCTATAGCTTTTCAACTATGATATCTATAATGCCTTTATGTGTTTTTCCATATTCATCCTAGATCAACGAATTCCACAGTTGGAAACTTTTCAATGAAGTACTAAAATGAATCTTAAATGGTATTAGAAATTGAAATGTAATGAGTTCCTGTCGAAATTTTCGACTTACATCAACTTCCAATGTCATGTCTATTAGACGGGAAAACATTAATTTATTATTTTCCCATGAAAGAATTATATTAAAACTCTTAAGGAATGTGAAACCTTCACTCAAACCCATATGTTTGGGTACCTGAGTGTACCCCACTGGTAATAAACTAAGCAATTTTTTGTGGTAGTTACAAGTTTAAGTTATATTCAACCAAATCATTGTGTTTATATAACCCAATGCAAATAATTTTCAGGTTATAGACTTAATTCAATAAACACATGCGATGCAGAATTCGCCATACTTAATGAATTAAAGTTCTGACTAGCAATATGTCTATGGCAAATATTCAGATTGACTTGTACTACTAGTTTCTTGCTTTTTCTTCAACAGCCGATTTCATGTATTGCTTAAAGGCAGACATTCTGTTGATTAATTCTTGTAATTAGAATTATATCATTGAAAATTTCATTAATCTTTTGAAATGACAAAGTCATTAACAGTTGTTTTCCAATTATAAATGAAGGCCATTGAACATTAATTTATGTCAGACATGATTGCTTACTGGCGAAGTAATTAAAAAGATTTTTGCCCCTGAGCAATGTATCACAGACTATCATTTAGTTGCGCTGTGGAGCAGAAATCCATCGAACGTTCACTGAAACTTCTTTATTTTTCATTTGTTGATAGCAATTAACTCTAATAAGTCCAATGTCTTAAATAGTTCAAACAAGCACATCACAGTAAAGCTGAATCATTGGAGGTCTCGTCAATAGCAATTGAATAAGTGTGGAAATGTTTCAAATCATTTTCAGCCTCTAATTTTACATTTGGAATTGAGACCAAGTTCTACAACATGTATTATGAAGATGTTCTCAAAATATTATTTAACCCAAATATAAACAGGTTATTTGGCCATCAATTAAAACGAATAATGTTAGAATTATTCCATATTGATTTTTTCTGTATCTGAAAATTCAAATAATAAAAAAATCGTTGTTGTGGTGATCTTCAAGCCCGACTAGGAGACGGCAACCTCTTAAATTTATCAAATCGTTCCAATGGCAATGATGTAGAATGTAGACCTACATCAAACCTCTACAGTAATTTTGGAACTACCCACATACATTCAACATAAAGAACAACATAAAATTATTTAAATTCAAAACGCATATACGTATGGAATTTTCCAATTATAGTTCGAATGTGAATTATTGATAGAGTTTTACATTTCGAAATATTCTTGTGCACTATATTAATAAAAATTGAGTGGGAAGTACTGTTTGGATTAAAATGGTTATTGTCATCCAAACAACCCTACGAAGTTAAGTTCTGTGAGGTAAGTTCTATAAGATGGTAAGATTGACAAACCGAATGTGTTGTTTATCAGAGGAACAGTCAGCATCATCATCAACATCATAACTATCATCATCATCATCATCATCATCATCATCATCATCATCATCATCATCATCATCATCATCCACAATAGGGGGAATTTTGGGTGTTCATTTTATATAGAACAAAAATAAATATTATATAGAAAAAATAAATAATTCTTGCCAAAAATATTTCTTTAATTTTGTCGGTTTGTCCCTCCCTAATTTAGTATGATAGAGACTTCTAATAAAAACTAATTACTGAAATTGAAGATTCTAAATTGAAATTTACAGAAGTATATGATACGAATGAAAATTTGCAAAATATAAATTTTATTTTTCAACTTAAAAATTACCACTTATATAAAATTCAATGTATTTGAGTGCACTGTTGCGGAATAGTCGGTTTTTTCGTCCATTTTTTCCATTTCCTCTTCCCAAACCCTGGCCAGCCCAAGGGCTGCCCGGCCTAAGTCCATCTCTAATTATAATATCATCAAGGCTGTTTTATTTACGAATTTTTAAATAAATTAATATTTATTTACATTACTTTTCAAACACTATAAAAAAATGTAATTAAATTGAAGGATTAAGTTATTATAGACGTTTAAGCAGTAATTCCAGTGTATTTTTTTAATACCTGTGTGAAAATATCATGTCAAAAATGTTTGGATGTGATGTGTTGATTTCGATTTAAATATGACATATGCATTTATTGTGTTTATGTCAATTACTTCAAATTTAATTTTCGAGTCTGTAATACATGTAGCAGAAAAAATTGCTTACATTACCAATCTCGCTTAATTGGGCTTGCATAGTATTTGCCCTTAAGTAAAAGCTTTTTTATGTGATCCCAAGTTTATTTTTTTCCAAAACTTATATTTTCAGCTAAATTTCAGTTAATGCAAAATAAATTAATAATTAGTATTGAATTCTTACAATAATTCATTCTAATTTTGCCAATTATGTTTGATGTTTTAGTTTAGTATTGACTAATACAATTGACTTATTGCATAGTGATTAGAGGAACACAAGAGCTACACGTCAGTTATACACAATTCCATGCTTTCGTACCATTGTTCTTAAAAATTGTTTCGTTTTTGAATCATTGAAAAACCTTTGTTCATCTAATGGTTAATTGACTAAATTTTTATTAATTGTAACGTGGTTGCTTAAACCTCTTAAAATTTTTTATTTTGTAACTATTTACAGGTTTTAAAAAGTATAAATTATGGTAAACCAACAAGTACTGGATGTTGCATGTATAAAGGATTATTTCATTTGTGCATTAATGTTTATGTTGATTTACGATAATGTTGCTATTACTATTATGCTACGATTTTATTCAATAACAGCTTAATATTTGTAAGCCTTTTATGCTTCACTGTGTAAGAAATATTTTTATAAATGAATACAACTATTAAATTTGTGTTTATTTTCGACCAAGATTGCTTTACCCTATCCCCTCACTTAAATTGATTGTTCTTTTTTTATTAAAAATGAGCAATTTCATTGGTAAATAGGGTTGACGAAACATGAACCAAATAAAATTTTTAAAAGAAGACCCAACCTGCAAGTATCCTAGTGGATATGAATATTATAATAAAATTACAAAGTCTAAAGAATTGATTATATTAAGAAATGCAAGTCGTAGAATCATATACAATGAAATTAGAAATGTGCTGAGTAAACCTAGTGATGTATTGGAAACTATTGGCACACAACTTTCCAATCAAGCTTTTGTAACCCTCAGCCCACGCCAACTCGAATCATTAAAATTTCTGAAAAATATGATGTGCCATTCTCAATACTGCTTACCTTAATTGTGTGTCAACCTGATTCAATTCTTTGCCAATATTACTAAAGGTGTTTATAAGAGTTATGATTTTTCTAGAAACGCTTTTCTATAAAACTGAGGAAATAGAGAAAAAAGGTGGCAAACCATTTTTAGATAACTTTCTAGTGACAATTGGTAATTTTATTTTGGTCTACTTTTATCCCATCATAATTGCAATGTAATCATTTTCATTTTGCATGATTAATATAGCCGGTTTTAATCACTGTATGACAAATATAACTATTATCAAAATGTGCAGATTCAATATACAGGGTGGGGCAGAAGTTAGGGGGCAATACCAAAAATGTAATTTTTTAATGTAATTTCAGCATTTATTCAGTTTATATACGTTTACTGTAATGTAATGAATAGTAAATGATCCTTTATTTACAAATACTCAAATCCCAGTGCTTGTTAAATTTGTAGGTGAGTGATTTGTGTATCACTGTCCCCTAACTTTTGGCCCACCAAGCAGAATGAAACTGTGGATCTATTCTCATATTTTAACTACGCAACAGCGTAAAAATATAAATATATTAAACAAAAGTTTGAGGAAAGCAAGGTCATTAGATGTTTTAGTGATATTTTTGTTCAGATCACTCAACTATAGACAGTTTCAAGCCCTTATAACCAATACTAATGTCCAAAATTTGAAAGTGACCTCTGACATTGAACAGAATGCCTCAATGGTCCTGAGTGATCTATCTGCACAAAAAAAGTTTAGTTGTTGTTCCGTTGGGCCCTTGAATTTCTGATTAACTAAACACTAGGAATGGAGAAAATTTACGTATAAGTTTTTATAATAATTTGGATTTTCAAAGAAAAATAAAGATTCTTTTCAAGTATAGATTTCTTGAAAATGCTGTGGAAATAGTTTGTGATTTATATAAAGCATAGACTGTATAAGACTGACGTTGAAATGTCACAATTGAAACGATAAATAACAATATTGCAAATGAGCATAGAAACTTATACATAAAAAATTACGCCTTTTTGCAAAAAAAATTGCTTGCCTATTTATATTCTTAAGAAAAAATTGAAATTGAATTTTTATCAATTGTTGTTATTTGGTATGCAGTGATAAAATTGACATATTATGCATTCTCAAACAAAAATGCAAAAATAAGTATTGTGATTGAATTAAAACGAAATTGCGAAAATTTGCCAACAAAACTTTCAGCTTTCTTAGAAATTCTTGTGTTTGTCATTTTTCTCTATTGATTTTCTACCAAAAAAAAACAATAGCCTTAATATATATATAGATACATTGACATTTTTATCTACCGCTAGCAATTTCCTATTTTTCATACTATCCAGGGCCTTTTTTGATGGAAATCAGGAATAATTCATTTTTTCATTGCGCATTTGGAATATTGGCCTAATTTCTTTTGTATAAATTACAGGCTGTTTCAACAATTATTCAGCGTCCTCTGCCATAGAACTTTGTGCCCGTATAAATTTTTTTGTTTCAAGTGTGTAATATATATTTTTATATTTTGTATACAAAGTTCTTTCTTATACATATATATATATATATATATATTTATAATATATATATGTATGTATATATATATATATATATATATATATCTAAATATATATGTATATCTATAATCAAAGTTAGTTGCAAAATAATCTCAAAAAATTTTAGATAAAAATTATTCGAACTATTTTCATTCAATTGACCAAAGAATGACTGTAAAAGAAGCTAATTACCTTCTAGTATGTATTTAAGTATAATTAGTAAGACTGAGTGACGTATAACTAACTTCGGACGCAATATTATTCACAAATTGGACAATTTCAATCATAACATTTAGAATTGCAAATCCGATAAGAGTTTTAAAAGATCACTAAGAAACTAAGATGTACCAAAAACCTACTAATACTGACTAATATGTTTGATTCCATTCCCAATGTCGCATCAAATATGAAACGAATACAATATAGTACTTATTAGATCGAATTATGAAAATATCTTCTAATTACAATAATTGAATCGATTCAATTTCAAATTATTATACTATCTTTAAACGAAATGGCTTTCCACGCAAATTAATGAAGAAATTTGTTGCCAAAGCATTAAACTCAAATATTATAGCATGTATCCAAGAAAAACAAGTGATCGACCGCCAATATATTAGAAATTACCTTCATTAAAGAAAGAAAGGATTAAAAACATAGATAAGAGACTTGAAATAACATAAAAGAAAACATCTAAATTTTTTAACAACAAAGATCCCATCAAAATGCAACCATTCCTACATCGGAGAAACCATGAGAGGTCTTGAAATATATTTGCATGAACACCAACAATCAAAGATAATTCCGCAATCTTACTGAAAACCAAGAACACTGCCATCGCTGAAGTCTTTTTTTAAATAGGCTAATAAGAGCGAGCTAATGAATAATCAATAAAACTATACCCATTCATTGAAAATATTTGAAATTTATGCATATTTTAACACCATTTAATTTAGTAGGTGTACAATTTTGTTCCCACGTATTCTTACTGACGAAATCGGTTGCTAATATGAAATTGAGCACGTTCGTTTATATATATATATATATATATATATAGATCATAGCTAATTTTTATCTCATATAAATTATTTATTTTCAAATGAAATTATGATAACTTACTTTTCTGTGACACACACTTTTAAATGTGCTTATGTATAAATTTATTGCATTAAAACCAAATTTTATAAAGACTGATCTTAGATCTGTAAAATGTAACGCATAAATATTTTTTTAAACGAAACAATTTTCTTCGTTTTTTAGGCGTTCTCTACCGTGGTAGCGCAATTGGACATTGTAGCATTAAAAAAGATCGCAGAAATTAGAAACATACGAAAAGATACCGTTATTTTGTACATTGAAAGCATGATACCTGGAGTTGAGCTCTTCATTGGTGACTTTGAAGACACTTACTTTGTTAGAGGTCATTTGTTTCTTCATATAAATTTACTATTTGTTTAATTTAATAGAAAATATGGCTAGTTAACTTCAAATGATATGTCATAGCAATATGATATCTTCAATCGATGTAATAATATCATCGTAATGATTCTAATCATCGCATTTATTAAATAATACTTTATCTTAATCAATTTAAGGAGTATTTTTGCATGTATATTCTATATTAAAGTCCCATTTCTGTTTGTAAGCTTGCTGCAGATGCAACTCAGTTTCTCTGACAGAGCATAATTAAAGTGTACTTCTGCAAAATGGTCTTAAAATTCAGTTTCTAGATTTTTAAGATCCATTTTATGAGTTATATTACTAATGAAATTTATACTGCTAATGTCAAAGCTTTCAATGACTTCTCTGGTATGTTTTACTTATTAAACTAAAAGCGCTACTCCAAAGTGGTAAATTTTTGAAGCTCTTTATTTCATATTTCTCAAATAGTCGTCAAAGAATTATGCTTAATAGCATCAAGTCAAAAAACCTTTCTATCATTCTGTTGAAGCGCCTTGAGCCTTGGCAAATGCTTTATTCTGTTAGTAGTTTTCATCAAAAATCTTTTTGCCAAACCAATGGAAACTGTTGGATTGAAGCAATGATTTATGTTTTGAATTCCTCTTTTAATAAATTCATTGATAAATTCAATGAAATTTTTAAAGTTTTTATATAATAATCAATATATTTAGGCAACCTTATTTCTTGCACCTTTTTCCTAAGATTATTAGTTGAATTGAATGATTCCTTATCACAATTGATATATTAAGATAAAAATATTGATTAAACTGGACTTCTGTGTAGCAATACAGGCTTACATACTTTATTAGGACTAAATATATTTAATCGGTCCTGGGGCGATTATTATTATTATTATTATTATTGAGGCCCCATATTTCTCAAAATTTGGTCAAAATAGAAGTTATGCAGTAAGACCATTTAGTACTATATTATCAGTATATCTCAGTGCCGAGACTAAGCCCATTGGAACTAACTGGAATTAGCACTAATAAACTTCCAATCACGAAGAACCCTAGATTCGTTGACATTTACTGTCATAAATTTATGACTTAGTACTTTCCTAATTCTTGCTTTAAAGCCTAGGCGCATGTAACTCATAGGCATGCCTGATAACTTCCATGATTTACTTACATAGGCATGCCTGATAACTTCCATGATTTACTTACAACAGTGATTTTTGTTTACCATGTTCGCTGCCAATATATTTCCTGTTAGGATTAATTTAATATTTTTTTCAAACCATGGATTTTTATCTGTTGCATTCTTTTGAGAAAACAATACAATCTCGGTGTGTTTATTGGGGGATTTTATCGGCAAATTATTTGTTTAAGAAATCGATGTTGAAAAATTGATAGGTGGATTATAACTTATAGTGGAAACTATTTGGGAACTAGTAATGGTTAATGTTAATACTTCTTAATCATCTACCCAAAGTCCATCAATAACAGTATAGAAATATTTTATTTGTTGACGGATTGCAAAAATTTGCATCGCGTTAAAATCATACAGAAATGCAAATTTTGAAAAATAAATTTGCTTATTAATTCAATTACGTGGCTTCATATCATGTCGTAGTAACGATATTACTTGGATTTTGCATCCTAGCTTTTACAGGAAGCCTCTGTAACTCTAAATGGCAGTTTCCGCAAAGTTTAATATGTTTTGATGCTGCTTAATGGCCGTTTAATTAATAGAAGATAAACTAAATTCGACAAAATAATGAGTTTTTAATAGGAACAGCTACTTCGCACAAGAGAAAGTTGTCAGAAAATTTGACACCTGAATAGCGTTTTTCGACTTCTGCAAGAAAATAAACTGAAATAGTTTGCAAATTACTTAATATTATCATCCAAATTGATAATTCATTTGTTCATATTAATCCAGTTCTTGTTCAATTACAACATTTTGAAGGGATTTTTCAGATTGTATTGAAACCCATGTATCTGTAGATGTTCATCTCCTGGCAATAATTTAACTCGATAAGCAGTAATTTTACGTTGGAATTATGTTTATGAAAAAATCAATAAATTTTAACATTTTACCAAATAATTGCATTTCTCTCAAATTACAATGTTTTGTTAGGTCCATTCTCCAGTTGTAGCCCATTGAGTATATTAGCGGATTTTAGGGGAAATTTAACTTAGATCCCAAATGAATTTTTTTATATATTTACAGTTTGTGTCTTTCATAAAATTGAAAGTCCCAAACCAATAATCCCATCAGATCAATTTCTGCTCCTAAGTCTACAGTATATTGCATTTTTCATCTGCAAGTCTCCATTACAAGCTGTTTATTTTTATTATTTTACAAACGATTCACTCGTTGTATATATCAAGAGCCATTTAAGAATTTTTTCAGCTGAGGACATCAACAATCTTTTAGATTTGGGGTAATCCTCCAAGGTTGTGCAGTTCCCTCACTCATTTTATTCTGAACATCTTAGTAAGTTTTTTTCTGCTGCTCAACAATTAGCTGATGATTTTTTCGTAGAATTCCGCTTAGCTAGCATTATTCTAATGGTATTTCCACTTGAAATTCATAGAAACTCGTCATGTGTAGTAAGTATATGTTTAGAGGAATTTTACTGAGTGAGACACAATTTGAATTTTGCTTTTTTGAAGTAGGGATTTCTGTACCAGTTGGCAGACCTAACAGTGGGCAATATCACGAACCGTGTACAACCTTAGCCTTAGAAGTGTACCAATTAGTGTCGGTTTAAACGTGATCATCTCTGGTGACTCATAGCTTTGATCTGTGCTTAGTATAATCAGCGGAGTGAAGCCAAAAGCCGAACTTCAGTTGAGAAAGTTACAACTCTTCCGCCTTGGCCAACCAAGGCTACTAACGGTGATAACTTAGTGTGTGCTTGCTGCAACCAAGAGGCCAGTGTGACACAGAAAAGCTGCTTTACACAAGACACCTTAAACGCTGACAATTACCTACCTGCAGTTTATTTGTAAAATTCCCGGAAAAGCCGGTAATTTTACCGGCCAGTTTACAGACCAAAATTAAAAAAAATATTTGTTATTTTATTTTAAAAGAAAGGCACGTTTTCTTTGTTTGGGAGAAAATCCTATGAAAATCTAAAGTTTGAGGAATTTTATTGTTTCAGTAGGATAAAGTATTACAATTAGAGTGTAAATTCAACTTCCCTATTTCTACAATCTCTCATTGATTTTACTATAAATTGAGGTTTTCTGCATTTTGAAAGGTATATTTTCATCAAATTTTCATAGTGTTAACAATTATTTTCACAAAAGTTTTGTCTACGACAAAAAAATTTAATCTGTGAGATTTACAATTGAAAATTGAAGAAATTTTATTAAAAAATAAGTTGGAAAGCTTTCATTTTTTCTAATATTTGAAAGACACTAAAAAATTTGATTTAGTATTTTGTGGGATTTAAAACCTGCTAACTTTTTCCTCTTTAGACATGCATTGTCTAAGAAGAAAGCA
This sequence comes from Hofstenia miamia, assembly GCA_900660155.1. Lineage (NCBI taxonomy): Eukaryota > Metazoa > Xenacoelomorpha > Acoela > Hofsteniidae > Hofstenia > Hofstenia miamia. Next base: position 247,266 of record CABFPE010000626.1, on the reverse strand, counting down.
GCGTTTGCCAAATTGTCTCTTCAATTCATTACATTAAGGTCGCAGACAATCGTTTAAATGGCGTTGCTGTTTTTGAAACTTATTACCTGCTTGCGTCACTTTGTCGCATTTGAATTCCTAAAACTATCGGAATTAACTCTTTCGTCATTAGTAATTCTCTAAATTTAATTATCCGATACTTACAACAACGGAATTGTCATTTATTTATTTTCAAAATGTACAGACTATCTTGAACTTTATTGTTCTGTAATATGAGAACACCAGATGAACGTGCTCCACCCTATATCGCTGATGAGATAGTGTTAGCCAGTAACCAGAGATCCATCATTTATTAGTAGCTGTTATTTGAAGAGAGAGATAAAATCAAATTTGGTTTTATAGCAATACATTTTCTCTTTTCGACGCTTTTCAAGCTTTAGTTTGCGCCGCTTACACCTAGAGGTGGGCGCCGCCGTCAGCCGACTACTAATGGCGGCGCAGACATGATAAGGTAAGGTCGGCCGAGTCGCAGCCGTGTGAGAGACATCATAGAATTGGATTAAACTATATAATATTCCAAATATGGTGCAAGCAATATTTTGAAACGGCAAAAAGGGTTATGATGCGCTTACAGGCAATCTGATTAATAAGACATAACCTAATCAATGTTAAGGGTCCCTATCACACGAAGGGCGTTAAATGCGGTTTCCTTCTTATGACACATTTCGTTTGTCTTGTTATACTTTTAGTTATCAATCGGCTCCCGTCTAAATCGTGACCATTACCTTCACAAGTCGACATGGGCCGCAAATTTACTCCCAAGCCCGGCTTGGTAATTTCCAGCAAAGTTTTCTAAAATAACCGAATGTGGCATGACCCACATATATTAATGCCAATTCAGCCCATTTTAAGCTCATTGCTGTAATACTTATCAATACCCTAATTTTTTCAAATTTTTCGGATTGCTACACCAAATTCGGTCATGTTAGAAATTTCAAGAAAAATCTGCACTCTGAAATTGAAAAAACTAAATAGAGGTTTAGAAAAGTATATGATTTTCATGTAAAATTTCAAAACCCAAATGATATTTTCAAAACACATTATTCATAATTTATATAGCTTTCACGACATTTGCATAGACTTTCGTCTATATTTTTCAATACCTCGGCACAAACTCATCCCAGGCCCCGCCCAAATCTATCCCTGATTATCCCTATCCAAATTCCGTGCCAAGTTCACTCCATTAAAAAAAGATAAAATTTCCACTTATTGAGATCTACAATTTGCTTGTGCCCTTTCTCATATTTTGCCCAGCTTATGTAGCTTAAGTTTCGCATACCAATACGTAGTTTTAAACAGCAGCACACAACTTGAAGTCCTTTAGTGCGTCTCGTTTACAACAATTTGCAATGACTGTGATTCACAGTATAGTTCATCATGAAAGTTGAATTCACTTATTAAATACACATCCAATATATATTCTTTAATTGACAGACATTTCCTTTCTACCATGTAATATTAATCAGCTTCATTTTTACACGCCTATATCATGTTCTTCAAGTTATATATTTTTACTATATTTACTGTACACTATTTTTTGAATTAATTTTTAATAATTATCGTCTGAATGCATTTCATGTGTGTGACTAAAGAGTCATTAATATGTGCTTTGCTTTCAAAATTTTATATATGAATGCATTTAGGTTCATACGCAGGGATTGGCTTGGTGAAGGACTGTATTGATGATCTCCTGAAAGAAACTTCACACCTGAAAAACGAATATTTACCAGCAGATCCAGAAGAGCAACCAATTCATGCCAACTTGAAACGACTTAGTCTTATAGTCATGCCCAAACCACACTCATTCATGAGCAGTCCCATAAGTTAGATTTTATTTCATGAAGATAATGATTGCAGCCAATTGTGAATAAAAAAATTCCAAGCTAAGTTGCTAAATTATCATAGCAGTCTTAAATGATGACAATTTTTTTCGGCTTTCAACCCTCATAGTTCCATTTCGATGTATATTTCTTGGATAGCATATATTTCCATTTAGCATAAATTGAATATGCGATGGAAAGAAAGCATTCCAGAGAAGAATGGAAGCAGAGAGGCAAACAAGGTATAAGCAGAAGGTGATGTATGGAGAATACTGGAGGTATGCAGAAAACTGTGGCAGAAAAGAGAGCAACAATTGGCTAAAGTACGCAGGACTAAAGAGAGAAACAGAAGCACTGACAATGGCGGGACAGGGGCAAGCATTTAGGACAAACTGGGTGAAGAAGCATATAGACAGAGGAATAGAAGTAAGTGATAAATGTAAGCAATGTAGGAAGAGGCTGGAGACCGTAGATTATCTAATAACAGGGTGTAAGAAGTTGGCAAAGAATGAGTAGAAGTTCAGGCATGACAAGGTGTGAAGAATGGTGCATTGGAGCTT
>CABFPE010000626.1:203094-224487 GCA_900660155.1 Hofstenia miamia | reverse complement strand
ACATATATATATATATATATATATATATATATAGTTATACAGGGTGTTTCAAAAGTCTTGGGAACATAACGATTTTTTATAGCTCAAAAACTATTAGGAGTTGACAAATAAAATTGGAAATGTTAAAGTTTCAATTTTTGTGGGGAATCTTCAAAGTTGCTCAATATGAGCACCATTTGTCACAAAGCCGACATCTAAATCGATTGTCCATTTCCTGCCAAACACGTGCCAGTATCTCAATGTCAATAGTTCGCACAACTGCCATTACTTGAGCCTTTAGTTCACCAATATCTCTTGGAAAGGGCGGCACATAAACTGGTTACTTGACAAAGCCTAAAAGAAAAAAGTCACACAGGGTAAGATATCGAGATATAGGATGCCAGGGCAAGAAAACGTCATCACCTCGCCCAGATCTCTAAGTCCATCTACCAGGCAGCCTTGTGTTAAGAAACTGCCTTACTCTAAGACTCCAGTGTGGTGGTGCACCATCTTGTTGAAAAATGTAGTAATGAGAAACTTCTTCTTCCAACTGAGCCATTAACCAGTCTTCCAGCATGTTGAGATAGGATTCACCAGTGATAGTTGCAACTTCAAAGAAGAATGGTCCATAGACACCTTTCTTGGAAAGTGCTTTAAAATGACCAAAAACTTGTTTACACCAGCTTTAAAATGGCACCAGTTTCATTTTTCTAACTGGAGTAGTTCATGAGATATATGCATTTGTAAAGTTCCCAAGACTTTTGAAACACTCTGTATAATGTTGCTATATTTTCTAAGCAAATTATATACATCATTATTAACACTGTAAAATTTATAAATGTCACTATGTACCAGCAGGATTTTTTGTTGTGAAAAAATGCAATGATAATATGATTATCACTCCTGCAGTGGTAATAATGGTTGTACAGACAATTATTTGAAACACTGTTTTAGAACAAAGATATGATTTATTGAAAATGGCAGCCTAGGTATAGCTCTATTACTCCACAATGCAGTGAATAATTTGGCTGGAGGCTGGCATATATTTCACAGACATAGTTAGAATTTTAATAAATAAATTGATCCACAGCCATCCAATATCATGCATCAATTTTTTTTTGCAGAATTCCACTCATTTTTTTCATATGTCTCAATGTGCACCTAGATATGTCAGTGTGTATCCTTTAGAAAATTTCATACATACATAGCAACATATTATATATACATACATTGCAAACATTGTGTGCTTTAGCAAGTATTGTGCATTAATTGTGAAAAATGAGGTTTAAGAAAATAGGTTGTTACAAATTTGAAATAATATTTGCATAGGCCTACATGAATATATTCAGGAGTATGTGTAATCCTAATAGTTAAAGCCCAATATGCACTAGAAATTTTTAGCATTTTCACAGGAAGTAGGATGATACCCCTGATCTATAGCTCCTATTTTGAACAAGAAGCCACTTTATAGAACTAGACTGTCACAAAACACTGACTGTGAATCACAGGAATGACATCATTATTGAAGAGATCTGACAAAGTAAATGACATTATTTGTATCTGATAGTTTAAGTATTTGAAGAAGTAACATGTGACTGAGTTGTTATAACTGGCTGATGTTGTAATCAAGCATCTAGAACAGGATTTGTTAACTTTTATTTCTCATGGACCTCCTTTCCTCAAATTTTTTTTGAGATAAAACCCTGCCCTGAAAAAAATCATTAATAAAATAGAAGAAAAATTGTTAATATTAAAGATATAGTAAATGATTATGCTTTATTTTTAGGGAAAACTGAACTAAATTGTTGTTGTTTTTTTCTACTTAATATGGTGTCATCTGGTTGGATCTCTGCTTAAAAAATTGAGTCTTCTGACCTTTACCTTAGAATTTTGTAACATTAATGTTGAACATAAATGCTTAAATTCAATCTGGATAGGTAAGTGATGCACAGTCAGAATCATCATGGTTTGCTTAGGAAAAAAGGTTGCTTAGGTACTTAGATGTATACAGAGGGATTTGAGCTAATAAAAGTATGCAGTTTTGATTGGGTCCCCAGACTAGCATTATGTTTTTTACATAGTAAGCATTGTTTAGGTAAAATTTTAGTTGTACAAAACATTCTCTCTTTGGTTTGAGATTTACTTATATATGATTAAGCAATTCTAGTTTGTTTACAGTTTACTGGACATTTTAAGGCTTTCCAACCAGAGTTAAGACATTGTTTATTGAAGTCATACAAAGTTCTTTAAGTAAAAGTAGTGAAATAATAGTTTTTTACTTAGCTGTAAAAACAATACCTTATGTAACTACATCTTGTACTTTGTTAAAGTTTTTCAAAAACAATTTTTGAAAGATAAACGTTTTTCTAGTTTTACTTATTCATAATTAGAGTAATGTGTGAGTTAATCAACTTTGAAAGAACAATTGCAATATATGCAATTAGGAAATCAAATATTTATTGAACATTTGCTCAATAATATTCCATTATTAATTCACAAATTGATATCCAATTTAGGATAATCACCACTACATTTATATATAGATTTTAACATAAAAATCAAATCTTGAAATTAATCTTAAATGTAATATAATTTCAACAAGTTGTTCTTTAAATTTAATGCTTCACAATGCAAAAAAAATTATTTTTTTTCACTTGATATATTTATATGCTAGAATTTGGATACCCTTGGATAAAATGGAAGTCATATCTGGTCATATCACACTTGAGAAACAGCAACAATAGAAAATATGTATAGTGTTGGACAAGTTATATTTCATTTAAATATTTTTTTATGGCCACAGAACAATTCATTCAAAATTTGAGAAAAAGCTTCATTTTTATTAATAAAACAAATTTTTAGCAAAATTGCTTTATGTTTGAGTAATGAATACCTAAATAAATTCAAATGTTAATTGAAAACCCTCTTCTTAACAGGTTTTTAAAGAACAAGATTAGATTTTAAAAATGCTTCAATTAAATTGGCTGTGAGAATTGAGGTCAATACTATTTTTGTTTTTCCAAGCTTCAAGATCTAGAAAAACTAATATGAGAGTCACAACTTCAGAATTGCTTAATTAGCTAATTGTAATTTATAATATACAGCAGAGCCTATCAATAATATATTGTTAATACAATATATTGCAATAAATATATTGCAAAATATTGTAGTATATTTGCATAATTTGTGTCCATTTAATAATATTTGATTATAATCATTGTACAATTGATGATTTAATATCCTTTTGTATTTTGATTGGGCACTGATAAGAGGAATCCATTTTGCTTGTGTAATGTGGCATAATCCATCAAATAACCATGTGTGGACAAATTGAGAGAAAAGATGGATGTAACTAAGACTAAAAAGTAATAATGATTAAATTGTAAACACATGGTTATGATTGATTATTTGTTTTGTAAATTTTTTTATGCTGTTTTATATTTAAAATTAACTTGACAGTATTTTGGCAAAAACAAAATGCCCAAACAGCATACACTAATTAATGCTGACAATGTGTAATTTAAAGCATAACTAAAATGCGAGGGAAAATTGTAAACAAGCTTTGATCAAACAGTTACTAGTTGAGTATTTGATTATTTACTAAAATGTGCTATAAATATACAACAAATGTTAGAATGGTTGATGAACAAATTTAGTTTGGATTTACTTCTTCTTTTATTGTCAAGTTATTTAATAGTTACATGGAAAGCTAAATGTTCAAGCACTAGAGGTAATTGTACAGTGGTCCTCAAATACATTTAAAGGAATTCTGGAGCAGCCTCACAATCAGCTATTCAATGGTGGTGAGGGTGGTAGCTGTAGTTTCCTCAATGTGCTTTTAGGTTACAAATAGGGATAGGGATTTTTCTATGTTGTAGCTTTCCTATTACTCATTGCTTGTCACTTATTATGATTATATTTACATTGATATTTACATTGCTCTACAGGATTGTTACTATTGTTATTTCCTTATTAGTTTCAAGGTGCTCATTGTATTATATCATAGTTGTCTGTTGGCCAAATTATGCATTTACTTTCTTGCAGGCTGCATTGATTGTTCACATGTACAAAAGGATAGCATGTATTGTTATATCTGTAGGGCTATTATATGTAAGGCTCAATAACAAGCTAAAGCATTGTGGTTGTGTTATTTCCTTATATTTACATAATCATAATAACAAGAACAATCAATGCACTAAATTAATAAGTTGTAACACACACACAATCACTGAGTTAACCATCCACACACCAATTCAGTTAATGGTTTCCACTGTGGAGTTCAAGTAAAAGCTGGAGCTGTTGCTGCTGAAGAGATCTCTGGAATCACATGGCACTGCTTTGGGTTTTGACCCTGTCTTCCATCTACCACTCTCAATCTAAATAAGTTGTTGTTAGTTAAGCATTCAGGAATGCTAATGCAGATTAATTTAAGTTAATTAGCTAAACACTCAATTAGAAAGAGAGAATTAGGAATCTGTCATACTTAATCATCACATATACTAGGAAAAGTAATAAGTTACTCTTGATTAATTGATGAATTGGGATTGGCAAGATTCTACAGTAATTTAAAAATCAGACATCACAGTATTGTTTCTTAATTTGTTCTGCTATTACTCACTGTCTGATAATAAGTGAGTTTGTTGTTTATTAATATTTGTAAATACACAGAAGTTGTGAATTCTGTAAATTTAAGTTTTGCTACTTGAGCTTCTAGTTGCTTTTACTTTTGCTATTACAGATTTCCCCAACTGTATAATTAATTAACCTATTATTCTAGCATTTTTCAGATAATAGATTTTTCCCAAATTGCCCCTTTATTATATTTTATTATATTTATTTATATTATGTTATTGATCAGTATGATCAACACTTAGAGTATCACTTCAGGCAACAGGTAAGATAACCTGAGGCTTTAAATGGTCAGATGGTTAAGCTCCTTAGTCTCAGTGATTGTAGGTATTAGGTAAAAGGATGAGTACAGTTAGGAAGAGTGGTTTGTATGTAGCTATAACTGTTGTATTTTCTCTAGTCTAAAATGAGCTGAGAATTAGGTGTTAGAAATTGTTTATTGCTTCAGCTAGAGGCCATGATTCTGTAAGAAGAAGTTTGGAATTAACTTGTTTTCTGAATACTTGTTAAAATATGGAATGAACATGCTCTTGTTTTCTCAAAAGAAAGAAGTACATAATCAAATAGTAGTTTCATCAGTTGTTCAATATTTCTAAAGATAGAATGCTTGCTGAGTGTTGCATTTGCTTCTACCACAAGTCCAGCATTCTACATGGTGACCCAATTTCAAAGATGTTACTAATGGATTTACTTCTTTGTTTTTTATTAAATAAAGTAACACATTCTTGAAGAATGTAAAGAAGAGTCATTATGTTCTTACTGTTTCTATTAAATCCTTATGCAAATTAGTACAGAAATCAAAAACCTCAGCAAAAGTGCTGCAGCCAACCACTAACTCAAAATTTACCTAATTGGTACTAAATACCAGCTAAAACTGATACCATCTGCTATTTTGGTGTTAATTACTTACTGCAGCCCATTTCATATCATTATGGAATTTTGTGTTACTTGTTTGAAAACTCATGAAGCCCTCTCTGTTGATGAACTTCAATAAATTCCCCCATGACAAACTTTTACAAATGATTGTAACTTTACAATACAATCTAATTGAATCCCAATCTCAAAAGGAAAACCTTGAAAAACAATTGCTAGAATCTTATTGTACTGAACTAAATTTAGTTAAAAGATTAAGTAATTTTCAAGAACAGTTTGAAGAATTTAAAAAACAAATGATGTCATTTAATTAACAATCAACAAAAATTACTACAGTTTGTCAAGAAGATCAATTGCCCCTTGTTGATTTAACTCCCCACATTGATTTGATCTGAAATGAAATGTTCACAAAATTCACAGTATTTGAAAAACAATTGTCAAATGATTTAAAAATTTTTTTCAATCATGTCAAAGCAAACAAAATTCCTAATGAAGTACTTCAACCTCAATATGAAGATTCCCCATTACCTGAATTTTCAACAAATGTGATACCAACTAATAAAGTTCAACATCCAAAGTTTAATGGAAAAATTTATGCATCTTCTTCCACTTTTGATGAATGGTTTACACAATTTGAACTATGCATGATGCAAATAAAAATTTATCAAGCAGCTGCTGTTTCACAATTAGCTTTTTATTTTAAAGACAAAGCTAATACTTACTATCTTAGTTTTGATGATGATACAAAACATGATTACCCAACACTGATTGGTAAATTGAAATATCATTTCAATTCTAAATCCATTAAAAAACAATATCAAATGCTATTTTTTGAAAAACAATGTCAATGTAATGACAACACTGCTGCATACATAATGCAGATTTAATTATTGGATTATCAAATTAAGACAACAAATACAAATTTGAAGACTTGCACATTTTCATTATGCATGATTTACCTACAAGCATAATACAACAATTAGAAGCTAATTGTGATATTGATGATGGTATTGAAACTATCATTACCATATCCATCAATGTACAACTAGCTATAGAAAATAACTTGAAAATAAAATGAGATGCATTATCATTGATGCCTAAAAACAATTACTCCCCAATAGTATCTAGAAATGTACAAAAGGAACACATATCTTATTTAAACAGAAAACAATCTAACAATTCAAAAACCCTCAAAGTTAATAACAGTAACAAAATATGTTGTTTTTGCTGTGGACACTTAAAATTAACATTATCAAAGATAATGTAGGTTTTTATAACAATACAAATGACAATAATGAAAGTATTATTATGGATACTGATTCATTTAACTAGTAAGAGCACTGACTCCAGACAGCACAGGAGAGAAACTAATCTCAACAAACTTGACAGATAAAAAATTAATTCCAGTAACTGTGAACAGCATAATTATTGAAGCAATTATTGATACAGGAGCTGCACATTCTGTATTAGGTGATACCTGTGCAAATTCTGTTGGTATAACTTGTGAATATCTCACAAAAGAAAACTAGAGATTAATTTCTAAAAGTGGCAACTACTTAAATACTAAAGAATACATTAAAAATTTTAAAATTTTGATTAAATGTTAAATTTTCAAACAAGATATAATTGTAATTGATACTACACATTTCCAATTGCCATACCAATTGATATTAGGACGTGACTTCTTAGAAGATAATGATTGCATTATTAATTTTGAAGACATCATGATCACAATTAATGATAATAGCACAATTTGAAAAAATATATTTGTTCAAGATCCTGATTCTATTCAATTCCAATTAGAAGAAGTTTTAAAAATCAAACCTTATCATTGCAAAATGACTACAGCAAAAACTGATAGTTCTGTTAATGGTGATTATATGATTTCTCATTATACTGGATAGATTGCAAAGAAATTAATTACTTTATCTATGATCTCATGTCTTAACAAAGGATGTTTTATTACAGTTTTATTAAACAAAACTGATAAATTTATAACTTTACAACCTCAACAGTTGCAAATATTTGCTTTTCCTGTATATACTCAAATCAAGAAAAACTATAATTGTTTATTAATAGACAATACAATTACTAAAGGACAAGAAGACATTACAATTCCAAAAGTTGATTCAGATTCATATCCTTATTTAATTTCAAACCAAATCAAAGACTTAAACAACTTGATTACAAAATACAACAAAGCCTTCAACTTTGGTACTATTAGTGTTGGCTAGGCAGTCTCTGAATTTCATCACATCAAAACAACTTCTAACAAACCTATTTGACAGCAAGTTTGTCATGTTCCAGAAAAACTTTACTGTATGCAAAGATAACAGTGGTTTATTGTGGTTAAAAAAATTCTCATGTGATAAATCAACTATTGTTGCACATTGGATAGAACAAATAAATGATTTCAATTTCATGATTCCACATTGCAAAGGAACTTTTCATGTTAATGCAGATCTACTAACAGCTTTACCACAATACCAAAGAGATTTACAAAAACCTCCTGGTGATAAAATTAGATTCTCTTTCATTCTGGAAAATGAATATGAAAATTTATGTGACATTAATGTTGACAGACAAGGCAAATCTACCTTAAGCATAACTATTAAGGAAGAAATTTCAGAAAAAGAAATTGCAGAAAAACAATTAGTTGATCCACTTTTAAAACAACTTAACAATAAATTTACTATGCCACATATGATTTTAGATCCTATAGCTTCATGCTACTACAATAAATACAATTGGCAAATTGCATCTCAAGGCTTACTGTTCAAAAATCTAGAAAAAATCACATTGCTATTCCTAATTATTACAAATGTGATGCAATATGAAATATACATGAAAACAGTCATTTGGGCATCATGCAAACAGAAAAAACTGTAAATGCATGTTTTATAGTAACTAATTTGCAAAAAGTGATTTATGACATCATTCATAAATGCAAAATATGTTTACTAACTAATAAAGACAATTTTCCAGAGCAATTTACAGAACTGCAAAAGATTATTGCTGAAAAACCTAATGAAATTGCTCATATTGACATTGAACAATTATTAAAAGACAATGAAAATTTTCAATATGTTGTAGTCATAATTGACAATTTCACTAAATACTGTAAAATTATACCTACCAACTTAATTACAGCTAAGAAAATCACAGATACAATTATTCATGAATGGATACTAACCATTGGCCCTATGTTGCAAATTTTAACCAATCAAGGTGTTCAGTTTGAAAGTTCTTTGTTCTCCAAATTAATGTCTCAGTTAGAAATTTTACATGTGCACACAACAGTTTACCATCTACAATTGAGCACAATGGCTGAAAGAACTAATCACACTCTAATAAAACTAATTAGAGCAGTAACATTATGCATAGGAGGTAAACATTGGCATAAAATTATTTAAAAAAGTAGAATTTTACTATAATACATCTGTTCAAACCACTACTGGCATTTCCCTATACAAATCTATGTTTGGTCACAAAGCTGTTGCTCCATTATCAATTTTCTTTAAAAAATATTCTATAAATTCAACTGATAAATACATTTGTGATCTCATCGACATTTTAAAATCTACACATGAAACAATAATTCATAGTACAAAAAAGAGTGCTATTTGTCAAAAAACAAAACTTTAACAGGAAGAGTTATGGCAAACATCAAATTCCAAAATTGGCACATAAATGGCAAGGCCTTTATGAGATTGTAAAAGTGTTACCTGACAATAATTATAAATTAAACTCTAGTAAAATAGTTTATTTCCAATTCCTTAACACACTATTAAATATATTGGAAATGCTAAATTAGACATTTTTAATGAATTTAAATGTATTGATAAAAGTGTAGATAACTTTTATGTTGTATCTCTTATTGAAAGTGTACAAGAGGAATCATTTGATGAACTAATACAATATGATGTAAATGTACCATCTAGAATTTTACCACAATGTACAACTAGAAACCCTAATCCTAATTACATTGTCCAAGATTGGAAACTAGATATTTAACATTTGTTTAGGTATGAAACAACAATGCACACTGCTCAAGAGAAGTGAAACTACCTTGTCTCTCTCCAGGCACTGTGTAAAAATCATACCATTCTCATAAATCATCAGATGCAGTCTGGAAGCACTGAATCAGACACTTCTTATTTTAACCAGAAGCTTCAAATGGTTTCTGTTTCTACTGAGACTGTGAGGCCCAAAATGCACCATGAGCTTCAAATGGTTCATAAAGCAGAAGGTACAAGTATTCAGTAAACCTTCTTTTCACCTGTTCATCATCAGTTGCAAAGGGTTGATGATGCTTGGGGAGAGGGTTTCCTTGCACCAGGAACTGCAAGGGTGGGCATTAAGCATAAAATTCTGGATTCCTCACCTCTTACAGATGTTTTGGAGTGTTATATTAATCAACTTTGCCCAGACTCAGACTTATCTGCATCCTCCACCAATTTAAAAACTGTTAAAAATATTCATAGATTAGAAAAGTTTACTTCTACTAAAGCAAATTACTTCATCCCTATTTCAAACCTATGAAGAAAACTCTTTATATTGTTGATTACAATACTTCAGCCAAAATCAAGGAACACATACAAACTCTTTTATGTTATCAAAATTCTGTTTCCCCTGCAAATGTGTTACCTTTCACAATAGATTCTTGAAAATGAGCTCATTGCAATACTCTACTATTTTATGAGCACACTATGGCAAAAACATTTCAATGGTGTTACTTAAATGCTAAAGTTCATCCTTCTTTTGATGAAAATTTCAATATTAAAACTATACAACAACAGTATAAATGAAAGCTCACTGATAATCACAATGACTTTTTATACAAGTGGCTTCAAAATATTACATCACTTGCAAATACCAAAAAGATGTCTATTTCAATAAATTGCTCTTACAAAACAGCATATCATCAAGTATCATTGTCACTGAAAAGGTTCCCTTAAGTCCTATAGAGTTAGAACAAGAAGAAATACTCCTAAGAAAAACTACAATTATGTTATCTCCACAACTACAAAACAAAATTAAGAAAGTAAATCTGGAAAACCTTGGAATAAAAACACCTAAACATTTACAAGAATGGATATCAGTAGTAGATGAGAAATTCCTCATTACAAAAATATCTACCCTATCTGCACAGAAACAATTATCACTCCTCTCCAATATGGTCCCATTAAAGAATGTTACACTGAAAACTTAAAAACTTACTTTGCTATGGAAATGTTTACCAATGAAGAACTAGATATTCTTCTTCAATATCTTCAACTATTAAGTTGAATGTCATAGTGATATCACAGACTAAATTAATGCAGCATTTAACACTAATACAAATGATAATTAATTAAAATCAAATAGGTGCCCTAGGTGTCTCTACATGCCCCCATTACTGGACAAATGTTGAGGTAGTAGCTGGACAGTGGGACCTGAGAGCAATTTTTGAGTTTCTTTGACCATTTTGATAGCTAAGACATTATCCCAACTTGTGACCTTAGCATATTGTGGCCACTTTGTTATCTGCATCAAAGAATCTCATTGTGTGCCAATTTCATTGAGGAGGCAGAAAAACTTAATCTCTGATAAATTGGACAGTGTTGCTGTAGGTTGTTGAGTTTCTTGTGAAGGTATAATAGAAACTCTCTTATAAGTGAAGACCCTTTAGAGCAATCAAGAAAGTCATCAAGGCATTGGTATCAGGTATGTGGGTGTTATCAGAGCTAATTCTGGTGTTTGGATAAAAATGAGTAAATACTTCTCTCAGTGATCCCATGCAGGTGGCATGATCCATAAAGAGTGAACTGTACTCAGTGACTTGCTGTAAGGTCATCTCTTCCAGGTCAGAGACCTCAGCTTGGAGCATCATTATGATTTTAATTCTTTTCATTATGTCATAATAGCAGGTGATTTTTTTGAAATTGACAATCCACATGAGATCACCCAAAGCTTGAAATAGGATGAGAACTCACAGGTCCAGCTGGGTGATTTTATTGTGAAACTTTTTCAGTTGCATAGCTATGGGTTGGCCTTTCTGGAAGATATCTTTGATAGTAAGTTTGTCACCAATAAAGATGCATTCAGGATTGCCACCCATGAGTAGTTTGTTGCAAACTTCCTTATACTTGGTATTTTGTATGGCCAGGTTAAATTGGCTAATAGGGAGACATAGTTGATTTTGTCCAATAGGTGTGTTGACACCTTTTTGTGGGCTTTTCAGACCCTCCAGGAAGGCAGAATGAGTGGTGTCATGAGGCATGGCAGTGGAATACAAAGCAAGTTGTTCTTCTCTTAATTAGCTTCAACCTGACCAAATGTGAGGATGAGATGTGGACACAAGCAGTTGTGCATTCTATGTCCAAGACTATCTGTTGGCCAGGCAATTGTAGAAGCATGAGCTCCTCTTTAGAAAACATCTCTGTTAGGCACCATTTCATTAGTCCTAGTAGATCATTATTTTTTTAGTCTTGATGATCCATTCTGTGTTAGATAGCTTTTCAGTAAACTCCTCAGGTTGGTGTTTGATAGTTAGGATCTGCTTGTTTTCAGTAATCCACCAGGCAGGAGTAGGCAGAGGAAAAGTGGCAGCATCAGAAAACTTTTCTAAATTGACTGCCTTAATTAAAGCTTTAGTTGTGGGAGACACTTCAATAGCTGATGAAACTAATAGTTCCTCTTTGTTGTAAAACTGCTCTGGCAAGTGCATAGTCTGCTCCAAAAATTAATAGTGGGATGATCTCACCATCTTTAGCAGCATGTTGCTGAGTCTTGACTATCTTGTTATATCCACATTCTGAGTAATTCANGATCCATTCTGTGTTAGATAGCTTTTCAGTAAACTCCTCAGGTTGGTGTTTGATAGTTAGGATCTGCTTGTTTTCAGTAATCCACCAGGCAGGAGTAGGCAGAGGAAAAGTGGCAGCATCAGAAAACTTTTCTAAATTGACTGCCTTAATTAAAGCTTTCATTGTCGGAGACACTTCAATAGCTGATGAAACTAATAGTTCCTCTTTGTTGTAAAACTTCTCTGGCAAGTGCATAGTCTGCTCCAAAACTAATAGTGGGATGATCCTGTGTCTTGACTATCTTGTTATATCCACATTCTGAGTAATTCATGTGCTCTAGATTGAAAAAGACCTCCATTTTAGTGGGGATGCTGTAATGGTGTACAAACTCCAAAAACTGCTGTGTAGATCCAAGTTCTCTCCTTATGAGGCAGGGTACACAATGGGGTATACTCAGAATTGAAGAATGGAAATTTTGTGTCCATAGTAGCTCCTCAGATGTATTTCTTGAGCATGCCCAAAAAAATATTAATGTCAGAGAAGGCAACTCCCAATTGGTTAATGATTATTTGGGGAGGCAAGATGTCCCAATTGGGCTACTAGTGCAAACCAATCAGGAGTAGAATTTTTCAAATCTTTCCATTGCCTTCTTAGTTTTTACTGGCAAGGCAGGGACAGAGCACAAATGGAGTAAGCAGTTTTTGACTTTCCAGACAGCTGGAAAAATTGCTATTTCATTCATACAGTTTTTAGCAAGTTGTTTGTGAGTAGATTTGTCTAGAGGTAGTTGCAAATGTGGATCATACATGAGAAAAATGGAGAGCACTCAGAGCCCCTTTTGACTGAATAGCTGGTGGAAATTATTCTGAAAACATTTTGCCTGCAAAGTTCTACCAATCTTGCATGTTGTGAGACAAATGTAGCTCCATTAGCAAGCATTTGACAGATCAGGAGTATTGAGAGTTCAGTCAGCTTTCAATGAAGCCCAAATTTCATTGATCTCTTTTAGGGTGGCAGTGCTTTGTGAAAAGGCAAAGCTGATGTGGAGATCTGGATGCAAACAATTTATCTCCTTGTTTGTGAAGTTTGCTGTATAGTTTGTGGTTGAAATTGCATTTCTGGTGTTGTGACAGATGGTGAATGAACTTCTTGCAGCTCATGCAGTGTATGGTTGCATAATTCTCTTGTGGCACTCTGGGTACATTATTGATAAGGGCATAGTTGCCTCATATCCAAACATCACTCTGAACAGACTCACCTTTGTAATAAAGTGGACAGCTGTGTCATGGAAATACTTTACTGCTTCTATCACTTGTTTCCAATTTTGACCAGTGGCTCTGGAGAGAGCAAACCAAATTAGATTGATAATGGTGCAGTTGTGTTGCTCTACAACACCATTTGACTGTGGGTGGTAAGCAGTTGTAAATTCATGCAGGATCTCCAATTCCTTAGTAAGCATTTCCATCAGATGATTGTCAAATTGAGGACCACTACCTGAGATTAGGCAGCCCATGGGCTCAAGCTTGAGTACCCACTCCTTTACTATTTTGTCTCCAACAACATTAGTGGTGGGCTATCTAGAGGGATTAATCAGGCATATTTAGTAAAATGATTGATGAGCACTAACAAATATTGATATCTCTCATCATCATGGGACAATTTCTCCAGGTCTGTGCAAACAATTTCATTAGTTCTCTCTGTGTTGTAACACTGTAATTTGGCTCTCTGCTCCTGGAAGTGCATGGTGCCTTGTAACAAGCAGGTTTCACACTTGTCAATGATGTAGCATGCATTGAATGTCTCCTTAGTCTGAATGATACCTAAATGGCCTTGTTCATGGATCCTTCTGACCAGATTGCAATGGAAATACTCTGAGGCAGTCAAGTGGTTGTTCTGGCTTCTGGTATATAATAAGCCCTTGTCATTCTGTTTCCAGTTGTATCTTTGACAGTTACATTGTTAAGCTTCCTGAAATCAATGCACAGACAATACTTTTCACTTTGTTTAATAAAAAAGTGGGTGCAGCATACAGACTATTACTGTTTTGTATAATTCCATTCTTGAGTAGATTGCTGAGAAGCCTTTCATATTCCTTTCACAGATTTTCTGGTACTCTCCATACTGGTAGATGGATGGGTCAATCATTCTTAGTTTCTATTGAGTGCTGCTCACCAACAGCCTGACCCAGGCTAATGGATCCATAGTTAAACACCTCATTCTGTTTCTGAAGCAGTTGAATTAGAGATTTGCATTCCTCAAGGCAGAGGTGTGGATGCATCTCATCTGAGACAGTGGGGATCCTGACAATGTCAGAAGGTTCTTGAAGGTCATGTATTGCCATAAAGATTGGCAGGCAGGCAGCAGTTCATTGCTATAACCAGACAGGGTTAGCAATAATTGTTAGTTTAGATGGGTCCATTTGGACTAAGGANACCACTACCTGAGATTAGGCAGCCCATGGGCTCAAGCTTGAGTACCCACTCCTTTACTATTTTGTCTCCAACAACATTAGTGGTGGGCTATCTAGAGGGATTAATCAGGCATATTTAGTAAAATGATTGATGAGCACTAACAAATATTGATATCTCTCATCATCATGGGACAATTTCTCCAGGTCTGTGCAAACAATTTCATTAGTTCTCTCTGTGTTGTAACACTGTAATTTGGCTCTCTGCTCCTGGAAGTGCATGGTGCCTTGTAACAAGCAGGTTTCACACTTGTCAATGATGTAGCATGCATTGAATGTCTCCTTAGTCTGAATGATACCTAAATGGCCTTGTTCATGGATCCTTCTGACCAGATTGCAATGGAAATACTCTGAGGCAGTCAAGTGGTTGTTCTGGCTTCTGGTATATAATAAGCCCTTGTCATTCTGTTTCCAGTTGTATCTTTGACAGTTACATTGTTAAGCTTCCTGAAATCAATGCACAGACAATACTTTTCACTTTGTTTAATAAAAAAGTGGGTGCAGCATACAGACTATTACTGTTTTGTATAATTCCATTCTTGAGTAGATTGCTGAGAAGCCTTTCATATTCCTTTCACAGATTTTCTGGTACTCTCCATACTGGTAGATGGATGGGTCAATCATTCTTAGTTTCTATTGAGTGCTGCTCACCAACAGCCTGACCCAGGCTAATGGATCCATAGTTAAACACCTCATTCTGTTTCTGAAGCAGTTGAATTAGAGATTTGCATTCCTCAAGGCAGAGGTGTGGATGCATCTCATCTGAGACAGTGGGGATCCTGACAATGTCAGAAGGTTCTTGAAGGTCATGTATTGCCATAAAGATTGGCAGGCAGGCAGCAGTTCATTGCTATAACCAGACAGGGTTAGCAATAATTGTTAGTTTAGATGGGTCCATTTGGACTAAGGAGGTAGAACTTTTCAGGACAGTAATGTAGGTCTTACCACCTGAAATGTGGCAGAGATCAGGGGAGAAGTTGATGCCTTTAAAGTGTTTCCCCTTTTGCCTTAAAACCATAACATTGCCACTGTAATCAGAATCAGTAAAAATGGTGACTCTTTGCCCATGTCACAGCTCAACAAGTACAGTCTCAGTAAATTGTAGAGAAACTTCTTCCTCAGGAACTGTAATCAACTCTTGCTGGAGTTTGCTTTTGCAAATGGAAATGGTGTATTTCCTGTAGTCAATCATTCAAGAGTATTTTTCCAAGAAATCATTGCCCAAAATGATGTTGTAGGGCAGAGGCTGATCATGCATATCAATAGCAATTAGATCAATGTGAAANCACTTGTCAATGATGTAGCATGCATTGAATGTCTCCTTAGTCTGAATGATACCTAAATGGCCTTGTTCATGGATCCTTCTGACCAGATTGCAATGGAAATACTCTGAGGCAGTCAAGTGGTTGTTCTGGCTTCTGGTATATAATAAGCCCTTGTCATTCTGTTTCCAGTTGTATCTTTGACAGTTACATTGTTAAGCTTCCTGAAATCAATGCACAGACAATACTTTTCACTTTGTTTAATAAAAAAGTGGGTGCAGCATACAGACTATTACTGTTTTGTATAATTCCATTCTTGAGTAGATTGCTGAGAAGCCTTTCATATTCCTTTCACAGATTTTCTGGTACTCTCCATACTGGTAGATGGATGGGTCAATCATTCTTAGTTTCTATTGAGTGCTGCTCACCAACAGCCTGACCCAGGCTAATGGATCCATAGTTAAACACCTCATTCTGTTTCTGAAGCAGTTGAATTAGAGATTTGCATTCCTCAAGGCAGAGGTGTGGATGCATCTCATCTGAGACAGTGGGGATCCTGACAATGTCAGAAGGTTCTTGAAGGTCATGTATTGCCATAAAGATTGGCAGGCAGGCAGCAGTTCATTGCTATAACCAGACAGGGTTAGCAATAATTGTTAGTTTAGATGGGTCCATTTGGACTAAGGAGGTAGAACTTTTCAGGACAGTAATGTAGGTCTTACCACCTGAAATGTGGCAGAGATCAGGGGAGAAGTTGATGCCTTTAAAGTGTTTCCCCTTTTGCCTTAAAACCATAACATTGCCACTGTAATCAGAATCAGTAAAAATGGTGACTCTTTGCCCATGTCACAGCTCAACAAGTACAGTCTCAGTAAATTGTAGAGAAACTTCTTCCTCAGGAACTGTAATCAACTCTTGCTGGAGTTTGCTTTTGCAAATGGAAATGGTGTATTTCCTGTAGTCAATCATTCAAGAGTATTTTTCCAAGAAATCATTGCCCAAAATGATGTTGTAGGGCAGAGGCTGATCATGCATATCAATAGCAATTAGATCAATGTGAAATAATTCCTGGTGAATACATATTTCAAGATTGAGCACTCAGCCCTTAAGCAAGACAGTATTGCCTGAGGTGTCCAACAAGCAAACAGCTGATGGATGCAACTTGTCTCTTTTCAAACACAACTTTTGACAACAATCATCACTTATATTTGAAGCTGAAGCTCTTGTGTTGATCACTGCATTTACCAGAATTCCATTAATGTCCATGGGGATATCATTAGTACACATCAGTGAGGTGACTACCAAAACATATTGCACATGTTTTTCAGGAGACAGCACTCCCATTAGTTTAAAGATTAGTTGGTTCAAGGGGCAAAACCAGTGAGGGCTCCTCTGTTTCATAATTAACAAAGCCATCATCATCAGCAACCAAGCAGATGACAGCATTACAATGGGAGTATCTGATGACAAAGATAACTTTGGAGCAGAGTGACCAGCTCTTAGGTCACCTGCATCCTTATCAATTCAACTTGTATTGTAGATCATATAAACAATGCTAATTGCTTTCCTAACAATCAGATTAAAATCATCTTCAGGGTTGGTTTTCAGCTTGAGACAGCTGAGTAAATATTCAGTGGAAATCCCTGGTAGATGTATGAAAATAGATTGTGCTTAGAGTATTCTGGAGTCAACTTGCTTAGGGAGAATAAACTTTTGACCTGAGTGATGTAGGTCTGAATGTCATCCCCTTTCTTGACTGAAAGATCACACAATAGAGTTTTATATTGGTGTTTAATATGAGGGGCATGATAGTGGTCTTCAAAGTGACCAATGAGCAACTGATAGTTAGTCTTGATTTCCTGGTCCAGCATCATATACTGATTGTAGGCAAGGCCTTGCAGATACATCAGAAACTGAGGGAAACCAGTGTCTTGTGTGGTGTTATTCTGCTTCATGGTTAGCTCAAACAGGAACAACCATTCATCAAACAATTGGCAAATCTCATTGATTTTTCCTGTAAACTTTGGCAATACAGAGTGCCTGTTGAATAGATGTGCATGTCCAGTTCCACTTGCTTAAGTAGGGAGGATTGACTGGGTTAACTGTGGCCAGCATGTTGTCAAATACCTGATAGGATCACCTGAATGTATGAATATTAGAGGAATTTTGAATAGTTGTGCTTTATAAATATTTTTTAAAGAGGACATTAGGACAGATGTTTGATCATCTGCATTTTGTATTTATACCCTTGGCATCTGTGAAATTTGATGATTGTGTATGAATGTACATTTACAATAGTTAAATATTTTACAATTAGAAGAAAAATTGCTTGAAATTGTACAGATTAACAATTATTACAAATTTAATGGAAAGATCAAAACAGCACTAAAAGTATATCACAGCTATTAATAGGGAAGTTTTAAATGTTGAATTTTTCCATGTTGTCCATTAGGAACATTGACAATTTACTAATGTTGTAATTTTTTAATGTAGTAGTTTTTTAATGAAATAGATTTTTAATGTTTTTTAAATTAGTTAGTTTTTAATATTGTATATTTTAAAATAATTAATTTAATTTATTAAATATATTTCACTTGGGTTAGGACTTTGGTCTATAAAATGATGAAAAAATAGGATTTTGGGTTAGGGTTGAGTTCTAAAAAATAACACAGGAATATGGTTTCAGGTTAGGGTTTAGGCTTAAGAAAATTTTTTTAAGACTTGAGTTTTGAGTTTGGGATTAAGTTTATAAAATAATAAAGAAATAAACTTTTGTGTTAGGATGTAGGTCTATAAATGATGAAAAAATAAGGTTTTTGGTTATCATTTAGGTTTAGGAAACACTACTTTGAGACTTGAGTTGAGTGCTTAATTTTATAAAATAATGAAGAAATATAGTTTTTGAGTTAGGCTTTGGAAGAATCTTTTGTAATAATAATAATTAAAAAAGATGACATTAAAAAATGATGACATTAAAAAAATACTATACTAAAAAATTACAACATTAAAAAAACTAAAATTTAGCAGTTTAATTTTTTCCAATAAAGGGTATTATGTCCTAATAGATTACATCCTAGTGATTGTAAAATAACATAATATTACAAATCAACCAAAAAAATTGAAGATAATATTCTGAGAATTCTACAAAATGTAAAAAGGGCACTAAATATTTTAGCCACAACCAAAAATATCACTTAAAATACTGCATTGTACATAAATAATTAGGACTTAAAAATCTCCCAAAATCTTTTATTGGGGAACTTAATTTTTGAGAAATAATTCTATTAGTACCTAATTTTTTGGGACATTTTGGTTGTAGATCACTTCCCTAATTTCACTTCCCCAAGCCTTACATCATCAAAAATTCAAACTAGCTAGAGACACAATTTCAATGAAATTTTAATTATTTATTTGAATAAATAAATGTATTTCTTTAGACTCTAGTTCAATTAGTTTCCTTTGTAGTTTAGATCATGGAAATATAAAATTGCAATTTAAAAAATCTAAATATGTGCTATAATTATAAAGATTAACAGTTGCCATTTATATTTCATACAAAGCTTACCCAAGAAATTCTTTGGATTTAACATGATAATTTAAGAATGGAATTAGCATGCTTTGTGCTGTGTACTTTCATCAAATATAGTTAATTTATAAACTCAATTTGTTTTTTTGTCATATTTACTGCAGGCAAATAATATAGTTATTTGTCTAGCTCATAAATTTATATAAGGTATTTTAAAGATTTGTAGTGTAAGACAATACAGCCCTTTCTAATACAGAAAGTTGCAGTTTTAATTCTATCAGATCTGCTTATTGAAATACTCCTTTATTTTTGTAAACAAAAAAATTGGAATATTATATCAGCAGGCACACCATATAGGAACATATTAGCAATTTGTTCACAATCTGAATGATATGGATTTTTGTATTATTGTATTTGTAGATAGTAAACCAATGTCATATAATATTATGAGTTTTGCAGATTCCAGGTCATCCTCTAGTAATAGGCTCAAGTATTAACTGTTTAAATTCAAGTGTTTCCAACTTATTCTACACATACAGTACAATATGTATACAAAACATTACATTCACTATTTGCAAAGTAATAAACAAATCTTGATGACTGTTAAAAGAAATAGAAGAGGCTGCCAGCATAAACAACTAATACTATATAAGAAATATAATAAAAAATTAGCAAAACAAATAATCAATGAACACTGAAAAATTAGTTACTCACTACAATAAGATACAAACTACAAAAATAATTACTATAATAAAATTTCTAATTTAATTCTAAATGGAATTTCAAAGGATTGTAAATATTTACTAAATGCAAATTGCAAATGTCAATGTTTGTAATTATAGCACATATTTGCATTTATTTATTTGCAATTTTCATATTGCAATAATCTAAGCTACATAGAAAACTAATTGAAATACAGTCCAAAAAATACATATATTTATTCAAATATATAATTACAATTTCAATCAAATTAGGTCTCTAATGCATTTAAATTTTTGGTCGTATAAGAATTGTGGGACATGAAATTAGGGGAAGTGATATACAATTGATAGGGTATTTTCTTAACATCACATTTTATTAAGTAGTACATAGGAAAATTTGCTTGTTTATTAGAGTTGTAATTTTTTAATGTCATTTTCTTTTAATATCATATTCTGTTAGAGTCATGTTTTTTAATGTTGTAATACTGTAATGTCAGCATTTATTAATGTCATATTGCATTAAAGTCTTAGTTCTTAATGTTGCAATTTCTATAATGAATTGTACAAAATACTTGGTGTAATTTCAAGTATTTATTTTTCAAAGTCAAGTATTTTTGTCAGTAAATCCTGAGGTCAATTGAGTATTTTAGGGTGAAAATTAAAAATATCAATTCTTTTTTAAATCAAGTTATTTGTTAATAATTTGTCTCTTCAGGTTTTTAAATTGTGTTGTGCACAATGTGGAATTGCTACAATTATGTATATCTTATACCTCATTAATTGAAATAATCTGTTAAATATAAATTATTTTCAAACTAAACTTAATTTAAGTTTTACGACATCATGAAATGAGCTTTTTTTGACCTCCTAGTTACAAATTTCAAAAATTTTAGAAAATTAAAATTTCATGAAATGACTCCATTATAATTACAGTTTTGTCTATAGTTAAAAATCAAGCAGTTTGGAATTAAACCAAGATACCTAACTTTGGGTGTGAAGCCATTTCACAACTATTTGTTATACAATGTTTTGTACTAAATGTGTTATTAATTTTGAAAATAGACAAAATATGAAAATCTACAATTAAACAATTTAGAAATTGTGTCTAGTGCTTGATATATTTGTTGATTATAAATTATATATATATATATATATATATATATATAGT
>CABFPE010000626.1:174274-189940 GCA_900660155.1 Hofstenia miamia | reverse complement strand
CGCGGGTGTGAAACTCGGCGCATAATGACTGGGGTGAGATGAGACAGAACGTGAGGCAGCAGCACTGTAGGAGAATATTTGGGATTGTGGTGAGGAAACATCAGAGGAAAGCTTTGTGAGGGATTCAGATAAGGATGATATGACGCCAGGGCCATCATTGGAGGACGGAATCGAGGCAGAGAGAGCAGTGACCGCTTGACGCAACAACGAAATGATGGCGTCTTTCTTCAGACCACCAACAGCAGAGGCAAACTGGGCATCGCTCAAATTTTTTAGGTCGGACAGCGAAATTGGGGGCATAGCTGAAATCTAATTAATCTGTGTAATAATAAAAAATCTATAACGGAGAGCAAAAAAATTATTTCAAAATATATTTTGATCAAAACTATATAAATATTGTTTTAATAACAGGTTATATAACACATAATTCGGTGTTATAAATAATATAGAGGTTATACGAATATTAAAGTAAAAAGCATCAAAGCCTCTGAATATTATTATTATGTAGTATATGAATAATTGTAAATATAATTACAGTTTAATGAACAACTAAAAATCTAATACACTATGATAAAGCCAATATAAACATTTTTTTATTCTTTCCTATTTATTATTCTCTAAAAACCTTAATTTTAACTTTTCATCTGACTTGCATTTGGTAATAGCACTCAGTGCACTGATTTGTCCTTTGCACTGATATTTTGGAAGGTTCTTTACTCCAGAATTTCTTAAAAGTGTTTAATGCTTTTTCATACTCACATATGAGAGAAAATAGATTTTCATAATCAGTTTCTTTATAATAATGACTTGAAAACCAAAAGTCTGACCATTTGTTTGCGATAAAATCACAAACATTAAACAATTCATGTAAATGCCAACAAAACAAGAATTCCGCGAGAGTTCCATCTCGCGTTACTAATATTTGGGATAGTTTGAAATTTTATTTTTGGAAATGCGTTGGTTCTTTGATAAAATTTGAAAGCTTCTTTTAAGTGATATAAAAACTTCATATCATCTCGAAAAAGATTATCATAATTACTTACAATTTCTTCCCCATTTAAAAACTCAGCCTGAAGTTTCTCGTAGTCATTTATTAATTCAGGAATGAATTCATATGAAATATTTGGGGAGGAACTGTTTTCTCCACCTCCATGACAAGACGGGGAGAATGCGATCCAAAATATGCTGTTGACAACCTATAAATTGGGGTTTTTCTAATCCTTTATCAAAAAGTCGTTGAAGCCTTACCACTACTCCATTAGCTTTTCCAGTATTTACACTAGTAGTGTCACAAATTATAATTAATTCAAAGTCAGATATGACTTCAAGTGCATCAGATATTGTTTCGATTTTCCCTCATTCAAGCAGAGAATGTCGAGCTTTATCTTTAGGGTTTCACCTCTTAGAAGAACAACTTGGTATTCTCTATTTTTTATTTGTTTACCATCAAAATGTTGGGCATAAACATCTTCTTTCATTTTTTTCATTGACTCCTTTAACTCCTTTGCCCGCCTGTATGTTGCTTTGTATATTGACGATTGCTTAGGTGTAGGAATCACAACTCCCTTTTCTGATATTTCCTGGCACACCCTTGCACTATTGTGGCTGGAAAGCCTAAAAGACACTACTAATGATTTTGCTATATCAATTGAATGATAAGATCTTCCTCTAGGTGATTGATTTATTTCCTCTGGTTCATCTTCCTCAGATAAGTTCTCCATTTCATTCTCAACATTCTGTTCTATAGATGTTTTTCTAGGTCGATGGCTGAACTTTATTTTGATTGTCTACTTTTTCTGTTGTGTACCCGACCTTTCCTTTGCTTTCTTCTATAATATACAGCCCTTTATCTTCACGCAAAGCCAATTTCCATCGCAATGAGTAATATCAAATAATTTTTGAAAAGTTTCATTACTGTTCTTCTTTAGAGTTGAATCATAAAATGTTACAAGTTTTTCTATTTTTTGCTTGACTATGTCTTTTCTGATATTGGGAAAGTTAAACTTTTTCCATAATTCAATTAATTCTTCGGCAATTATGTTACAGCGTACATCCCTTGATTTAATGGAGTCTTCTTTTCTTTAAAGTGTCTTGAAAAAATGTCAAGTTTTTGTCCAAATATTTTTGTTTTTTTCCGTTAAGGAAGAACTGGCTTTATACATTTTGCACCTACTTATGATTCACAGCAATGAATTCACAACACGTTCATTTGAAAATCAAAAGGATAATAAATTATAATATTGTAAACTTATATTTAGGACGAATATTCTAATACTTTTATTAATTATATATTGAAAGACACGCTTACTCAACAGAAATTTCACATCATAAATTAAAAAATTTTAAAATAATCAAACTGATTTTATTAGATTAATAATAAAATTGATTTTATAATAAGCAATTTTTTTACGATTATGACTCATATACAATTTAATCAATTTCCTGCTTATAAAAGAAAATATTATTAATATTTAAATTGTTGAACATTTATCCTTCGTTTGGCACATGGTTAAATATTTCGATTTAAAAAACTAACTAATTGAATAAAATCATTTTTTTATTTGGATATTTCAGAAATTATTTTTATGTAACAAACATAATTTTATATTTTCTTTACCTTTTGTGGGGCAAGTTTTTTATTAATTTAATACAGTATACTTGGGGAAGTACACTTTTTGAACATTTACTAAAAATTTTTTATCATAATGCTTAAAACGGAGATTTTTCGAAAATTCGAAATTTTGATTTTCCTTGGTGGGGACATTTTTTTGAAAAAAAAAACCAAAAATATTAGATTCGTTATTCTTTTTATGATAAAGTTCACCGGAAATTGACAGGGAGCTTATAGGTTGCAAAAATGTCATCACCCTAATACCCACTAGTGTGATGTAACTGCGTTATTTGATGTCGCAAAATAAATTTTGTAGTTTTTTTGCCATTTGCATACCTATCTTAAAAAATATATCCGAATGCTAAGGTATTAAGGTTTTGTGAAATTTTGTCCTAAAATTGTAGCTTATTTGAACATTCAATTGATTTGATGCCCTTGCTTCTTTTCAAAATGCGCTCTCATTCGCCCAGCGTTTTTGCAGTTTCGAAGTTGCCTATTCTACATTTGACGCGATTTGTTCCAATTTCTGAAAATTCGGTCCAGATTGCATCTCGTTTACGACCAGTATTATCTCGGCTAGACATATTATCTGAAATATAATCTCTTATAGAAATTATTTCTTAGTATTAAGTATTTTTTAGAAAAATAACACTTAAGAATAATATTAAAAAATAGCATGTGTTAATAAAAGTGTTATCAACACGTTAATAACATCTCTTGTTTTTAACATGCCAACCCTGTCCGCGTTTAATAAAGACAACGCGTTTAGAGGAAACCAGTGATTCAATTGGTTAAATCAACGAGATTTCATTAACACTACAAGTGCAAATATTTTAAAACGTAATTTTTTTTTAATATTAGTTCGCTTAAATATAATTATAGACGTAACCCAAACCATAAACCTAACCTAAGCCAGCTCACACCTTAGTCCTAGCCAAACCGTACCCTAAACAATGTGTAGAAGGCATGTACAAATTTATTATTATTTGTAATTTTCAATATGAATTATAAAATAATAATAATATGCTACTATTAATATTGTAATTAGTGGTTCGAATTGCAAAATAATTTACACTGTTAAATAAATTATTTACATGATTCCGAACCCTCTGCTATATACGAAATTATTGGAGTTAAATTGCGTACAAGATTATACATTAATGCATATATTAGTCCTAATTATTAAGTTATACAATAACATAAATTCAGTTTTTAACTCATGTGCTTATTACATGTTAAATCACATCATATTCATAATTGTAATTTTATTAAGTATAATTAAAACACATTTTGTAATCAGCATCCAAATTGACCATATCGATCTAAATTCACTAGCCATAGACACTTTATGTAAAAGCTAGAGGAAAGTCCAATAAAATATTGAATAGTTACTGAAGATTCGGACAAAATCTAAGCCAAACCCTCCAACCTACACTGCAACAAATTTTAACTTTAAAAAATTATCAAAAACCGTTTCAGCAAATTATAGTCAACTTTGATATGCTGATTTCAAATATGATATTCGTTTTTTGGTGGTTAGTCGCAATTTTAGAGTAAAGTCGTATTTTATTCCTGTAAGGAGCTTAAAGTGAAAATGTAACCTTAGGCAATTGCAATGTAAGATATTAAAAAAAACTTCATGAAAGATATCAAAGAATAAATGTATTTACAGCATGAAATATTAAAAATTAACTTTATTAAAAGTGTTTTTCACTCAACCGCTTTTTCTTGTGTAACATTGAAGATTCTCTCATTAGGCCCCAGCAGTAATCAGCCATCATAGCCACAGTCCACTTGCCCTTATAGCGTTGTTCCATCACGGCAATACACTTGTGGAATTGTTCCCCGTGCTCATCACTAACATCGCAAAAATTTTCTTGGAAGAAGTCTAAATGTGAGTCCAGAAAGTGGACTTTCAAGGACAACTTCATAAGATTAGTGAATTCACTATTCAGTATTAACTTGCGATTCTGTGGTCCCATAAAGACACCTTGAACTTTTGCCTTAGAAAGCTTTGGAAATTTGTCATGCAATTCTATCATTAGAGGACCATTCTTATCAACAGATTTAACAAATCGCTTAACCCCAGTTTTAGATGTAGTGGTTCCGATGGAACAAGTGGTTGATGATGTATGTTCTTTACTTCTGGTACTGATGTTCTTCTTTGAGACCGATTTTTCGTATATAGTGTTGGTGACGGTCTCTGCTGTCCCACTCACACAAGAAGCCACAGTATTTTGTGTATCTTTGCTGCAAACCTGTTACAATTCCTACAACTTTGAGGTCAGCACACAGTAGCATTGGTGTTCAAAGTATTTGATTGTTGTAATAATAGTTTTCATTTTTTCATATGTATCGCGCATAATAACTGAATAGGCAGCACGAACAGAAGGCAAAATACTTCCAATATGGAGTAAAACTGCTTTGATGCTCTATTTTGAACTGTCAATGAATAAGCGCTATTCATCTGGATGGTATTGACACCCAAGAATTTCAAAAGGCCAAATGTCATTGCAGTAGCACATTTCACCTTCCATGCTGAAAATGCGAACAAAGTCAATAGAGCGTTTCCTGAATGACAAAACCTTTACTCCAGGTTCAAGTAGATTGAGTTCCTGAAGGCGAGAAGCCAATAACTCACTCCAATCTTTTGTCAGATTTAAATGTCTTGCGAAGTTTTTGAGATCTGCCTACGAGAATAATTTTGGTAATAAGTTTACTTCACAAGCATATATTTCATCATGACTCTCCTCATCCGCAGTTGTAAACACACTTGATCTATCATCATTCAGTGTTTCCAAAACAATTGGCGGTATGGGAACTGGAATCAAATCATTATGAGGTACAGGCCGCACAGCTGACGCAATATTTGGGTGAGATCTTTGTTGTTGATGCTCTTCTGAAATCTCTTACTTTTGTCATGCAGTCTGTAGTATGATTTGTGGGTTCGAGGCACATCATCGGAATGCCAAATAGTAATGCAGTTCCTTTACTATACCATGTTGCCAATCGAGTTTGATAATTAACGCAGCATATGTGAGGGGACCACGATCTATTTTGATCACTAACCTTGCAAGGCTGAAAATAGGCTGCATAAAACTGTTTTGTTCGGCTGGAGATATTACGTTGATTGCGTTTCTGTGTAAACTGGACACAAATATAACAGAAGCTATTAGAACGCGTTTTACAAGATCAAGTCATTAAAATATAAATAAATAATAGCTTAGAATGCGATGCTTCCATACAAAGATTAATTACCTCACCCACCTGGGTACTATGTTTGTACAATACAAATTTTATTGGCTTGTTAAAACTACTAAGTCATATTTCTCTATTTACCATTACAGCAATAATATAGTACATTTAAGACAACAAGACCAATCCCCTGCATATTTAAAAGCAATAATGTTAAATCAAGATACAATATTTTGATGTTTTTTGTATGAAATAAATACGATGTAAATATCTGCTTGAGATTTGCGTTGTGCAATTTTAGCTGTATCACAATTTGCAATTTTCTAAAAACCGGCTGGCAGTTATTAGATACTGCCGACAATACATTTCCCACTTTTTAGTTTAGGGTCGATTCCAATTCTATCTACATGCAAAGATTCAAATTTGAATTTGAGAAAATTCTATCATTTGAAAGATTTTATAATTTTCCTGGAAAGTTTTTTGACTAACTGTAAATTATTGGCATATTTTCGAATGTGCCCAACTGCTTTTAGTGTATATGATGTAAATATAAAAAATTACTAAATATAATCTAACCAGCGTTTGTTCTGGACAACCCAGTTTTATGCTTAGATTGAGCTTCCAAATATTATTTGATAAGAAGGTTTTATATGTACCTACTGACCTATAATGTACATTTTCAATTAATTTTATTAAATAATTGTGAATACTATTTATCAACAAAACTAACAAATGTCTATCAAATTCAAACATTGGTGCATGGGTATCTGTAGCATAGTACAAGCGATTCAGGATTTGTGCATTCAAAACAGGTAGATGTCGCGTTTTTGCAATTATGAGATTGTTTACAAACCTTAACTTAACGGCAGTGTGCGAACCCCTCTTGATAGTCACACACTGCTGTTAAGGTAAACCTTAACTTAACGAAAAAGTGCAGCTCAATTTTAACCTTAATTTAAGAAATGCCGTCGCACACTGCCGTTAATGCTTAAGTTAAGGCTAACTTAACCCTTAAGATACCAAGATATGGTCAAAATGACAACACTTGATGTTTTTCAATTCATCATGACGGTTTTTAAATTATATTACGTTTATCCACAGTCAAAGGCAATGATATTGTAATTTTTTTGCTCAGCGTTAAATTATGTGTGTGTAATAGATTAAGGTGTGGTCAAAATGACCATTCTTGGTAAATTGCGTACGTCATTAATGCTATCCTTCTTTTCTTGTGACAAAAGCTACCAACACGAAAAGATACAAGTATTTGTTGACCTATACCCTGAAACCAATAGTAAACAACAAACACTAACACAATAAATTTTCATTTTATTGTGAAACAACTTATGAAATACAAGTATATGAAGACTGTCAAATTGGACACCAATAGTAGTGCCACCTTCGGAATTACATATAAAGGACAGTTTTCCAACAATCAATGCAGCGAATAACTTTAGCACTGCGCTGCCCACATACTTCTTCTTGGCAGACAATGAACTGTAAGGTCGTTCTTTAGCAATCGCGACACATCTTCCCCTGTTCTCAGTCTATTGTGTATCACTGTCTCTGTTCAGAAGGTACTTCCTGTTGGTGATGACGATCTCAAGGGTTTGTCTGCCCTGTCACTCTTGATAAGTTGGATACAGTTTCTGAATAATCCAATTGGCTCATTGAGGCGCGATCTTATGAGGCCTTGCACCAATTCATTCGTCTGTTGTTCGATTCTAACTGCCTCTCTGATGCATTTCGTAGACTGTTTTCGTATTTATAGCCGTGACGTCGAGAACATTGTGCATATGAACCAGCTGTCATAGTAAAACCCAACAGTGTATTGTGAAATCTATGCACATCTCATCAAGCACGCCAATGCCAGCTTTGGTTTCATTATATAATAAGTGGATGTCAATTTTTAGATGCAAAGATTTCATGTTGCATCAGACAACAAATACACTACGGGGTGTAAGCACTGTAAAATGACCTTGTTATTGACTCCTCTAAAGACAAATTTTGAATGGCCTTGTGCCATTTTGGCATTCAAAATGATTGTTTTTTATCAATATTTTAAAATAAAAACGCTAAATATATTATTTGCTTTACACCCCATTGTCAGATTTGATAAATGTACAAAAATTTGAGCTTATTTGATAGTAATCTCAGAAGATCATTGTATCACGATGCGATCTCACACTGGAATGAACAATTTCATAGATACCGGGCCGAATTGTTCTTATATGCCAGTCAAGTTTGGTGTTAAAATTTCCGGCTTCGTGATTCACAAAAAATGGATATGCACTGCATTCTCAAATTTATAGTGGTAAAGGGAAACTTGCTGTGGATTTAGTCGAAAAAGTCTTGCAACACCTACATGTATGTGTTATGTCAAGCTATCTATAGTGGCAACAAGCTTTTTGCAAACCATTTCTTTAATAGGTTATTTTGTAAGTGTTGCAATGTCCAATAGTTTGACACTTGTTGGAATCAAGAACAACAAACATCATAATGTTCCTCTAAATATGCTCTTAAAACACATCATTGTCAAATAGTTTTGTCACAACAAAGGAATAATGCTACTCTCTTTTGTTCCAAGCAATAAATTGCTCATGATGATGATGACAAAAAAGGAATTGTGGTGTTGAATTACAAGATAGCTACTCTATTTTACTTGTAATCGAAGGATGAACTACTGACATAATGAATGCGAAAGTGTCATCAAATCGTTCGCTAATCAATTGCAAATATTATTTAATCGAGATACAATAATGAGAGTGTAACCCAAAATTATGCTTTTAATTTGCTTTCGTTTACAACAGCAAATTCCGGAAAATTAAAATTTGTTAAATTAAGATTCCCAATATTATATGTTAAAAGGTTAATTTGCGAGTTGCGTTCGACATTTGTTGGAAGATTATAATGAATTCAAATTTTTCCGAACTTTTCCCACCTAGTTACTTAGCTAGAATCTTATAAACTTTGCACGGATTTTTTGTGAATCATTTCAATCATTATAGTCAACTCAGATGTAAAGATAAAATTTAGTGAATGTTTTAGTGAACAACATAGAACTTACAATAAAGTAAGCAAATGTTAATTTTACCAGTAATCTTTCCGTCGCATCCATTGGTTTACAAACGCGGGAGAGTTCCTGAGTCAATTCGTTAAGCATTTGAATTTATCCTTGACTGTATTCATGAGTTGTTGCTCTTTGAAAAAAATTTCAAAATTATTTGCAAGTGTCACTAATCTTTTGGTAATAGATCAATTAACTGATTTATGGCAACATTGTCATTTCTATTTAACATTCCAAAAATTCACGGAAGCTATATAAGTTCTCATCCAGCGAATGGGCTGTATTTAACCGTGTTTGATTATGGATCACGAAACGCAGACTAATAATTCCGCAAACTTTTATCATATTGGAATATATTATGCTTAAATTGCATGCGTCATGTAGCATGACAAAACTTATTTTTGGGAAAGGTTTAATGAATTGTGAAAATGGAGTCATTTAGTGAATTTTAGTAATTTTTTAGAAACTTTGACCTATCCTGGAAATGGTGTTTTTTGCTTATAAACCTTTAAGAATGTTGATTGGAAATCTGAATTTCTAAAAATTTATATCTTATTCTTTCACATGGACTTGAGACATTTTTTTAAAATCAAAATATTTTTTGCAAAAAATTCACAAGAAAGGTTTCCATTCTATATACTATCAGGTTGATATTCGTTTGAGCAAAACACTTCTTCCTATTGCTGCAAATATTTTTTGCCTTCCCTTTCCAATGCAAACTTGTTTTTGTTTATCTTTCTAGGTGTTGTATTGTTTAAACGTTAAGAAACTTTTAGATGAGTAGAATTCAAAGAGTATTAAATTCTATTTAAAAATCAATCAAAACCTGTTCCATATACCAATCAATCGAGAATTTTTGAAGTAAAATTACATCACAATTTATTGGCTAAATACCTTATATTGATGAAATTATCCTTTAAATCAAGATGTTTTCAGTTTAAAGATTTAAGAGGCAGGTTTCGTTCTTAGAATGAATCACAGAAAAGTGAAGTTTTTTCTCAAAAAACATTTGTAATTTATACCATGTTAATGTGTATGTATTCAATGTTTTCAATTAAGCGCATTTAAACTGTATTGATTAAAAGTTTTGGGTTTACGCCTATATGCTTCATTTTATAATTTCTATAGGAAGTTTTAATTTTTGTCTTTGCTGTTCCTCCCATTCGTCACAGAAATTAATTATAGCCATTGAAGCATTTCGTACTTTTCAATTTTTGGTTTAATTGTGCTATTTAGATTCTTGGAGTTTTATTGACTTTGAAACTTCGAAATTACAAGGTTTACTTGAAAGAAAAAGCTGGTCATCTGCATTAATTACAGACTTATTCTGCTTTTGTATATTTGTGGTGATTTTGTTTTGTAAAATTATTTTAGCATTTTCAATGGTAATTGAATAAATATTTTGTCTTTTATCATCATTGCCAACAATGAATACGATGTCAAGGTATAACCGAATCGATTAATTACATAAAGATTTTAATGGCAAAAATGTTTGTCATTGTCAGTGTAATTGTAGACAGTGGATAAAACCATATCTGAACTTTAACCAACCTTGCAAATAATTACGTATGGAATGCTAAATTACTTCAAAACCGTGCAAATTCTTAGTCGAAAATTTAAGATGTTAAAAATATTTGTTGCTTGTAATTATGCAAAATATTTATTTTAAAAAAATTTGCATTACGTGCACTTCATTTTTAAACAAAACTTTAAGCTTCTATGTCAATGCAATGGGAACAGTAAAATCCCATTCCCGGTCATTCATATAGATTATTTTTAACAGCGGGAAATTGGGGCATTTTTTCATACAAAAAATCACTATTTTTCGGTAATAGTTCGCATTGTCAGGCAATTTACCGCATTGCAATTTTACAATATTGGATATAAAATAAGTTATAAATTTTACGAGAATCCTTTTATTCAAGGGTGATCTTAAAGAAAAAATCTGTTACGAAATTGTATGAACAATATAATAATAATATTCTGGCGATAAAGAAATAGAAAACAAATATTAAATTGGGGCGGTGTTAGTTTCTATAAATAGACTAATCAGGATTGTAAAATTTATGTTATTTTGTATTATACTTGTAAAATTTCAATTAAATTTGTTTGATGGACTTTTGCTGATTATATCTAATTTGGACAATTTTACGAGTCAACAAATATTTTTTTCTTTGCTGCAGTTAAAATATTGTTTATTAGTGATTGTGTTATGAAAAGATGAACAGTGTTTATTTGTAACTTCAAAACAAAATTGTAGCCAGTGGCATAAAAGGAAGAAATCATGAATATGACAAATGATGAAAAAAAACTGATAAGTTTTCATTACAAGTTACACTCACAATTTCAAGCGTATTTAACTAATTTTCAAGCTTTCTTAAAGAAGTCGTAGCTTTAATATAAAAATTAACAACGAAGATTTTCTTGTTCTGCATATTAATTGAAAATAGGAAAACAGACTCAAATGAAAGATGCGCAATATTAGAGGATATAAATAAAAGTTTGGATATATTCGGGACAAAGAATTTTTTTCATGAAATTTACTCATTTGAATTTTAATGAAAATTTCAAAGTTTTTGACAACAGATATTAAATGTCTATGAAGGCCAAATGAAATGTAAATTTGAACACAATTTCATTGAAAAAACATCGGATCGAAAAAAATGGCGACTAAGTTTTTCCTCGGAAAGGTTTTTGTAAAATTCTAAAGAATTTAGGTTTAAAGTCAATAGCCGTAACAAATTGCTTCATTTTTCGACTTTCATGTGCAAGGATAATATAAGTTTGTCCTTTGACTCAATTGAAGTTGAAATATAATATTTGGAATTCCAATTGTAGTCTCACGATATGTAACGTAAAAATTTATTGGGGCTAACCCATTGGTAGTAGCAGCAACGAAATTTAGCATTTCCTCCTTAAAAACCAACCAAAACTGCAGTCATTTTGAAGTCTCCAATTACTTCTAACTAAAATATTTTACGTAGTGATGAGTTCGAATAATTTATAAATACAAGGGTTTGTCAATAAGTAAGTTTCCCATTTTTGCAATTTTGTAAAATAATAATTTATTTAATCAAAAAATATCACAAATACAAAGTCTATTCATTTATAACTCAACGTAACCTTCATCAACTGCTACACACGTCTCCCAGAGATGTGGAAGCCTCATAATTCAGTGCTCTGTGCCATCCTTGTTCACTTGGTCTATTGAGGAATTACATTGAGCATTGAAGTCTTCCTCAGATCGAATGTGCTGTTCATGAAGTGGCTCCTTGATTGCAGAAAACAGGAAAAATCGCAAGGACTCATATCAGGCAATTAATGTGGGTGACTAAGCACCTCCTACTTCTACTGAACTGAGCTAACATCTCCATATGAATGAGAATGACGCCTTCATCAAGATTTCGAATATTTACTGCAGGTCGCACTTTCTCTCTTAAAGTCATTGTTAGCAATCACCATTAAATGTGGTTTCATCGGGAAATGATCAATCAAGAATGACACCATGATGATCAAAAAAAAGTGACGTGGAGAAACTTCAATATACCTTGATTGCGGTTGGTCTTCATTAGTTGACCTTCTCCAGGAAGCCGCCATTCAGCTCACTGGTGATTGAGTTATGGTTCTCATTAATGAGCCTATGATTTATTTAATGTATTAATGCGGTTTAACAAAGTAGGATCTCTTCTGAATATTTTGAAGTGTTGTAAGGCCACCCACATTCTTTTCACCTTTTGCTATTCAATGAGAAGATAAAGAACCGACCAAGAAGTAAGATTTTTCATTCTTAGCATTTCAGTGATTATCTTCTAAGCTATTTCATGATAAATATTTAATTCTGTATATACTTGATCTATTGTGATTCTGCGATCTTCTTGAACCAAATCCTGAATTGTTTCAGTTTTTTCATCTGTGCTCACTGCAACAGGACGGCCAGACATTTGCACATCAGAATATTTTCTTCTTTCATCTTTAAACTCACGCACCAACTTTCTTACTGTCTGAATATAGGGAGAATCCTCCTCTTCTGTGACTTTGATCAACTGAACATGGATGTCAATTGAAGGAGTTTGTAATTTAATAAGAATTTTGATAATAACATAGATGTGGTTTCTCAAAAATTCAGAGCCGGTCATGATTAATAAAATAGTTGAAAACAATCGAGTAAAGTATCTATAGTGAGAATTTTATTCACCTTTATGCTGCATGAACTGCTTACAACTCAGTTAGCTAACATTCTGTAAACAAGCTGTAATCAGATAACAATTACATTACTATTTTTAAAATAGAGAAACTTCTTTATTGACTAACACTCATATATAGGCTATATGTTAAAATTAGCAAAATTTGTACTTAAACATTAAAATCAAAGCATGGTTTTAAGCATAAAGGCTGAATTTCACTTCCTAAGCACTTATGCATGCCACGTTAATAATATAATTTATACACACACATGTGTTTCAGTATACAAAACTATTATATATTAGTTTTGCACGGGGATCTTCTTCTCTCTGCATTTGTTTTTGGTGTATATGGGTTCATGATTGTACACATTGTAGATTCCTACATCTTTTCTCAACTTTTACATGACAATCTTCTTTTCCACGTTTCTATGCAGTTTATTTACATTTTAGGGGGGTATACATGCTTGCAGATTGTTACATCTTTTGTCAACTTACACATCTTTTTCAGCTTTTTTTGTTATATGGGGTTTGTTCTACTTGATTGTATTCATTACACAGTCTTTCACATTTCAATTGTTTTATATCGCCAAATTAGTCACAATTCCATGATATGCACCACCTTTCTTCTAAATATATATACTTGAAAATACATGTAGTGAGCTACACATTAAATTCAAAAAGCAAAACGCCCACAAGAATTTGAGTTATAATAATTCAACATTTGTAATTTAGTTGTTAGTTAAAAATTATTATGTCTAAATAATTCCATTCAGTCAATGGAAACAATAATGCATATAAATTTGATTAATGCAAAAATGTGTACAATGTAAGTGAATAAACCAATAAGGCATAAATTCATTTTAAAAGGAAAAGTGTGCATTCTAAAGTGAAATATCGCATCAACATATATAAGCAAATAAAACAATACCACATATAAAATTGTTTAAAACAAAATGTTTGGTGAAATATTACATCAATGTATATAAGTGAATAAACCAATAATAAATAAATTCATTTAAAACTAAAAACATATTTGGTGAAAAGTGGAATATTACATCAAGGCATATAATTGAAAAAAGCAAAAACACATAAATTTATTTAAAAGGAAAAAGTATATAAAGCACCTGGTCATTATTTGTGGAGATGCATTTGAAAATCATTAGCCCAATTAACTCTGATGTTTAACTAGCTTCCAAACCAGTGAGTTGGTTAGTCATGAATTGATTTTTTAAATGAAAAGTCTTTTTAACACAAGCCCATATCATTCATCTTACATTCTGTATTTAAAAGCAAAACATATTTTATTAAGCTGCATGAAGTGAAAACTAGAACAAAGAACAAAAAACTTGTAAACATCTCCACTATTTTAAGAATTAACTTTATTTTATTAAATATTTATTATAGAATTTTTTATATTTTTTTTCAAGTTTATTATTTTGTTAAT
Organism: Hofstenia miamia; assembly: GCA_900660155.1. Taxonomy (NCBI): domain Eukaryota; kingdom Metazoa; phylum Xenacoelomorpha; order Acoela; family Hofsteniidae; genus Hofstenia; species Hofstenia miamia. The sequence continues at coordinate 175,442 of CABFPE010000626.1, read as the reverse complement.
TTAATTTTTTGCAATTCATTTTTTTTGCTAAGAGATTTGAATTATAGCATTTGATTGAAATCAAATTACTGTTAAACTGTATCAGGTGCTTTGATCATTGAAAGATAATGAATTTATCTCTGATAATGTCAATATGTGTTCTCTACCATCATTAAATTAGTTGTTACCTGTTGTGAAAGAGTTGGCTTTTTTAATGCTATGAGAGAAGAAATTCTCTTTTTGCAGTTTTTGCTAATGCTTTTTTCATTTGTAATTTAGTTTTTTGCACATTGCATTGATAATATATGTAGTGTTTTCATTTGCAAATCAAGTCTCCAGGAAATTTTTATTGATGTTAGTAATATTAAACATGTAAAGCAATCATTTTCTAACTAAAAATTTGCTTAATCTTATAATATTAACTATTTAAATGTAAAAATACCTTAGCCACAGTAAGAAATTGAACCATCCTTGACTCAATCACTGTAAAACTGAATAATGCACTACATTTTGCAACTCAGAAAAATAATATCAATAGATTTATTCAATTAAAAACACAAATGTATAGTTATAATTTTAGAGTTTACACGCATGATATAAATCCTCCCAGTCCCAGCATATACTTTATGCTTTTAAATAAATTTATGCGTTTTTTTCACTTATATTGTAACATCGGTCAGTAGTTGTTGTTAATTTTCATCCATAACATGCGCTTTTTTTGTTGACTAGTTGTTCTCATGTTTGTAAATAATGTAAATATTGATTGTATATAAGACACCCAAGCATCTGTAAATGGGGAAATAGTTTAAGCATGTTTTCTTGTTCACTAGAATCACTCCAGTGACATAATATATGTAACGCACCTAACTTAAAAATATTTAAAAAATTATTAAAACAAAACCTGCTTGCCAACCAATTCAAATTAGGATATTCGAACAAACTGAATATATAACAAAATTATTAGAATATGTGATTTTTGTTTCCTTCTTTTAACTGATTATTTTTTTGTTGTTTATGTTAATTATTGTTTTAGCTTTGTTTATTTTATTTGTACATATCTGTATATATTAGATTTGTAAATATGTTTGTATATATTATGTACACTATTTGTGCATATATTGTAAATAATATTTACAGACTGTAAGCATAGAGAATGTACAAGGATAAACAGAATAAAAAGCTACTTAAG
>CABFPE010000626.1:113169-125342 GCA_900660155.1 Hofstenia miamia | reverse complement strand
TACTCTGACGAGAACACATCTGATCGATTAATAGAAGTGGACAAGGATTTATCAGTCTCAAAAGAATTTCCCATTTCTTTTTGTAAGGTTAAAGATCTTACAATTATTTGCTCAAGTCCTTGCAGTGAATACGTTCTATTCCTATCACGAAAATTGCTAAGACTCTACAAATACTGCGTACATACCAAGCAACATGAAATTGCTAGTCTACCTGAAGCATGGAATAATTATTATTTACCTTTTATGAGTCTGAGTGGGAACTTAGATCATATTGCCTTCGGACCTTTTAAAAGCATTCAATTATTTTCTTTTAAGAAGGAATCTGTTTTGCGTAAATTTGGCAAATCAGAGTGCTTTTACTGTGGAGTTTCATTTCTTACTGAAAACATTCTCATCGCTGGATTGAAAGATTGTTCTTTGAACATCTTTGACACAAACACTGGAAAATTATTGAGGAAAATTAAGAGAATCAAACATGAAGATAACAAAGATTATGAAATAAAAGAAACACCTCAACTTTTGTATGCCTACAACGATTCAACCATAATTTTTAATCAACACCATGATATTATCGAAATAGGACCTTACTAATTCTTAAATTTTCTATAGATAACTACGAAGTTTGCATTTAATAAAGATAGCACAAAGCTGGTTATTGTCGTTAATAATTAGAAAATATATTTGACATTTACATGTATTTGCGATGTTGGTTGCATACACTTGAAATTGCACAGTTTGACAATTACAATGGAATATTTATATTTTCAGTTATTTGCTTCATATATACAAATTTAGAAAACAGAATGCTCTTTTCGAATATGGTAACTCTAAAAAAATAGTAGTTTTTCTAAATTGCATATCATCTTTAAACAGAATTGTTGAGTAATGATTAATTGAACGTGAAGCTAGATATCTGCCGACAAAAGAGTTAAAAGTAATAAATAAAATAGGGCCTAGAATAGAAGCTTGAGGCTCTCCACATATATATTTTTGAACAAATTAGATTTTATATTATTAAATGAAATCTATATCATTCTTTCATTCAAATATGATTGTATCCATTTGAGCACAGTATGCTTTACTCCACAATTTTCCAAAATTGCTTAATTATAATCACAAAAATTTCAAATTGATTTTGAAAATTGGGAATAAAAAATCTAGATAATTATTTGCCTTCAACGAAGCAGTCTGAATTTCAAAAGAAAATAATCGATAGTTCATTGGTTTTTGTCCAAAAAAGAATTTGCAACAGGTGTATCTAATTCATTGAATGGCTTAACTCTTGAACTATGACAACGAATGAAAATACTCCCATGCTTAATAAGCACCTCATTTCGATGCTGAATAGAGAGTACAGGAACCATTCCAAGATTTCTTATTCCTTCACATGTATATAACATTCATACCATTATTGAAAACTTCGTGCTTCAATCTAGATTTCTACAGATTCTACAGCCATATATGCAATACGCACGCGATCAAGTAAGCCAAGATGCTCTGAAATAATTTTTGACGTAGATTTCTCCATAGCAGAAATATTATCGGTAATAATTGAATTGCGGGCCGGATTACCACCGAAGACCAATTGAAATGCTGAAAATCCTGCATGATTGGGTAAACAAAGTGATAAAGAGCTATCATCCAATGAAATTCTTTGAGCTGTTTCTTTAACAACAACATGATGCCGTTACACTAAAAATTTGGTATCCAAAATTGAATTTGTGCCCTGCCCCACTTACACGTATTGACATCTGCACCATATTGCCCCGAGCTTTATGTTCTACCGCCCCAAACTGCATCACTCATAAAATTCGTTATATTATTGCTTCATATTGATCGATGACAATTTTTATAGCTTAGAAGATGCGGAATTAATTTTTCAAATGCCATCACTACTATTACTAACTATAGGAATCTAATAACTATATATATATATATATAACTTTAAGCAAACTAACAAATAATACTGTTTAATTTTACTGGGTAAAAATGCGTAATGAAGGTTTTAAGGCTCTTTCTGAAATCCTGATTTTCTTCTTTGCTTATTAATATATTCAAATTCATTGAATAAATGATTTACTAAGATCCAGTCAGTAAGACATCTCTATTTTAAGTCATACTTAATTTTGTTATGCATAGCTTTAAAACATCTCAATGATCTTCACAAAAGATGTGCAGTACTTATTGGTCGATCATTTGTTGGATTTGAAGGATTTCCTTTTTGCTAGAGAGATGACATATCAAAATTTTGTAAAACAGATGAGATGGAAATTCTTCTTGATGATACATTGATTAAAGGCCTAAAGAAGATATTGTTGAAAATTAATAAAGAACCTCATCTTGTGTGGGCCTACAATCATTCAGTCATAATTCATTTCATAGCCACATTTCTTCCAAAGTAAAGATTCGTACAGTGCATGTATATCAATGTGATTTAAATTGTCACTTTTGAAATACAACCAAAATTGTAAAGTGATATGTAATATTTTGAGTGCTATGCTATCATACTTAACTTCTATAACATTCACAGATAAAACTTTAATTTTTTCAATACTTTTATTTAAAAAATACCATTTCTGTCTAGGTTTTTCTAGAATTGTAGCATATTCTTAAAATCAAAACTAGTTTTGGGGTATTTTTCATAATTTTTAAAGTGAATTGTATCTGTTTTACAAAAGCATATTTTGAAATTATGTTTAATAAAAATTCATTATTTCATAACCTTTCGAGTTTTTCTAAAAGAAGTTTATATAACACATTTGTGTTGTACCATACATTAGGTTCTGTATTAAAGATACTCCATGTATATTAATTTAATTTTAATTTGAAATACTTTTGATATTTCTGTGTAAATTATCACATCACTATTAATATTCAACTAAAGTGGTAAAGTTGTTCAAACTTTACATAAATGTTTAAAATAAATATGAAGTCAAATTAACAAATAGCTTGATATGCAAACTTTTGTTATCAAATATTCAGTTCCTATAAAGTTAAAGAGAAATGGAAGACTACCTAAAATGCCTCAAATGTTGCAGTAGCTTGAGCCTTGGTACAAATTAGGCAAGTTTCATTTCACTGGGTTATATTGAAACTTTCTGGTAATAATAGTAAATTTGAATTTTCCTATTAATGTAAACTTTGAATCATGGCTCATGTTACAGGCTAGTGTTGGGGTAAGCCTAGAATTATTATAATTATATTAATAGACGAGCATATTTTTTTAATTGTTTGTGTGTGAGTGGGGAAGATAACACAAAAGTAGCATTTTCAGGCTTTCATATTGAAGTCTAAATTTCCATTCCATTTCCAGATTATAGAAATCATTTTGTGGAATGTAAATATAATGAAAATTTGTAGAAATAAAAATTGAAAACCATACAATATGTTAAGCACACCCTAAAACAGCTTTAGAAAAAATAATTGTTTTAATAACAAAAATGTTTCATAATTCATTTATCTTTTTAAGTAATTGATAATATTGAGTCAGTTATTGTCATATACTTAGCCAAAATCCATATCGATTGTCTGATAGAATACAATAATCATTGAAGAAACAGTACTTTTGCTAAACTACAAGCATCTCAAAGATTTTCGCAAAAGAAGTTTAATACTTACTGGTCGATCATTAATTTTATTTGAAGGGTTTCCTTTTTGCTAGAGAAGTGAAATATCAAAATTTTTTAAAATAGCGGGAAATATCTTCTTCAAGATGCATTGATTAAATGCAACAAAAGTGCTAAAATAATTTAAAATTAACCAAGATGGCAATAGGTTAAATCCACAAGATATATTCCTGTCAACATTTCTTACTGTTTGTTTGAAATCATGTGATGATCTTAAGTCAACGTTCAGAGATAAACCTTTAGTTTTCCAATACTTTTATTCAAAATATTCAATTTTTGTCTGCATTTTTTTAATTATAACGTATTCCTAAACTCAAAATTTGGTTTCAATATTTTTCGTAATTGCTTGCAATCTTAACTTTTGACATTTTTAAAAAATGAATTGTAACTTTTGTACAAAAAACATGTTTTAAATTATATTTAATAAATACTCATTTTATATACTTTTGAGTATTTAATGAAGCAAGTTGTGTTATGGTATCATACATTTAAGTTCCATAGCAAATATATGCTACACTGACATTTTAATTTGAAACACAACCAAAATGATAAGGTTAAAGTTATGCAAACTATGCACTTTATTTTAACATTATGTAGGCAATGCTTTGCACAGTGATTACATGCCAAAATAGCTTGATACGCAGGATTGTGTGTTATCATTATCAAATATTCATTCATACACAATTGTAGAGAAATGGAAGACTACTTAGAATGCTTAGAATGTGGCAGTTGCTCGAAAATCAAAGAATACCTTTATCATTTAGATTGTGTGCATTTAGCCTGTAAAGATTGCATTGATGAAAATCGTTATACAAAAGAGGAAATGGTCTGTCGTATTTGTGATAGTAAAACTAGCTTTGAGGACGTCAGGCATTACTGGAAAACAAAGGGTTTCATTAGTTATCTAGAGAAGCTTCCAAACTGTAATTCTTTCGTAGTTTCTTGTGTTGCATGTGATCGAAACCTTGAACCAAGAGAAGTCCATTTTTGCAATGACTGCAATGAATGTTTTTGCTTAGGTTGCCGTAATATTCATAAAAATGACAGGAGAACAGACTCCCACAAGGTGTACTCATTAAGCAACAAGCCAATACCATATTGTGAAACCCATGGGAAACAGCTGGAGTATTATTGCACCAGCTGCGAAAATATAATTTGTGTCGACTGTTTTGTCACAAATTTACATGACGGCCATAACAGAATAACATTGGAAGAAAGAAGACAAAATCTCAAAGGAGAAATTTCAAAAAATATTAACATTCTAAAACTGAAGCTGAGAGAATTAAACTCTAAAAAAACTACGGCATTCAACTACAGGGAAGAAATTGAGCAATGTTGTGAGGAATGGAAATGTGAATTAAAGAAAAGGCGGGATCATGTAACACAAGAAGCAAATACAGCATATGATGAGCAAGTAAATCTCATATCTCAGACAGAATTAAGCATCATGATGAAAATTAATGGAAACATGAAAAAGAATCAGTCAGCTGAGATGGAGATGTCAAAGATTATTTTGAAGAGCAGTGATAAATATCTAAAGAATAAATCATACCATGACATTGATGAAATTGACAAAGAAGTCAAAGAAGTGAATGAGAAAGTGTCAAGAAGTGAATATAATTCGAAATTATCATCTGATATTGAGGTTTCAAATTTAAAATTAATTCCCATTCAATTTGATGAAACATTTGTACGGAAAAATGTACATGACTTTGTCGGGAAGTTTGATGAAATTAAGGAAAATGATTATGAGCCTTATTTAAAATCAAAAGTAATATCTACTGAATTAGATATTTTGTATGATCATGAATATGAAGCTATTATATCTTTAAAAAAAATAAACAATAAAGAAATGCTCACAAAAATTTCCAAGAATGGCGATCTTATAAAATTTTCCATTGAAAATTGTTCGTATGGTCACCGTAGAAATTATTTAGCCTTGTTACCCAACCATAATATTCTTGTCTTGGTCTACTCTGACAAGGACACAGCTGATCGATTAATTGAAGTGAACAAGGACTTAAAAAGTTCAAGAGAATTTCCCATTTCATTTTGTGATGTTAAAGATGTAACAATTATTCGCTCCAGTCCTTGTAGCAAATATGTTCTATTCCTATCACAAAAATTATTAAAAGTCTACAAATACTGTGTAAATACCAAAAAACATGAAATGGCAAATCTACCTGAAGTATGGAAAAATTATAAATTAAATTATATGAGTCTGAGTGGAAATTTAGATCATATTGCCTTTGGCAATTTTAACAGTATTATATTATTTTTTTTCAAGAATGAATCTGTTTTGCGTAAATTTGGCAAATCAGAAAACTATTACCTTGGGGTTTCATTTCTCACTGAAAACATTCTCATTGCTGGATTGAAAGATTGTTCTCTGAATATCTTTGACACAACTACTGGAAAAGTATTGAGGAAAATTAAGAAAATCAAACAAGAAGACGCAAACGACTATGAAATTAAGAATCCACCCCATCTTGTGTATGCTTACAATGATTCCAACGTAATTTTTAGTCAAGATTTGGACATTATTAAAATCGGACTTTACTGATTCTTAAATTTGGTCGATTACTATGAAGTTTGCACTAAATAAAGCAACAATTTTCTTTCATAAATGGATTGCATTCGATAAAAATTGTAGAAGTACGACGAATAACAAATTGTTAAATTTTTGCTATATTTTTATATTTTTCATCATTGCTCAATTTAATCCACACTGCAAGTAAAAATAGGAGGTAGCCAGCAGTTAAAATGACAACTACATAAAAACTTGAAAAGTGCTTTTTTAGAAATAGAACTAGCTTTTTAAACCTTTTTTTCACTCCAACTTACTATTCACAGTGTGTGAGAAACCAGTGTATAATAAAACTGTCTACTTGAGACATGGAAAAATCATTTCTACGATGTATGAGTCTGAGTGGAAATTTAGATTTGATTGCATTTGGGAGTTGAACCAATTCATTTATTTTCTTTTAAGAATAATTCAATTTAGCGATTATTTGGTAACTCACAATGTTTTTATGCTGCAGTTTCATTTCTAACTGACAACATTCTCATTGCTGGATTGAGAGATTGCTCTCTGAATGTGTTTGACATAACTAATGGAAGATTATTGAGGAAAACTTATGAAATAAAAGAAATACATCTGCTTGTGTATGCTTACAATGATTCTATCGTAATTTTTAATCAAAAACGTGATATTATTAAAATCGCATTTTACGGATTTTAAAATTTTGTATAGATAATTCCGAAGTTTGCATTAAACAAAGATAGCATAATGCTATTTATTGTTGTCAATAATTACAAAACATATTTGACATTTATTTGCGATGTTGGTTGCATACACTTGAAATTGCACAGTTTGACTATTACAATGAAAAATTTTTATTTTAAGTTATTTGTTTCATACATAGACATTTAAACAACAAAATGGTTTTTTAATATGCTAACTCTAAAAAGAAGTCCCCGAGTTTTCAAAAATAATTAGTTCAATAATAAGCAAGTTATTTACAAAATCAAGTGTACAATAATTTAGTAAATACAAAGAAAAATTATAAATATCAAAGAAAATACAAATGTCATATCTTTGACACAACTACTGGAAAAGTATTGAGGAAAATTAAGAGAATCAAACATGAAGATAACGAAGATTATGAAATAAATGAAATACCTCAACTTGTGTATGCCTACAACGATTCAACCATAATTTTTAATAAAAAATGTGACATTATCGAAATCGGACTTTACTAATTCTTAAATTTTGTACAGATAGTTATGAAATTTGCATTTAATAAAGATAGCATGATGCTGGCTATTGTCGTTAATAATTACAAAATATATTTGACATTTACATGTAGTTGCGATGTTGGTTGCATACAATTGAAATTGCACAGTTGGACAAGTAGAATGGAATTTTTTTATTTTCAGTTATTTGCTTCATATATACAAAATTAGAAAACAGAATGCTCTTATTTAATATTTTGGCATGAAATATCTGTGCAACAGATTGCCCATATCACTTTACGATTTTGGTTGTATTTCAAAAGTGGCAATTTAAATCACATTGATATACATGCACTGTACGAATCTTTACTTTGTAAGAAATGTGGCTATGAAATGAATTACGACTGAATGATTGTAGGCCCACACAAGATGAGGTTCTTTATTAATTTTCAACAATATCTTCTTTAGGCCTTTAATCAATGTATCATCAAGAAGAATTTCCATCTCATCTGTTTTACAAAATTTTGATATGTCATCTCTCTAGCAAAAAGGAAATCCTTCAAATCCAACAAATGATCGACCAATAAGTACTGCACATCTTTTGTGAAGATCATTGAGATGTTTTAAAGCTATGCATAACAAAATTAAGTATGACTTAAAATAGAGATGTCTTACTGACTGGATCTTAGTAAATCGTTTATTCAATGAATTTGAATATATTAATAAGCAAAGAAGAAAATCAAGATTTCAGAAAGAGCCTTAAAACTTTCATTACGCATTTTTACCCAGTAAAATTAAACAGTATTATTTGTTAGTTTGCTTAAAGTTATATATATATATATATAGTTATTAGATTCCTATAGTTAGTAATAGTAGTGATGGCATTTGAAAAATTAATTCTGCATCTTCTAAGCTATAAAAATTGTTATTGATCAATATGAAGCAATAATATAATGTATAAGTAGTTTTTGGAGCGAGAATTTTATGAGTGATGAAGTTTGGGGCGGTAGAACATAAAGCTTGGGGGCAATATATGGTGCAGATGTCAATACGTGGGGCAGGGCACAAATTCAATTTTGAATACCAAATTTCTTAGTGTTGCCATTTATGGAAAATTCGATGATATTATACTCATTTGTTTATTTTTGATGATGCAAAATATTGGCTAAGCCCTTTTCTAATTTAGTAGCTGAACAAACATTAGCTTGTTAATTTCATCAAACCTCCCAACATATTCATGTACATTTTTTCGTAAAATTGCATCATTAAACTGAATGGGAATTAATTTTAACTTTGAAAGCTCAATAATAAATGGCAATTTGAAATTATATTCATGTCTTGACACTTTATCCACTTCTTTGTTAATATCATCAATGTTATAGTATGATTTCTTGTTTAGACATTCATCACTGTACTTCAAAATCTTTGACATCTTCTCATTTGACTCAATATTTTAAATGTTTCCATCAATTTTCTTTATGATGCTTAATTTTCTTTGAGAGATAAGATTTAATTGCTCTTCATATGCTGTATTTACTTCTTGTATTATGTAATCCCTCCTTTTCTTTATGTCAAATTTCAATTCCTCAAAACTTTGTTCAATTTCTTCCCTGTAATTTAAAGATTTAGTTTTATCGGAGCTTAATTCACTGAATTTCAGTTTCATATTCTCAAAATTTGTCAATATGTTTAGCTTAAGATTTTGTCTTCATTCTTCCAATGTCACTTTTTTATGTCCATCATGTAAATTGGTGACAACAGTTGATACATATCAACTTTTTGCAGCTGGTTTCAGTGCAATAAAACTCAAGCTTTTTCCCATGAGCTTCTCAATATGGTATTGGCTTTTTGCTAAGTGAATAAACCTCATGAGAGCTTGCTCTTCTGTCCTTTTCATGAGTAACAAACTGTGAAAGAATTATTATTTTGAAACTTCTCTAGATAATTTATGAAATCCTTTATTGCCCACTAAGGTTTCATCACAGAATAAATGCCCACAATTTAATTCATAAAGATCTTCTTTGAGGTTAAGGCAACTAAAACATCATATGCATTTTAAGTAGTCTTCCATTTAGCTTCAAGTTTATAGAAACTGAATATCTGATAACTTTAAGCAAACTCAAGCATGTGTAACAAATAATACTGTTTAATTTTACTGGGTAAAAATGCGTAATGAAGGTTTTAAGGCTCTTTCTGAAATCCTGATTTTCTACTTTGCTTATTAATATATTCAAATTCATTGAATAAATTATTTAATAAGATCCAGTCAGTAAGACATCTCTAATTTAAGTCATACTTAATTTTGTTATGCATAGCTTTAAAACATCTCAATGATCTTCACAAAAGATGTGCGGGACTTACTGGTCAATAATTTGTTGGATTTGAAGGTTTTCCTTTTTGCTACAGAGATGAAATATCAACACAATTTCTAATTAACCAATATTTCAAATGGTTAGATACACAAGAGTTATTCAATGCCAAGATTATTTGCTGCTTTTTTCAAATCATATGATGATTCTAAGTCAAAATTTAAGTCAAAAATAGCCTTTTCACAAATGTTCTTTGTTTGGCATTGAATGTCTCCCGCTCAAGAATAAATTTAACAATATTTTGAAAAGATTTGATTAAAAAACTTGCAAAATTTTGATTCCTTTGCCATCATACCTAATTTCTACAAAGTTCACAGATAAACCTTTAGTTTTCCAATAAATATATTCAAAAAATTCAACTTTTGTCCGGATTTTTTTGTATTGTAACTTATTCCAATACTCAAAATTTGGTTTCAGAATTTTTTGTAATTGTAGGCAATTTTAAATTTAAGTACTGCTTAATCTAAAAATCATATAGACCCACAAAAAGATTGTAGGGTGCAATGAAAGCCGTCATTTGAATATCTTGATTCCTCATTAGCAATTGGTAATATTCCTTACATAAATATCAATTGTGCACGGCATGAATAACTTTGAGATTTCTAACATAAATATTTTTGTCTATATTTACCATTTTCTTTGAGAAGGCAGGTAGGAAGCATGTGGACTCTCACTGGAATGCATAATTCAATTTTATATCAACCTGTAAAATGATGATTTTCCTCTTTTACATTTTTGTGCACTAATTGAACTGTGTTTCTAATAAATTTTGTTATTAAAGAAACTATTTTGTGCCATGATTCATAAATATTTGAAACCAGTTATATTAACCTAAGTTTAAATAAAAAAATCTATAAAACACTGGCCTGGTCTCTTTTGAAAATCTTTTTGTTATGTGACTGGTTCCCAATTGAATATTCTATTTTAAGCTTACAACATTGTTTGCTGAATTTAGTATATATAGGTAATGCTACTGTTATTAGTTTCAACTTGCTTCATTTGACTGAAATATCTCTGAATTTTTAAAAAATGAAGGTTGATCTGCTGAACTATTTTCATTAAGTGGAATCCTTCCTGATTCCTCAATCAAATGCTTATGGAGTCCTAAATTTGTTTCTTGATTGGTGTATTTCATCTGAAATCACTCAGGATTCCTGAGTTATTACTGAGATCAATTGTGATTCTTCAATAGGACAAGTATTTAGCTGTTTTGGTTTTGGATTCCTTCTTTGTACTTAAATTCTTCACAATTCCTCAATAAGAAGGTTATCATTCTTTCAAGTGTTTTTTGTGTGCAAATTTTATTGTTTGATATCCCTCAAAATCCTTCAAAGCTAATCAAGTGAGTGTGATTTGAATTCAAAAAACAAAATTAATGCACTGCAAACCAAAGGCTAGAAGTCCCAACTATGTCACACTTAGAAAATTTCATTGGATACTTAAGTAAGGAAAGTCAAGAAATTTGCACTCCTAACTTTATAACTAAAAATATCATATTTTTTAGAATTATTTACCTTTCCTAGTTTAGAAACCTTACTGTTCTTTTACAGAAACTTAATTGCCTATTCTTTATAAGGTTTGAAAAGCATAACAAGTTAAGTTTACTTCATTTTTATTAAACCTTAGTTTCTTGGATTTTTATGCATAAAATGTTTGTGAATTCTTAGTAAATTTTTATAATCTAAACTTTACAGTTGATAACTTTGTATATAGTATAAAGGATTTGTAGCAGTAAATTTAGCTTTTTAAAATTTAATTTTGTAGCCTTGTTTGTAAATAAATTTGTCTTTGTAAAATTTCATAATTATTAGCTTCATACTTGATCCAATGGATTTATAGCAGTAAATTTAACTTGCCAAATTTAATTTTGTAAAGTTCTTCACAAATGCTAACTTCATAATATTAAATTAAATATACTAATTCTTTGGTTTTGGCTAGTGTTAGAGTTGTGATTAGTATTTTATGCAAATAATATAGAGTCATTTTACAAAATGTTTATGAAGAATTTAACAAAATCTAAATTTGAAAAAAAGCTTAAAAGCTAAGATTTACAGACAAGCTTACACAGTTAATTTTTACAAATGCAAATTTCAAAGAAGTTTATGAAGTTATTGTAGTATATTTGCATCCCTAAGTTGTAAATTGATAATATTTGTTGATTTAGTAATATTGTGACAATAAGCAATGTACACTTAGTGATTTAATATTCTTTGTATTCTGATTGGTTGCTCGTCCAAGGAATCCATTTTGTTTGCGTAATTTGAATATCAGACATCACAGTAGTTTTAAATATTTTGTTCTGCTATTACTCACCATTTGATCATAAGTGAGTGAATGTTTTCTATTATTTGTAAATACTAAAATGTGTGATTTCTGTTAATTTAAGTTTTGCTACCCTAGCTTCCAGTTGATTTTATTTTAATTATTAAAGATTTCCCCAGCC